>CM068348.1:762500-1217500 GCA_034769755.1 Odontamblyopus lacepedii
TGTGTGTCTATAGTGTGTGTGTGTGTATAGTGTGTATGTGTGTGTATAGTGTGTGTTTGTGTGTGTATAGTGTGTATGTGTGTATGGTGTGTGTGTATAGTGTGTATGTGTGTGTATAGTGTGTGTGTGTGTGTATAGTGTGTGTGTATAGTGTGTGTGTGTGTGTATAGTGTGTGTGTATAGTGTGTGTGTGTGTATAGTGTGTGTGTATAGTGTGTGTGTGTATGTGTATAGTGTGTGTGTGTATAGTGTGTATGTGTGTGTATAGTGTGTGTGTGTATGTGTGTGTGTATAGTGTGTGTGTGTATAGTGTGTATGTATGTGTATAGTGTGTGTGTGTGTATAGTGTGTGTGTGTATATAGTGTGTGTGTGTGTATAGTGTGTATGTGTGTGTATAGTGTGTGTGTGTGTATAGTGTGTATGTGTGTGTATAGTGTGTGTTTGTGTGTGTATAGTGTGTATGTGTGTGTATGGTGTGTGTGTATAGTGTGTGTGTGTGTATAGTGTGTGTTTGTGTATAGTTTGTGTGTGTGTGTGTATAGTGTATGTGTGTGTATAGTGTGTATGTGTGTGTATAGTGTGTATGTGTGTGTGTGTGTGTGTGTAGTGTGTGTGTGTGTATAGTGTATGTGTGTGTATAGTGTGTATGTGTGTGTATAGTGTGCGTGTATAGTGTGTATAGTGTGTGTGTGTGTATAGTGTGTATGTGTGTGTATAGTGTGTGTGTATAGTGTGTATGTGTGTGTGTGTATAGTGTGTGTGTGTATAGTGTATGTGTGTGTATAGTGTGTATGTGTGTGTATAGTGTGTGTGTATAGTGTGTATAGTGTATGTGTGTGTGTGTGTGTGTGTGTGTGTATAGTGTGTATAGTGTGTATGTGTGTGTATAATGTGTATGTGTGTGTATAGTGTGTATGTGTGTGTATAGTGTGTGTGTGTGTGTGTGTATAGTGTGTGTGTGTGTATAGTGTGTGTGTGTGTATGTGTGTGTATAGTGTGTGTGTATAGTGTGTATGTGTGTGTGTGTGTGTATAGTGTGTATGTGTGTGTATAGTGTGTATGTGTGTTTATAGTGTGTGTGTGTGTATAGTGTGTGTCTGTATAGTGTGTATGTGTGTGTATAGTGTGTGTGTATAGTGTGTATAGTGTGTGTGTGTGTGTATAGTGTGTATGTGTGTGTATAATGTGTATGTGTGTGTATAGTGTGTATGTGTGTGTATAGTGTGTGTGTGTGTGTATAGTGTGTATAGTGTGTGTGTGTATAGTGTGTATGTGTGTGTATAATGTGTATGTGTGTGTATAGTGTGTATGTGTGTGTATAGTGTGTATGTGTGTATAGTGTGTGTGTGTATAGTGTGTATGTGTGTGTATAGTGTGTATGTGTGTGTATAGTGTGTGTGTGTATAGTGTGTGTGTGTGTGTATAGTGTGTGTGTATAGTGTGTGTGTGTGTGTGTGTGTGTGTATAGTGTATGTGTGTGTATAGTGTGTATGTGTGTGTATAGTGTGTGTGTGTATAGTGTGTATGTGTCTGTGTGTGTGTATAGTGTGTGTGTGTGTATAGTGTATGTGTGTGTATAGTGTGTATGTGTGTGTATAGTGTGTGTGTATAGTGTGTATAGTGTGTGTGTGTGTGTATGTGTGTGTATAGTGTGTGTGTATAGTGTGTATGTGTGTGTGTGTATAGTGTGTATGTGTGTGTATAGTGTGTGTGTATAGTGTGTGTGTGTATAGTGTGTGTGTGTATAGTGTGTGTGTGTGTATAGTGTGTGTGTGTGTGTGTGTGTGTGTATAGTGTGTGTGTGTGTGTGTGTGTGTGTGTATAGTGTGTGTGTGTGTGTATAGTGTGTGTGTGTGTGTATAGTGTGTGTGTGTGTGTGTGTATAGTGTGTGTGTGTGTGTGTGTGTGTGTGTGTATAGTGTGTGTGTGTGTATAGTGTGTGTGTGTATAGTGTGTGTGTGTGTGTATAGTGTGTGTGTGTGTGTGTGTATAGTGTGTGTGTGTGTGTGTGTGTGTATAGTGTGTGTGTGTGTGTGTGTGTGTGTGTGTGTGTGTGTATAGTGTGTGTGTGTGTGTGTGTGTGTGTGTATAGTGTGTGTGTGTGTGTGTGTATAGTGTGTGTTTGTGTGTGTGTGTATAGTGTGTGTGTGTGTGTGTGTATAGTGTGTGTGTGTGTCTGTGTGTATAGTATGTGTGTGTGTGTGTGTGTGTGTGTATAGTATGTGTGTGTGTGTGTATAGTGTGTGTGTGTTGATTCTTCATTTACAAAAGAATCATCTGGGGGGGTTTGAGATTTACAAGCGCAAAAGCCACAGCAGCAACACTGGAGGAGGTATCGGAACGGTATCGGATCGGTGTCGGATCGGTATCGGATCGGATCGGTATCGGAAAGAGCACTCCTTAAAAAATCGTATTGATCAGAAGCCAAACCCTGGATGGGGGGTTCAGTTATCTAAGTGTTTCAGGTCTTTAATAGTGACGGGGGCAGTAGAATGAACGCTGTTAAAATGAGGTTCAGTGACTTCATGTTCAGACTCTGATGGAAATGTTCAGGTTCAACATTTTTTACATTTTGGACATTTCGTGGTAAAGTGAAGTGTATTTAACAGAAACACGACGCGCTGACGACGCCACAGTCACTAAAACTATGTGAATGTTTCTCTCCAAATCTGCAGATTCAGTGGTTCTGTGGACGGGCGAGAGAATAATGGAGTCGGTTATTTAAAAAAGCGAGAGAATAATGGAGTCGGTTATTTAAAAAAGCGAGAGAATAATGGACTCGGTTATTTAAAAAAGCGAGAGAATAATGGACTCGGTTATTTAAAAAAGCGAGAGAATAATGGAGTCGGTTATTTAAAAAAGCGAGAGAATAATGGACTCGGTTATTTAAAAAAGCGAGAGAATAATGGACTCGGTTATTTAAAAAAGCGAGAATAATGGACTCGGTTATTTAAAAAAGCGAGAGAATAATGGACTCGGTTATTTAAAAAAGCGAGAGAATAATGGACTCGGTTATTTAAAAAAGCGAGAGAATAATGGACTCGGTTATTTAAAAAAGCGAGAGAATAATGGACTCGGTTATTTAAAAAAGCGAGAGAATAATGGACTCGGTTATTTAAAAAAGCGAGAGAATAATGGACTCGGTTATTTAAAAAAGCGAGAGAATAATGGACTCGGTTATTTAAAAAAGCGAGAGAATAATGGACTCGGTTATTTAAAAAAGCACATCAAAATGTGAGGAACAAAAGAAGATTTAATTTGGTAAATTTTAAACACATTAAAAGAAACAAGCAAACTGCAAAAAAGGATTTTCTATCTTAGTTAAACTGACTTGAATGAAGCAGATTCATCTGAAAAGCTCAATTTTAAGATTTTTTGACTTAATAAAATGAGATTTTTTTTAAACTTGTTTCAAGATATTTCATCCTGATTTATCTTATCTCGATATTACAACTTATTCTAAGCACTTTTTATATTAACTCAGTCCAGGTTAAGCCTCTTTAACTTCCTCCTCAAACCAATAAGGGGAAAAATCTGACCATAAATACTTGAAACTCGTGTTTTCTGCTTTGAACAAGATTCATATTTCGTCTTGTTTTAAGAAAACTTGGGAAGTGAAAATTTCTCACTGCACTGGCAGAAAATTTCACTTAAAATAGGGAATTTTTACTTCAAAATTGCAATTTTTTTCTTATTTTTGGAAGGCCTTTTTGGCAGTGTAGTGTTAGTTTCAGAGTAATTTGAGAGGATCTAACTCCCTCAGGCAGATTTAAGTCAGTTTCCTCCAGCGTCTGAGCAGAACTGAAGAAGCAGCTCAGACGAGCAGAGAAACGGGTTTGACCAAATAAATAATAAAAGCTCTGCCCTTTGCCCTGGACTGTGCCCGGACTGTGCCCGGACTGTGCCCGGACTGTGCCCGGACTGTGTCTGGACTGTGCCCGGACTGTGTCTGGACTGTGTCTGGACTGTGTCTGGACTGAGTCTGGACTGAGTCTGGACTGTGTCCGGACTGTGTCTGGACTGTGTCTGCACTGTGCCCGGACTGAGTCTGGACTGAGTCTGGACTGAGTCTGGACTGTGTCCGGACTGTGTCCGGACTGTGTCTGGACTGTGTCTGGACTGTGTCTGGACTGTGTCTGGACTGTGTCTGGACTGTGCCCGGACTGAGTCTGGACTGAGTCTGGACTGTGCCCGGACTGAGTCTGGACTGTGTCTGGACTGTGTCTGGACTGTGTCTGGACTGTGCCGGGACTGAGTCTGGACTGAGTCTGGACTGTGCCCGGACTGAGTCTGGACTGTGTCTGGACTGTGTCTGGACTGTGCCGGGACTGTGCCCGGACTGTGCCCGGACTGAGTCTGGACTGTGTCTGGACTGTGTCTGGACTGTGCCGGGACTGAGTCTGGACTGAGTCTGGACTGTGTCTGGACTGTGCCCGGACTGAGTCTGGACTGAGTCTGGACTGAGTCTGGACTGTGTCCGGACTGTGTCCGGACTGTGTCTGGACTGTGCCCGGACTGAGTCTGGACTGAGTCTGGACTGTGTCCGGACTGTGTCTGGACTGTGCCCGGACTGAGTCTGGACTGTGTCTGGACTGTGTCTGGACTGTGCCGGGACTGAGTCTGGACTGAGTCTGGACTGTGTCTGGACTGAGTCTGGACTGAGTCTGGACTGAGTCTGGACTGAGTCTGGACTGTGTCCGGACTGTGTCCGGACTGTGTCTGGACTGTGCCCGGACTGAGTCTGGACTGAGTCTGGACTGTGTCCGGACTGTGTCTGGACTGTGCCCGGACTGAGTCTGGACTGAGTCTGGACTGTGTCCGGACTGAGTCTGGACTGTGCCCGGACTGAGTCTGGACTGTGTCTGGACTGTGCCCGGACTGAGTCTGGACTGAGTCTGGACTGAGTCTGGACTGTGTCTGGACTGTGCCCGGACTGAGTCTGGACTGAGTCTGGACTGAGTCTGGACTGAGTCTGGACTGTGCCCGGACTGTGTCTGGACTGTGCCCGGACTGAGTCTGGACTGAGTCTGGACTGTGCCCGGACTGTGCCCGGACTGAGTCTGGACTGAGTCTGGACTGTGTCTGGACTGTGCCCGGACTGTGCCTGGACTGTGCCCGGACTGAGTCTGGACTGAGTCTGGACTGAGTCTGGACTGTGTCTGGACTGTGCCCGGACTGAGTCTGGACTGAGTCTGGACTGTGTCTGGACTGTGCCCGGACTGAGTCTGGACTGTGCCCGGACTGTGCCCGGACTGAGTCTGGACTGAGTCTGGACTGAGTCTGGACTGTGTCTGGACTGTGCCCGGACTGAGTCTGGACTGTGTCTGGACTGTGCCCGGACTGAGTCTGGACTGTGTCTGGACTGTGCCCGGACTGTGCCCGGACTGAGTCTGGACTGAGTCTGGACTGTGTCCGGACTGAGTCTGGACTGTGCCCGGACTGAGTCTGGACTGTGTCCGGACTGAGTCTGGACTGTGCCCGGACTGAGTCTGGACTGTGTCTGGACTGTGCCCGGACTGTGCCCGGACTGAGTCTGGACTGAGTCTGGACTGAGTCTGGACTGTGTCTGGACTGTGTCTGGACTGTGCCCGGACTGTGTCTGGACTGAGTCTGGACTGTGTCTGGACTGTGCCCGGACTGTGCCCGGACTGAGTCTGGACTGAGTCTGGACTGAGTCTGGACTGTGTCTGGACTGAGTCTGGACTGTGTCTGGACTGTGTCTGGACTGTGTCTGGACTGTGCCCGGACTGAGTCTGGACTGAGTCTGGACTGTGCCCGGACTGAGTCTGGACTGTGTCTGGACTGTGTCTGGACTGTGTCTGGACTGTGCCGGGACTGAGTCTGGACTGAGTCTGGACTGTGCCCGGACTGAGTCTGGACTGTGTCTGGACTGTGTCTGGACTGTGCCGGGACTGTGCCCGGACTGTGCCCGGACTGAGTCTGGACTGTGTCTGGACTGTGTCTGGACTGTGCCGGGACTGAGTCTGGACTGAGTCTGGACTGTGTCTGGACTGTGCCCGGACTGAGTCTGGACTGAGTCTGGACTGAGTCTGGACTGTGTCCGGACTGTGTCCGGACTGTGTCTGGACTGTGCCCGGACTGAGTCTGGACTGAGTCTGGACTGTGTCCGGACTGTGTCTGGACTGTGCCCGGACTGAGTCTGGACTGTGTCTGGACTGTGTCTGGACTGTGCCGGGACTGAGTCTGGACTGAGTCTGGACTGTGTCTGGACTGAGTCTGGACTGAGTCTGGACTGAGTCTGGACTGAGTCTGGACTGTGTCCGGACTGTGTCCGGACTGTGTCTGGACTGTGCCCGGACTGAGTCTGGACTGAGTCTGGACTGTGTCCGGACTGTGTCTGGACTGTGCCCGGACTGAGTCTGGACTGAGTCTGGACTGTGCCCGGACTGAGTCTGGACTGAGTCTGGACTGTGTCCGGACTGTGTCTGGACTGTGCCCGGACTGAGTCTGGACTGAGTCTGGACTGAGTCTGGACTGTGTCTGGACTGTGCCCGGACTGAGTCTGGACTGAGTCTGGACTGAGTCTGGACTGAGTCTGGACTGTGCCCGGACTGTGTCTGGACTGTGCCCGGACTGAGTCTGGACTGAGTCTGGACTGTGCCCGGACTGTGCCCGGACTGAGTCTGGACTGAGTCTGGACTGTGTCTGGACTGTGCCCGGACTGTGCCTGGACTGTGCCCGGACTGAGTCTGGACTGAGTCTGGACTGAGTCTGGACTGTGTCTGGACTGTGCCCGGACTGAGTCTGGACTGAGTCTGGACTGTGTCTGGACTGTGCCCGGACTGAGTCTGGACTGTGCCCGGACTGTGCCCGGACTGAGTCTGGACTGAGTCTGGACTGAGTCTGGACTGTGTCTGGACTGTGCCCGGACTGAGTCTGGACTGTGTCTGGACTGTGCCCGGACTGAGTCTGGACTGTGTCTGGACTGTGCCCGGACTGTGCCCGGACTGAGTCTGGACTGAGTCTGGACTGTGTCCGGACTGAGTCTGGACTGTGCCCGGACTGAGTCTGGACTGTGTCCGGACTGAGTCTGGACTGTGCCCGGACTGAGTCTGGACTGTGTCTGGACTGTGCCCGGACTGTGCCCGGACTGAGTCTGGACTGAGTCTGGACTGAGTCTGGACTGTGTCTGGACTGTGCCCGGACTGTGCCCGGACTGAGTCTGGACTGAGTCTGGACTGTGCCCGGACTGAGTCTGGACTGTGTCTGGACTGTGCCCGGACTGAGTCCGGACTGTGTCCGGACTGAGTCTGGACTGTGCCCGGACTGAGTCTGGACTGTGTCTGGACTGTGTCTGGACTGTGCCCGGACTGTGCCCGGACTGAGTCTGGACTGAGTCTGGACTGTGCCCGGACTGTGTCCGGACTGAGTCTGGACTGTGCCCGGACTGAGTCCGGACTGTGTCCGGACTGAGTCTGGACTGTGCCCGGACTGAGTCTGGACTGTGTCTGGACTGTGTCTGGACTGTGCCCGGACTGTGCCCGGACTGAGTCTGGACTGAGTCTGGACTGTGCCCGGACTGTGTCCGGACTGAGTCTGGACTGTGCCCGGACTGAGTCCGGACTGTGTCCGGACTGAGTCTGGACTGTGCCCGGACTGAGTCTGGACTGTGTCCGGACTGAGTCTGGACTGTGCCCGGACTGAGTCTGGACTGTGTCTGGACTGTGCCCGGACTGTGCCCGGACTGAGTCTGGACTGAGTCTGGACTGAGTCTGGACTGTGTCCGGACTGTGTCTGGACTGTGCCCGGACTGAGTCTGGACTGTGTCTGGACTGTGTCTGGACTGTGCCGGGACTGAGTCTGGACTGAGTCTGGACTGTGTCTGGACTGAGTCTGGACTGAGTCTGGACTGAGTCTGGACTGAGTCTGGACTGTGTCCGGACTGTGTCCGGACTGTGTCTGGACTGTGCCCGGACTGAGTCTGGACTGAGTCTGGACTGTGTCCGGACTGTGTCTGGACTGTGCCCGGACTGAGTCTGGACTGAGTCTGGACTGTGCCCGGACTGAGTCTGGACTGAGTCTGGACTGTGTCCGGACTGTGTCTGGACTGTGCCCGGACTGAGTCTGGACTGAGTCTGGACTGAGTCTGGACTGTGTCTGGACTGTGCCCGGACTGAGTCTGGACTGAGTCTGGACTGAGTCTGGACTGAGTCTGGACTGTGCCCGGACTGTGTCTGGACTGTGCCCGGACTGAGTCTGGACTGAGTCTGGACTGTGCCCGGACTGTGCCCGGACTGAGTCTGGACTGAGTCTGGACTGTGTCTGGACTGTGCCCGGACTGTGCCTGGACTGTGCCCGGACTGAGTCTGGACTGAGTCTGGACTGAGTCTGGACTGTGTCTGGACTGTGCCCGGACTGAGTCTGGACTGAGTCTGGACTGTGTCTGGACTGTGCCCGGACTGAGTCTGGACTGTGCCCGGACTGTGCCCGGACTGAGTCTGGACTGAGTCTGGACTGAGTCTGGACTGTGTCTGGACTGTGCCCGGACTGAGTCTGGACTGTGTCTGGACTGTGCCCGGACTGAGTCTGGACTGTGTCTGGACTGTGCCCGGACTGTGCCCGGACTGAGTCTGGACTGAGTCTGGACTGTGTCAGGACTGAGTCTGGACTGTGCCCGGACTGAGTCTGGACTGTGTCCGGACTGAGTCTGGACTGTGCCCGGACTGAGTCTGGACTGTGTCTGGACTGTGCCCGGACTGTGCCCGGACTGAGTCTGGACTGAGTCTGGACTGAGTCTGGACTGTGTCTGGACTGTGTCTGGACTGTGCCCGGACTGTGTCTGGACTGAGTCTGGACTGTGTCTGGACTGTGCCCGGACTGTGCCCGGACTGAGTCTGGACTGAGTCTGGACTGAGTCTGGACTGTGTCTGGACTGAGTCTGGACTGTGTCTGGACTGTGTCTGGACTGTGTCTGGACTGTGCCCGGACTGAGTCTGGACTGAGTCTGGACTGTGCCCGGACTGAGTCTGGACTGTGTCTGGACTGTGTCTGGACTGTGTCTGGACTGTGCCGGGACTGAGTCTGGACTGAGTCTGGACTGTGCCCGGACTGAGTCTGGACTGTGTCTGGACTGTGTCTGGACTGTGCCGGGACTGTGCCCGGACTGTGCCCGGACTGAGTCTGGACTGTGTCTGGACTGTGTCTGGACTGTGCCGGGACTGAGTCTGGACTGAGTCTGGACTGTGTCTGGACTGTGCCCGGACTGAGTCTGGACTGAGTCTGGACTGAGTCTGGACTGTGTCGGACTGTGTCAGGACTGTGTCTGGACTGTGGCTGGACTGTGACTGGACTGAGTCTGGACTGTGTCAGTACTGTGACCGGACTGTGCCCGGACTGAGTCTGGACTGTGTCTGGACTGTGTCTGGACTGTGCCGGGACTGAGTCTGGACTGAGTCTGGACTGTGTCTGGACTGAGTCTGGACTGAGTCTGGACTGAGTCTGGACTGAGTCTGGACTGTGTCAGGACTGTGACAGGACTGTGTCTGGACTGTGACAGGACTGTGTCTGGACTGGAGTCTGGACTGTGTCGGACTGTGTCTGGACTGTGCCCGGACTGAGTCTGGACTGAGTCTGGACTGTGCCAGGACTGTGACAGGACTGAGGCTGGACTTAGTCAGGGCTTAGTCTGGACTGAGCCGGGACTGAGACTGGACTGAGTCTGGACTGAGTCTGGACTGAGTCTGGACTGTGCCCGGACTGTGTCTGGACTGTGCCCGGACTGAGTCTGGACTGAGTCTGGACTGTGCCCGGACTGTGCCCGGACTGAGTCTGGACTGAGTCTGGACTGTGTCTGGACTGTGCCCGGACTGTGCCTGGACTGTGCCCGGACTGAGTCTGGACTGAGTCTGGACTGAGTCTGGACTGTGTCTGGACTGTGCCCGGACTGAGTCTGGACTGAGTCTGGACTGTGTCTGGACTGTGCCCGGACTGAGTCTGGACTGTGCCCGGACTGTGCCCGGACTGAGTCTGGACTGAGTCTGGACTGAGTCTGGACTGTGCCTGGACTGTGCCCGGACTGTGTCTGGACTGTGCCTGGACTGTGCCCGGACTGAGTCTGGACTGTGTCTGGACTGTGCCCGGACTGTGCCCGGACTGAGTCTGGACTGAGTCTGGACTGTGTCCGGACTGAGTCTGGACTGTGCCCGGACTGAGGCAGGACTGTGTCAGGACTGAGTCTGTACTGTGCACCGACTGAGTCTGGACTGAGTCTGGACTGTGTCTGGACTGTGCCCAGACTGAGTCTGGACTGAGTCTGGACTGAGTCTGGACTGTGTCTGGACTGTGCCCGGACTGTGCCCGGACTGAGTCTGGACTGAGTCTGGACTGTGCCCGGACTGAGTCTGGACTGTGTCCGGACTGTGCCCGGACTGAGTCGGACTGTGTCGGACTGAGTCTGGACTGTGCCCGGACTGAGTCTGGACTGTGTCTGGACTGTGTCTGGACTGTGCCCGGACTGTGCCCGGACTGAGTCTGGACTGAGTCTGGACTGTGCCCGACTGTGTCGGACTGAGTCTGGACTGTGCCCGGACTGAGTCGGACTGTGTCCGACTGAGTCTGGACTGTGCCCGGACTGAGTCTGGACTGTGTCTGGACTGTGTCTGGACTGTGCCCGGACTGTGCCCGGACTGAGTCTGGACTGAGTCTGGACTGTGCCCGGACTGTGTCCGGACTGAGTCTGGACTGTGCCCGGACTGAGTCCGGACTGTGTCCGGACTGAGTCTGGACTGTGCCCGGACTGAGTCTGGACTGTGTCCGGACTGAGTCTGGACTGTGCCCGGACTGAGTCTGGACTGTGTCTGGACTGTGCCCGGACTGAGTCTGGACTGAGTCTGGACTGAGTCTGGACTGAGTCTGGACTGTGTCTGGACTGTGCCCGGACTGAGTCTGGACTGTGTCTGGACTGTGCCCGGACTGTGCCCGGACTGAGTCTGGACTGAGTCTGGACTGTGCCCGGACTGAGTCTGGACTGTGTCCGGACTGAGTCTGGACTGTGTCCGGACTGAGTCTGGACTGTGCCCGGACTGAGTCTGGACTGTGTCTGGACTGTGCCCGGACTGTGCCCGGACTGAGTCTGGACTGAGTCTGGACTGTGTCCGGACTGAGTCTGGACTGTGCCCGGACTGAGTCTGGACTGTGTCTGGACTGTGCCCGGACTGAGTCTGGACTGTGTCTGGACTGTGCCCGGACTGAGTCTGGACTGAGTCTGGACTGAGTCTGGACTGTGTCTGGACTGTGCCCGGACTGAGTCTGGACTGTGCCCGGACTGAGTCTGGACTGTGCCCGGACTGAGTCTGGACTGAGTCTGGACTGTGTCTGGACTGTGCCCGGACTGAGTCTGGACTGAGTCTGGACTGTGTCTGGACTGTGCCCGGACTGAGTCTGGACTGAGTCTGGACTGTGCCCGGACTGAGTCTGGACTGAGTCTGGACTGAGTCTGGACTGTGTCTGGACTGTGCCCGGACTGAGTCTGGACTGAGTCTGGACTGTGCCCGGACTGAGTCTGGACTGAGTCTGGACTGTGTCTGGACTGTGCCCGGACTGAGTCTGGACTGAGTCTGGACTGTGTCTGGACTGTGCCCGGACTGAGTCTGGACTGAGTCTGGACTGAGTCTGGACTGTGCCCGAGTCTGGTGCCTCGACTGAGTCAGGACTGAGTCTGGACTGTGCGCGGACTGAGTCTGGACTGTGTCCGGACTGAGTCTGGACTGTGCCCGGACTGAGTCTGGACTGTGCCCGGACTGAGTCTGGACTGTGTCCGGACTGAGTCTGGACTGTGCCCGGACTGAGTCTGGACTGTGTCTGGACTGTGCCCGGACTGTGCCCGGACTGAGTCTGACTGAGTCTGGACTAGTCCGACTGACTGTGCGGACTGAGTCTGGACTGAGTCTGGACTGTGCCCGGACTGAGTCTGGACTGTGTCCGGACTGAGTCTGGACTGTGTCCGGACTGAGTCTGGACTGTGCCCGGACTGAGTCTGGACTGTGCCCGGACTGAGTCTGGACTGAGTCTGGACTGTGTCTGGACTGTGCCCGGACTGAGTCTGGACTGAGTCTGGACTGTGCCCGGACTGAGTCTGGACTGTGTCCGGACTGAGTCTGGACTGTGCCCGGACTGAGTCTGGACTGTGTCTGGACTGTGCCCGGACTGTGCCCGGACTGAGTCTGGACTGAGTCTGGACTGTGTCTGGACTGTGCCCGGACTGAGTCTGGACTGAGTCTGGACTGTGCCCGGACTGAGTCTGGACTGAGTCTGGACTGTGTCTGGACTGTGTCTGGACTGTGCCCGGACTGAGTCTGGACTGTGTCTGGACTGTGCCCGGACTGTGCCCGGACTGAGTCTGGACTGAGTCTGGACTGTGCCCGGACTGAGTCTGGACTGTGTCCGGACTGAGTCTGGACTGTGCCCGGACTGAGTCTGGACTGTGTCCGGACTGAGTCTGGACTGTGCCCGGACTGAGTCTGGACTGTGTCTGGACTGTGCCCGGACTGAGTCTGGACTGAGTCTGGACTGAGTCTGGACTGTGTCTGGACTGTGTCCGGACTGAGTCTCAGATAAACTCTGACAGGACCAGAGTTTCCACATAATAAACTGGGACGTTCTGGTCTGTGGTCGATAAGAATAAAACTGTGAAACGAGTGCAGGAAGTAAGGAAAACTTTTCTTTGTGTTTTGGTCATTTTTACACAGTTTTTCTGTATTTTACCCAAACAAAGGTCAGTTTCTGCCTCTTCAGGATCAGATGGGTCATACATAGAGACACTGGGGCAGAGAAACGTATAAAACTGGGACATTTCTTGTGGTTTTGTGTAAATCTCTGGTTCAGGGACACAGAAAAGTTCAGGTGTTTAAAGTGAAACTCTGGAGTTTTGCCTGACGCTCAGTTTGTCACAGTTCGTTTGACGGTTTTTGCATCAGATTGACCAAGTTCCTTCCTCATTTGCACAATCCTCCTTTGCATCTCAATGGGTAAAGCACAAACCAGAAACCAGGACTAAAGCAGGACTAAACCAGGGCTAAACCAGGACTAAACCAGGACTAAACCAGGACTGAACCAGGACTAAACCAGCACTAAACCAGGACTAAACCAGGACTGAACCAGGACTAAACCAGCACTAAACCAGGACTAAACCAGGACTAAACCAGCACTAAACCAGGACTGAACCAGGACTAAACCAGGACTGAACCAGGACTGAACCAGCACTAAACCAGGACTGAACCAGGACTAAACCAGCACTAAACCAGGACTAAACCAGGACTGAACCAGGACTAAACCAGGACTGAACCAGGACTAAACCAGCACTAAACCAGGACTGAACCAGGACTAAACCAGCACTAAACCAGGACTAAACCAGGACTGAACCAGGACTAAACCAGCACTAAACCAGGACTGAACCAGGACTAAACCAGCACTAAACCAGGACTGAACCAGGACTAAACCAGGACTAAACCAGGACTAAACCAGCACTAAACCAGGACTGAACCAGGACTAAACCAGGACTGAACCAGGACTAAACCAGCACTAAACCAGGACTAAACCAGGACTGAACCAGGACTAAACCAGCACTAAACCAGGACTAAACCAGCACTAAACCAGGACTAAACCAGGACTGAACCAGGACTAAACCAGCACTAAACCAGGACTGAACCAGGACTAAACCAGCACTAAACCAGGACTGAACCAGGACTAAACCAGGACTGAACCAGGACTGAACCAGGACTGAACCAGGACTGAACCAGCACTAAACCAGGACTGAACCAGGACTAAACCAGGACTGAACCAGGACTGAACCAGGACTAAACCAGGACTGAACCAGGACTAAACCAGGACTGAACCAGGACTGAACCAGGACTAAACCAGCACTAAACCAGGACTGAACCAGGACTAAACCAGCACTAAACCAGGGCTAAACCAGGACTAAACCAGGACTGAACCAGGACTAAACCAGGACTAAACCAGGACTAAACCAGGACTAAACCAGGACTGAACCAGGACTGAACAAGCACTAAACCAGGACTAAACCAGGACTAAACCAGGACTGAACCAGGACTAAACCAGGACTAAACCAGGACTAAACCAGGACTAAACCAGGACTGAACCAGGACTAAACCAGGACTGAACCAGGACTGAACCAGGACTAAACCAGCACTAAACCAGGACTGAACCAGGACTAAACCAGCACTAAACCAGGACTAAACCAGGACTAAACCAGGACTGAACCAGGACTGAACCAGGACTAAACCAGCACTAAACCAGGACTAAACCAGGACTGAACCAGGACTGAACAAGCACTAAACCAGGACTAAACCAGGACTAAACCAGGACTGAACCAGGACTAAACCAGCACTAAACCAGGACTAAACCAGGACTAAACCAGGACTGAACCAGGACTGAACCAGGACTGAACCAGGACTGAACCAGGACTAAACCAGCACTAAACCAGGACTAAACCAGGACTAAACCAGCACTAAACCAGGACTAAACCAGCACTAAACCAGGACTGAACCAGGACTAAACCAGCACTAAACCAGGACTAAACCAGGACTGAACCAGCATTAAACCAGGACTAAACCAGGGCTAAACCAGCACTAAACCAGGACTGAACCAGGACTAAACCAGGACTGAACCAGGACTGAACCAGGACTAAACCAGCACTAAACCAGGACTAAACCAGGACTGAACCAGGACTAAACCAGCACTAAACCAGGACTAAACCAGGGCTAAACCAGCACTAAACCAGGACTGAACCAGGACTAAACCAGGACTGAACCAGGACTGAACCAGGACTAAACCAGCACTAAACCAAGACTGAACCAGGACTAAACCAGCACTAAACCAGGACTAAACCAGGACTAAACCAGGACTGAACCAGGACTGAACCAGGACTAAACCAGCACTAAACCAGGACTAAACCAGGACTGACCCAGGACTGAACAAGCACTAAACCAGGACTAAACCAGGACTAAACCAGGACTGAACCAGGACTAAACCAGCACTAAACCAGGACTAAACCAGGACTGAACCAGGACTGAACCAGGACTGAACCAGGACTGAACCAGGACTAAACCAGCACTAAACCAGGACTAAACCAGGACTAAACCAGGACTGAACAGGACTAAACCAGGACTAAACCAGGACTAAACCAGGACTAAACCAGCGCTAAACCAGCACTAAACCAGGACTAAACCAGCACTAAACCAGCACTAAACCAGGACTAAACCAGGACTGAACCAGGACTGAACCAGGACTAAACCAGCACTAAACCAGGACTAAACCAGGACTGAACCAGGACTGAACAAGCACTAAACCAGGACTAAACCAGGACTAATCCAGGACTGAACCAGGACTAAACCAGCACTAAACCAGGACTAAACCAGGACTAAACCAGGACTGAACCAGGACTGAACCAGGACTGAACCAGGACTGAACCAGGACTAAACCAGCACTAAACCAGGACTAAACCAGGACTAAACCAGGACTAAACCAGGACTAAACCAGGACTAAACCAGCGCTAAACCAGCACTAAACCAGGACTAAACCAGCACTAAACCAGCACTAAACCAGGACTGAACCAGGACTAAACCAGCACTAAACCAGGACTGAACCAGGACTAAACCAGGACTGAACCAGGACTGAACCAGGACTGAACCAGGACTGAACCAGCACTAAACCAGGACTAAACCAGCACTAAACCAGGACTGAACCAGGACTAAACCAGGACTAAACCAGCACTCAACCAGGACTAAACCAGGACTAAACTAGAACTAAACCAGGACTAAACCAGGACTGAAGCAGGAGCCCAAACTAAGCCAGGACTAAACTAATGATGTTCAATCAAACTTTATTTACATAAACCTCATTGTGTTTGTACTTTGTGTAGAAAAGTACCTGTACTGGTATAAAAGTACTTGTACTTTGTATAAAAGTACTTGTACTGGTATAAAAGTACTTGTACTTTGTATAAAAGTACTTGTACTTTGTATAAAAGTACTCGTGTATCTGCAGGTTCTGATCCGTCGTGTTTGATTTTCAGGTCGAGCCAAACTGCGTCGTCCCAGGATTCAGAGTAAGTCCAGACCAGGACTGAACCAGGACTAAACCAGGACTAAACCAGGACTAAACCAGGTCTGAACCAGGACTAAACCAGGACTGAACCAGGACTAAACCAGGACTAAACCAGGACTGAACCAGGACTGAACCAGGACTAAACCAGGACTGAACCAGGACTGAACCAGGACTAAACCAGGTCTGAACCAGGACTAAACCAGGACTGAACCAGGACTAAACCAGGACTAAACCAGGACTGAACCAGGACTGAACCAGGACTAAACCAGGACTGAACCAGGACTAAACCAGGACTGAACCAGGACTAAACCAGGACTGAACCAGGACTGAACCAGGACTGAACCAGGACTGAACCAGGACTAAACCAGGACTGAACCAGGACTGAACCAGGACTAAACCAGGTCTGAACCAGGACTAAACCAGGACTGAACCAGGACTAAACCAGGACTGAACCAGGACTGAACCAGGACTGAACCAGGACTGAACCAGGACTGAACCAGGACTAAACCAGGACTGAACCAGGACTGAACCAGGACTGAACCAGGACTGAACCAGGACTAAACCAGGACTGAACCAGGACTGAACCAGGACTGAACCAGGACTGAACCAGGACTGAACCAGGACTAAACCAGGACTAAACCAGGACTGAACCAGGACTGAACCAGGACTGAACCAGGACTAAACCAGGACTGAACCAGGACTAAACCAGGACTAAACCAGGACTAAACCAGGACTAAACCAGGACTGAACCAGGACTGAACCAGGACTGAACCAGGACTGAACCAGGACTGAACCAGGACTGAACCAGGACTAAAGTGTTTTGAATGTGTTTCCAGGCCTGTGGAGGCTGGTGGCGGTGTTTCTGTGTGTGGCGTCCGTCTTCATCTTCCTGCTGCAGAAATACACTGAACTCCTCCGCGGTGAATTCAGTCATTTAAAAGTCAAAGGTTTAAAGGACAAACGAGGAAGTCCAACTTTTACTGCTGAAGCCAGACTTCACACATAAAGTCTGAACCTTTGAGTTCACTTGGATTTCTGCATAAATTGGGCATAAAATGTGTCCTGATCTTCATCTAAGTCACAGCAGCAGCCAAACACATTCAGCTTGAACTAAAACAGCACCAAAATCACATGTTTTCAGTTTTTTATTGAATACAACATGTAAAAACTCAGTGCAGGGTGGAAAAAGTACCTGAACCTTTGGATTTACTAACTGTTTGACCTCCTTTTGCAGCAATAACTTCAACTAAACGTTTCCTGTCACTGCAGATCGAACCTGCACCTCAGTCAGGAGGAGTTTTGGACAGTTCCTCTTCACAAAAGTGTTTCGGTCTCAGTTTTGGCTCGTCTGGTGTGAGCTGCTCTGGAGGAGGACTGGACTGGACCAGGACTAGACCAGGACTGGACCAGGACTGGACCAGGACTATACCAGGACTAGAACAGGACTGAACCAAGATTAAACCAGGTCTAAGCAGGACTACACTGCAAAAAAGGCCTATCAAAAAATAAGAAAAAAATACCAGTTTTGAGGTAAAAATGTCCTATTTTAAGTGAAATTTTCTGCCAGTGCAGTAAAAAATTTTCACTTACCAAGTTTTCTTAAAACAAGATGAAATACGAATCTTGTTCTAAGCAGAAAACATGAGTTTCAAGTATTTATGGACAGATTTTTCCCCTTATTGGTTTGAGAAGGAAGTTAAAGAGGCTTAACCTGGACTGAGTTAATATAAAAAGTGCTTAGAATAAGTTGTAATATCGAGATACGATAAATCAGGATGAAATATCTTGAAACAAGTAAAAAAAATCATTTTATTAAGTAAAAAAATCTCTCTAAACTTTAGACACTTTTATATCTCTGTCCAACTTTATGTACCTCAGCAGTTCCTGAGGGCAGCTCTGCTCAGAGCTGTTCTGTGCAGGGCCTCGTTCTTCTTCAGAACATCTCAAAACCAGTGTGAGTTTGTATAGGGCAGAGCAGCTGTGAGCACCTCCTGTAAACTCCTCACAGTAACTGGACCCAGGTCGGCTCCAATGAGCTCGTGGAGACGACAGTATCCTGGGGGTTCAGGTGCTTTTTCCACCCTGCACTGAGTTTTTACATGTTGTTTTCAATAAAAAAGTGAAAACATGTGATTTTGGTGCTGTTTTAGTTCAAGCTGAATGTGTTCGTCTGCTGATGTGACTTAGATGAAGATCAGGACACATTTTATGCCCAATTTATGCAGAAATCCAAGTGAACTCAAAGGTTCAGACTTTTTCTTGCAGCTGTAAAATCAGGACTAAACCAGGACTAAAGCAGGACTAAACCAGGACTAAACCAGGACTAAACCAGGACTAAACCAGGACTGAACCAGGACTAAACCAGGACTAAACCAGGACTAAACCAGGACTAAACCAGGACTAAACCAGGACTGAACCAGGACTGAACCAGGACTAAACCAGGACTAAACCAGGACTAAACCATGACTAAACCAGGACTGAACCAGGACTGAACTAGGACTAAACCAGGACTAAACCAGGACTAAACCAGGACTAAACCAGGACTGAACCAGGACTGAACTAGGACTAAACCAGGACTAAACCAGGACTAAACCAGGATTAACCCAGGACTAAACCAGGACTAAACCAGGACTAAACCAGGATTAACTCAGGACTAAACCAGGACTAAACCAGGATTAACCCAGGACTAAACCAGGACTAAACCAGGATTAACCCAGGACTAAACCAGGACTAAACCAGGACTAAACCAGGACTGAACTAGGACTAAACCAGGACTAAACCAGGACTAAACCAGGACTAAACCAGGACTAAACCAGGATTAACCCAGGACTAAACCAGGACTAAACCAGGACTAAACCAGGACTAAACCAGGACTAAACCAGGACTGAACTAGGACTAAACCAGGACTAAACCAGGACTAAACCAGGATTAACCCAGGACTAAACCAGGACTAAACCAGGATTAACCCAGGACTAAACCAGGACTAAACCAGGACTGAACCAGGACTAAACCAGGACTAAACCAGGACTAAACCAGGATTAACCCAGGACTAAACCAGGACTAAACCAGGACTAAACCAGGATTAACCCAGGACTAAACCAGGACTAAACCAGGACTAAACCAGGATTAACCCAGGACTAAACCAGGACTAAACCAGGACTAAACCAGGACTAAACCAGGACTGAACTAGGACTAAACCAGGACTAAACCAGGACTAAACCAGGACTAAACCAGGATTAACCCAGGACTAAACCAGGACTAAACCAGGACTAAACCAGGATTAACCCAGGACTAAACCAGGACTAAACCAGGACTAAACCAGGATTAACCCAGGACTAAACCAGGACTGAACCAGGACTAAACCAGGAATAAACCAGGACTAAACCAGGACTAAACTAGGACTAAACCAGGACTAAACCAGGACTGAACCAGGACTGAACCAGGGCTAAACCAGGACTGAACCAGGACTGAACCAGGACTAAACAGGACTAAACCAGGACTAAACCAGGACTAAGCCAAAATTGAATTGTCGAGTTAAGTTAAAGTTCATAAAAGTTCCTGTTTTTCCTCGCAGTCATGTCGGTGACAGAAAAGTTAAAGATGGAGAAGAAAGGTGCCGTGTCTTTCACTTATTTCCTGAATTTGTTTGTGGTTTTGTAAAAATAATAAAATAAAATAAAATGACTTAAACGTGTTTTTGCAGTGAACCCGTGTCCGACTCTGATCTGCTCCGAAGATCATTTCAGTTTCTACGTCCGGAGCGGAGCCGCCAACGTCGTCCCCCCGATGATCTGCTTCAGGAACCAGCTGTAGGTCTGAACTGGACCAGGACTGGACCAGGACTAGACCAGGACTGGACCAGGACTAGACTAGGACTGGACCAGGACTGGACCAGGACTGGACCAGGACTGGACCAGGACTATACCAGGACTAGAACAGGACTGAACCAAGATTAAACCAGGTCTAAGCAGGACTACACTGCAAAAAAGGCCTATCAAAAAATAAGAAAAAAATACCAGTTTTGAGGTAAAAATGCCCTATTTTAAGTGAAATTTTCTGCCAGTGCAGTAAGAAATTTTCACTTACCAAGTTTTCTTAAAACAAGATGAAATACGAATCTTGTTCTAAGCAGAAAACATGAGTTTCAAGTATTTATGGCAAGATTTTCCCCTTATTGGTTTGAGAAGGAAGTTAAAGAGGCTTAACCTGGACTGAGTTAATATAAAAAGTGCTTAGAATAAGTTGTAATATCGAGATAAGATAAATCAGGATGGAATATCTTGAAACAAGTAAAAAAAATCATTTTATTAAGTAAAAAAATCTTAAAATTGATCTTTTAAGATGAATCTGCTTAATTCAAGTCAGTTTAACTATGCTAGAAAATCCTTTCTGTGGTGTAAACGGCTTCAGGACTCTTCAGGACTTCAGGACTCTTCAGGACTTCAGGACTCTTCAGGACTTCAGAACTCCTCAGGACTTCAGGACACTTCAGGACTCTTCAGGACTCTTCAGGACTTTCCAGGACTCTTCAGGACGTTTCAGGACTCTTCAGGACTCTTCAGGACTTCAGGACTCTTCAGGACTCTTGAGGACTTCAGGACTCTTCAGGACTTCAGGACTCTTCAGGACTCTTCAGGACTCTTCAGGACTTTTCAGGACTCTTCAGGACTCTTCAGGACTTTCCAGGACTCTTCAGGACTCTTCAGGACTTTCCAAGACTCTTCAGGACTCTTCAGGACTCTTCAGGACTCTTCAGGACTCTTCAGGACTTCAGGACTCTTCAGGACTCTTCAGGACTTTCCAGGACTCTTCAGGACTTCAGGACTCTTCAGGACTCTTCAGGACTCTTCAGGACTCTTCAGGACTCTTCAGGACTCTTCAGGACTCTTCAGGACTTCAGGACTCTTCAGGACTCTTCAGGACTTTCCAGAACTCCTCAGGACTTCAGGACTCTTCAGGACTCTTCAGGACTTCAGGACTCTTCAGGACTCTTCAGGACTCTTCAGGACTCTTGAGGACTCTTCAGGACTCTTCAGGACTCTTCAGGACTCTTGAGGACTCTTCAGGACTTCAGGACTCTTCAGGACTTCAGGACTCTTCAGGACTCTTCAGGACTTCAGGACTCTTCAGGACTCTTCAGGACTTCAGGACTCTTCAGGACTTCAGGACTCTTCAGGACTTTTCAGGACTCTTCAGGACTCTTCAGGACTTTCCAGGACTCTTCAGGACTCTTCAGGACTTTCCAAGACTCTTCAGGACTCTTCAGGACTCTTGAGGACTTCAGGACTCTTCAGGACTTCAGGACTCTTCAGGACTCTTCAGGACTCTTCAGGACTTTTCAGGACTCTTCAGGACTTTCCAGGACTCTTCAGGACTCTTCAGGACTTTCCAAGACTCTTCAGGACTCTTCAGGACTCTTCAGGACTCTTCAGGACTCTTCAGGACTTCAGGACTCTTCAGGACTCTTCAGGACTTTCCAGGACTCTTCAGGACTTCAGGACTCTTCAGGACTCTTCAGGACTTCAGAACTCCTCAGGACTTCAGGACTCTTCAGGACTCTTCAGGACTTCAGGACTCTTCAGGACTCTTCAGGACTCTTCAGGACTCTTGAGGACTCTTCAGGACTTCAGGACTCTTCAGGACTCTTCAGGACTTCAGAACTCCTCAGGACTTCAGGACTCTTCAGGACTCTTCAGGACTTCAGGACTCTTCAGGACTCTTCAGGACTTCAGGACTCTTCAGGACTCTTCAGGACTCTTCAGGACTCTTCAGGACTTTCCAGGACTCTTCAGGACTCTTCAGGACTTTCCAGGACTCTTCAGGACTCTTCAGGACTCTTCAGGACTTTCCAGGACTCTTCAGAACTCTTCAGGACTCTTCAAGACTCTTCAGGACTCTTCAGGACTTCAGGACTCTTCAGGACTTCAGGACTCTTCAGGACTCTTCAGGACTTCAGGACTCTTCAGGACTTCAGGACTCTTCAGGACTTTCCAGGACTCTTCAGGACTCTTCAGGACTTTCCAGGACTCTTCAGGACTCTTCAGGACTTCAGGACTCTTCAGGACTCTTCAGGACTTTCCAGGACTCTTCAGGACTTCAGGACTCTTCAGGACTTCAGGACTCTTCAGGACTCTTCAGGACTTCAGAACTCCTCAGGACTTCAGGACTCTTCAGGACTCTTCAGGACTCTTCAGGACTTCAGGACTCTTTAGGACTCTTCAGTACTTCAGGACTCTTCAGGACTCTTCAAGACTTTCCAGGACTCTTCAGGACTTTTCAGGACTCTTCAGGACTCTTCAGGACTTTCCAGGACTCTTCAGGACTCTTCAGGACTTTCCAAGACTCTTCAGGACTCTTCAGGACTCTTCAGGACTCTTCAGGACTCTTCAGGACTTCAGGACTCTTCAGGACTCTTCAGGACTTTCCAGGACTCTTCAGGACTTCAGGACTCTTCAGGACTCTTCAGGACTTCAGAACTCCTCAGGACTTCAGGACTCTTCAGGACTCTTCAGGACTTCAGGACTCTTCAGGACTCTTCAGGACTCTTCAGGACTCTTGAGGACTCTTCAGGACTTCAGGACTCTTCAGGACTCTTCAGGACTTCAGAACTCCTCAGGACTTCAGGACTCTTCAGGACTCTTCAGGACTTCAGGACTCTTCAGGACTCTTCAGGACTTCAGGACTCTTCAGGACTCTTCAGGACTCTTCAGGACTCTTCAGGACTCTTCAGGACTTTCCAGGACTCTTCAGGACTCTTCAGGACTTTCCAGGACTCTTCAGGACTCTTCAGGACTCTTCAGGACTTTTCAGGACTCTTCAGGACTTTCCAGGACTCTTCAGGACTCGTCAGGACTTTCCAGGACTCTTCAGGACTCTTCAGGACTCTTCAGGACTCTTCAGGACTCTTCAGGACTCTTCAGGACTCTTCAGGACTCTTCAGGACTTTCCAGGACTCTTCAGGACTCTTCAGGACTCTTCAGGACTCTTCAGGACTTTCCAGGACTCTTCAGGACTTCAGGACTCTTCAGGACTCTTCAGGACTTCAGAACTCCTCAGGACTTCAGGACTCTTCAGGACTCTTCAGGACTCTTCAGGACTCTTCAGGACTCTTCAGGATTTCAGGACACTTCAGGACTTCAGAACTCCTCAGGACTTCAGGACTCTTCAGGACTTCAGGACTCTTCAGGACTTCAGGACTCTTCAGGACCCTTCAGGACTCTTCAGGACTTTCCAGGACTCTTCAGGACTCTTCAGGACTCTTCAGGACTTTCCAGGACTCTTCAGGACTCTTCAGGACTCTTCAGGACTTCAGGACTCTTCAGGACTCTTCAGGACTTTCCAGGACTCTTCAGGACTTCAGGACTCTTCAGGACTCTTCAGGACTTCAGAACTCCTCAGGACTTCAGGACTCTTCAGGACTCTTCAGGACTTCAGGACTCTTCAGGACTTTTCAGGACTCTTCAGGACTTCAGGACTCTTCAGGACTCTTTAGGACTCTTCAGGACTTCAGGACTCTTCAGGACTTCAGGACTCTTCAGGACTCTTCAGGACTCTTCAGGACTTTTCAGGACTCTTCAGGACTTTCCAGGACTCTTCAGGACTCGTCAGGACTTTCCAGGACTTTTCAGGACTCTTCAGGACTCTTCAGGACTCTTCAGGACTCTTCAGGACTCTTCAGGACTCTTCAGGACTCTTCAGGACTCTTCAGGACTTTCCAGGACTCTTCAGGACTCTTCAGGACTCTTCAGGACTCTTCAGGACTCTTCAGGACTCTTCAGGACTCTTCAGGACTTTCCAGGACTCTTCAGGACTTCAGAACTCCTCAGTACTTCAGGACTCTTCAGGACTCTTCAGGACTCTTCAGGACTCTTCAAGACTTCAGGACTCTTCAGGACTCTTCAGGACTCTTCAGGACTCCTCAGGACTTCAGGACTCTTCAGGACTTTTCAGGACTTCAGGACTCTTCAGGACTTTCCAGGACTCTTTAGGACTCTTCAGGACTCTTCAGGACTCTTCAGGACTTTCCAGGACTCTTCAGGACTCTTCAGGACTCTTCAGGACTTTCCAGGACTCTTCAGGACTCTTCAGGACTCTTCAGGACTTCAGGACTCTTCAGGACTCTTCAGGACTTTCCAGGACTCTTCAGGACTTCAGGACTCTTCAGGACTCTTCAGGACTTCAGAACTCCTCAGGACTTCAGGACTCTTCAGGACTCTTCAGGACTTCAGGACTCTTCAGGACTTTTCAGGACTCTTCAGGACTTCAGGACTCTTCAGGACTCTTTAGGACTCTTCAGGACTTCAGGACTCTTCAGGACTTCAGGACTCTTCAGGACTCTTCAGGACTCTTCAGGACTTTTCAGGACTCTTCAGGACTTTCCAGGACTCTTCAGGACTCGTCAGGACTTTCCAGGACTTTTCAGGACTCTTCAGGACTCTTCAGGACTCTTCAGGACTCTTCAGGACTCTTCAGGACTCTTCAGGACTCTTCAGGACTTTCCAGGACTCTTCAGGACTCTTCAGGACTCTTCAGGACTCTTCAGGACTTTCCAGGACTCTTCAGGACTTCAGGACTCTTCAGGACTCTTCAGGACTTCAGAACTCCTCAGGACTTCAGGACTCTTCAGGACTCTTCAGGACTCTTCAGGACTCTTCAGGACTCTTCAGGACTCTTCAGGACTCTTCAGGATTTCAGGACACTTCAGGACTTCAGAACTCCTCAGGACTTCAGGACTCTTCAGGACTTCAGGACTCTTCAGGACTTCAGGACTCTTCAGGACCCTTCAGGACTCTTCAGGACTTTCCAGGACTCTTCAGGACTCTTCAGGACTCTTCAGGACTTTCCAGGACTCTTCAGGACTCTTCAGGACTCTTCAGGACTTCAGGACTCTTCAGGACTCTTCAGGACTTTCCAGGACTCTTCAGGACTTCAGGACTCTTCAGGACTCTTCAGGACTTCAGAACTCCTCAGGACTTCAGGACTCTTCAGGACTCTTCAGGACTTCAGGACTCTTCAGGACTTTTCAGGACTCTTCAGGACTTCAGGACTCTTCAGGACTCTTTAGGACTCTTCAGGACTTCAGGACTCTTCAGGACTTCAGGACTCTTCAGGACTCTTCAGGACTCTTCAGGACTTTTCAGGACTCTTCAGGACTTTCCAGGACTCTTCAGGACTCGTCAGGACTTTCCAGGACTTTTCAGGACTCTTCAGGACTCTTCAGGACTCTTCAGGACTTCAGGACTCTTCAGGACTCTTCAGGACTTTCCAGGACTCTTCAGGACTCTTCAGGACTCTTCAGGACTTTCCAGGACTCTTCAGGACTCTTCAGGACTTTCCAGGACTCTTCAGGACTTTCCAGGACTCTTCAGGACTTTCCAGGACTCTTCAGGACTCTTCAGGACTTTCCAGGACTCTTCAGGACTCTTCAGGACTCTTCAGGACTTTCCAGGACTCTTCAGGACTTTTCAGGACTCTTCAGGACTCTTGAGGACTCTTCAGGACTCTTCAGGACTTCAGGACTCTTCAGGACTTTTCAGGACTCTTCAGGACCCTTCAGGACTTCAGGACTCTTCAGGACTTCAGGACTCTTCAGGACTTTCCAGGATTCTTCAGGACTCTTCAGGACTCTTCAGGACTCTTCAGGACCCTTCAGGACTCTTCAGGACTTCAGGAATCTTCAGGACTCTTCAGGACTTTCTAGGATTCTTCCGGACTCTTCAGAACTCTTCAGGACTTTCCAGGACTCTTTATGACTCTTCAGGACTCTTCAGGACTCTTCAGGACTTTTCAGGACTTCAGGACTTTTCAGGACTTCAGGACTCTTCAGGACTTTTCAGGACTTCAGGACTCTTCAGGACTCTTCAGGACTCTTCAGGACTCTTCAGGACTCTTCAGGACTCTTCAGGACTCTTCAGGACTCTTCAGGACTTTTCAGGACTTCAGGACTTTTCAGGACTTCAGGACTCTTCAGGACTTTTCAGGACTTCAGGACTCTTCAGGACTCTTCAGGACTCTTCAGGACTCTTCAGGACTCTTCAGGACTCTTCAGGACTCTTCAGGACTCTTCAGGACCCTTCAGGACTCTTCAGGACTTCAGGAATCTTCAGGACTCTTCAGGACTTTCTAGGATTCTTCCGGACTCTTCAGAACTCTTCAGGACTTTCCAGGACTCTTTATGACTCTTCAGGACTCTTCAGGACTCTTCAGGACTTTTCAGGACTTCAGGACTTTTCAGGACTTCAGGACTCTTCAGGACTTTTCAGGACTTCAGGACTCTTCAGGACTCTTCAGGACTCTTCAGGACTCTTCAGGACTCTTCTGTTCTTGTTTTTTCAGGATTCTGGGAGCAGCAAAGAAAAATTCTGGCGCTGGAATAAATGCTGTTCTTCTAAACGGTTTGTGTCTGTCAGAATAACACGGTTCTGTTTGTGTTAGAATTTAATTTAATCTGGTTTTAATTTTCAGTTTAAACAGAAAAACACAGATTCACACATTTAATATTTGTGTTTGCAGGAAAAACTGGAGAAATTATTCAGACGGGAAACTACAACATGTACATCGGAGGTAAACAGGACTGAACCAAGACTGAACCAGGACTAAACCAGGTCTGAACTAGGACTAAACCAGGACTAAACCAGGACTGAACCAGGACTAAACCAGGTCTGAACTAGGACTAAACCAGGACTAAACCAGGACTGAACCAGGACTAAACCGGGTCTGAACTAGGACTGAACCAGGACTAAACCAGGTCTGAACTAGGACTAAACCAGGACTAAACCAGGACTAAACCAGGACTAAACCAGGTCTGAACTAGGACTAAACCAGGACTAAACCAGGACTGAACCAGGACTAAACCGGGTCTGAACTAGGACTGAACCAGGACTAAACCAGGACTGAACCAGGACTAAACCAGGACTGAACCAGGACTAGACCAGGACTAGACCAGGACTAAACCAGGACTGAACCAGGACTGAACCAGGACTAAACCAGCACTAAACCAGGACTGAACCAGGACTAAACCAGGACTAAACCAGGACTGAACCAGGACTAAACCAGGACTAGATCAGGTCTAAAACGCAGAACTAAACCATGGAGATGAGAATAATCATGGAATCATGAGTCATAACGAGTCAGTGAACTTTATTTAATCTAATCCCAAACGGTAGAAGACTCCAGACAGAGCAGTGGCATCTCCATGGAGACGAGCAGAATGTTCCAGAGTGCAGCTTTAAACTCTTCGTTCTTTCTGTTGCTGCAGAAGTGAAACCTCTGATCGAGTTACTCCAACAAACCGAGACCGGCTCCATCGTCTTAATGGCCTCATACGACGACCCGGCATCACGGTACAGAGAACTAAACCAGGACTGAACCAGGACTAAACCAGGACTAAACCAGGACTAAACCAGGACTAAACCAGGACTAAACCAGGACTAAACCAGGACTGAACCAGGACTGAACCAGGACTAAACCAGGACTAAACCAGGACTGAACCAGGACTAAACCAGGACTAAACCAGGACTAAACCAGGACTGAACCAGGACTGAACCAGGACTAAACCAGGACTAAACCAGGACTGAACCAGGACTAAACCAGGACTGAACCAGGACTAAACCAGGACTAAACCAGGACTGAACCAGGACTAAACCAGGACTGAACCAGGACTAAACCAGGACTAAACCAGGACTAAACCAGGATTAAACCAGGACTGAACCAGGACTGAACCAGGACTGAACCAGGACTAAACCAGGACTGAACCAGGACTGAACCAGGACTAAACCAGGACTGAACCAGGACTAAACCAGGACTAAACCAGGACTGAATGAGGACTAAACCAGGACTGAATGAGGACTAAACCAGGACTGAACCACAGATCTTAAAATCACCTCCAGCTGTTCCAAATTCTCCTCAAACATTTCTAAATAATCAGGGAAACTCCTCAAAACATAAATTCACTTTTTATTTGTATTTTTTCCATTGTCTTCAGATTAAATGAAGAGGCTCGGAAGTTGATCCTGGATTTGGGCAGTTCCTCAGTGAAGTCTCTGGGATTCAGGGATAACTGGATTTTCGTCGGGGGAAAAGGACTCGCGGTGAACTCCACGTTTGAAAAGGTGACGTCAGCGGAGCTCAAACACAGATTAGACCCGAGACTTTTCCTCTGATGCAGATTCTGCTGAAAATGAGTTTCACTCAAACCTGAAGCAGCGACGGAGCAAAGGACAGAACTCTGTCCAGTTTATTCAGCTGAATATGTTTTGCAGTAGTAGTACTACTAGTATTACTACTACTACTAGTATTACTACTACTACTAGTACTAGTAGTATTAGTACTAGTACTAGTACTACTAGTACTAGTACTACTACTAGTACTAGTAGTACTAATACTAGTACTAGTAGTAGTAATAGTACTAGTTGTATTAGTAGTCGTAGTACTACTAGTACTACTAGTACTACTAGTAGTAGTACTAGTAGTAATAATCGTAATAGTAGTAGTACTTATACTAGTAGTAGTAGAACTAATAATAGTAGCAGTAATAGTAGTAGTACTAGTAGTAGTACTAGTAGTACTACTACTAGTAGTACTAGTAATAGCAGTACTTGTAGTACTAGTAATAGTACCAGTAGTAGTACTACTACTGATGTAGTACTAGTACATTAGTAGTATTAGTAATACTAGTAGTAGTAGTACTACTACTATTAGTAGTAGTACAACTACTAGTAGTACTACTACTATTAGTAGTAGTACTACTAGTAGTTGTACTAATACTAGTCAGAATATTAGTAGCAGTAGTAATCGTACTAATCATAGAAGAATCCTCCTAATTGTAGTAGAATCGTACTAATTGTAGTAGAATTCTCCTAATTGTAGTAGAATCGTACTAATCATAGAAGAATCCTCCTAATTGTAGTAGAATCGTACTAATTGTCATAGAATCGTACTAATTGTAGTAGAATCGTACTAATTGTAGTAGAATCGTACTAATTGTAGTAGAATCGTTCTAATTGTAGTAGAATCATCCTAATTGTAGTAGAATCGTACT
Source organism: Odontamblyopus lacepedii (assembly GCA_034769755.1). Classification (NCBI taxonomy): domain Eukaryota; kingdom Metazoa; phylum Chordata; class Actinopteri; order Gobiiformes; family Gobiidae; genus Odontamblyopus; species Odontamblyopus lacepedii. The sequence goes on from CM068348.1 coordinate 791,624, forward strand.
AATTGTAGTAGAATCATCCTAATTGTAGTAGAATCGTACTAATTGTAGTAGAATCATCCTAATTGTAGTAGAATCGTACTAATTGTAGTAGAATCGTACTAATTGTAGTAGAATCGTACTAATTGTAGTATAATCCTCCTAATTGTAGTATAATCCTCCTAATTGTAGTAGAATCATCCTAATTGTAGTAGAATCGTTCTAATTGTTGTAGAATCCTCCTAATTGTAGTAGAATCCTCCTAATTGTAGTAGAATTATCCTAATTGTAGTAGAATCGTACTAATTGTAGTATAATCCTCCTAATTGTAGTAGAATTGTCCTAATTGTAGTAGAATCATCCTAATTGTAGTAGAATCGTACTAATAGTAGTAGAATCGTACTATTTTTAGTAGAATCCTCCTAATTGTAGTAGAATCGTACTAATAGTAGTAGAATCGTACTAATAGTAGTAGAATCGTACTAATTGTAGTAGAATCATCCTAATTGTAGTAGAATCGTACTAATAGTAGTAGAATCATCCTAATTGTAGTAGAATCGTACTAATTGTAGTAGAATCATCCTAATTGTAGTAGAATCGTACTAATTGTAGTAGAATCATCCTAATTGTAGTAGAATCGTACTAATTGTAGTAGAATCGTACTAATTGTAGTAGAATCGTACTAATTGTAGTAGAATCATCCTAATTGTAGTAGAATCGTCCTAATTGTAGTAGAATCGTACTAATTGTAGTAGAATCGTACTAATTGTAGTAGAATCATCCTAATTGTAGTAGAATCGTACTAATTGTAGTAGAATCGTTCTAATTGTAGTAGAATCGTCCTAATTGTAGTAGAATCGTACTAATTGTAGTAGAATCGTTCTAATTGTAGTAGAATCGTACTAATTGTAGTAGAATCCTCCTAATTGTCGTAGAATCGTTCTAATTGTAGTAGAATCGTACTAATTGTAGTAGAATCCTCCTAATTGTAGTAGAATCATCCTAATTGTAGTAGAATCGTACTAATTGTAGTAGAATCGTACTAATTGTAGTAGAATCCTCCTAATTGTAGTAGAATCATCCTAATTGTAGTAGAATCATCCTAATTGTAGTAGAATCGTACTAATTGTAGTAGAATCCTCCTAATTGTAGTAGAATCGTTCTAATTGTAGTAGAATCGTACTAATTGTAGTAGAATCCTCCTAATTGTAGTAGAATCCTCCTAATTATAGTAGAATCCTCCTAATTGTAGTAGAATCGTTCTAATTGTAGTAGAATCCTCCTAATTGTAGTAGAATCGTTCTAATTGTAGTAGAATCGTACTAATTGTAGTAGAATCGTACTAATTGTAGTAGAATCCTCCTAATTGTAGTAGAATCCTCCTAATTGTAGTATAATCCTCCTAATTGTAGTATAATCCTCCTAATTGTAGTAGAATCGTACTAATAGTAGTAGAATCGTACTAATTGTAGTAGAATCGTACTAATAGTAGTAGAATCATCCTAATTGTAGTAGAATCCTCCTAATTGTAGTAGAATCGTACTAATAGTAGTAGAATCGTACTAATTGTAGTAGAATCGTACTAATTGTAGTAGAATCGTACTAATAGTAGTAGAATCATCCTAATTGTAGTAGAATCATCCTAATTGTAGTAGAATCGTACTAATTGTAGTAGAATCCTCCTAATTGTAGTAGAATCGTACTAATTGTAGTAGAATCGTACTAATTGTAGTAGAATCATCCTAATTGTAGTAGAATCGTACTAATTGTAGTAGAATCGTACTAATTGTAGTAGAATCCTCCTAATTGTAGTAGAATCGTTCTAATTGTAGTAGAATCGTACTAATTGTAGTAGAATCCTCCTAATTGTAGTAGAATCCTCCTAATTATAGTAGAATCCTCCTAATTGTAGTAGAATCGTTCTAATTGTAGTAGAATCATCCTAATTGTAGTAGAATCATCCTAATTGTAGTAGAATCCTCCTAATTGTAGTAGAATCGTTCTAATTGTAGTAGAATCCTCCTAATTGTAGTAGAATCGTTCTAATTGTAGTAGAATCGTACTAATTGTAGTAGAATCCTCCTAATTGTAGTAGAATCCTCCTAATTGTAGTAGAATCCTCCTAATTGTAGTAGAATCGTACTAATTGTAGTAGAATTATCCTAATTGTAGTAGAATCATCCTAATTGTAGTAGAATCGTACTAATTGTAGTAGAATCGTACTAATTGTAGTAGAATCGTCCTAATTGTAGTAGAATCCTCCTAATTGTAGTAGAATCGTACTAATTGTAGTAGAATCCTCCTAATTGTAGTAGAATCGTACTAATTGTAGTAGAATCCTCCTAATTGTAGTAGAATCGTACTAATTGTAGTAGAATCGCTCTAATTGTAGTAGAATCGTACTAATTGTAGTAGAATCGTACTAATTGTAGTAGAATCGTACTAATTGTAGTAGAATCGTACTAATTGTAGTAGAATCCTCCTAATTGTAGTAGAATCGTTCTAATTGTAGTAGAATCGTACTAATTGTAGTAGAATCGTACTAATTGTAGTAGAATCGTCCTAATTGTAGTAGAATCCTCCTAATTGTAGTAGAATCCTCCTAATTGTAGTAGAATCGTACTAATTGTAGTAGAATCCTCCTAATTGTAGTAGAATCGTACTAATTGTAGTAGAATCGCTCTAATTGTAGTAGAATCGTACTAATTGTAGTAGAATCGTACTAATTGTAGTAGAATCCTCCTAATTGTAGTAGAATCGTACTAATTGTAGTAGAATCGTACTAATTGTAGTAGAATCGTACTAATTGTAGTAGAATCCTCCTAATTGTAGTAGAATCGTACTAATTGTAGTAGAATCGTTCTAATTGTAGTAGAATCGTACTAATTGTAGTAGAATCGTCCTAATTGTAGTAGAATCCTCCTAATTGTAGTAGAATCGTACTAATTGTAGTAGAATCATCCTAATTGTAGTAGAATCGTACTAATTGTAGTAGAATCGTACTAATTGTAGTAGAATCCTCCTAATTGTAGTAGAATCATCCTAATTGTAGTAGAATCCTCCTAATTGTAGTAGAATCCTCCTAATTGTAGTAGAATCCTCCTAATTGTAGTAGAATCGTACTAATTGTAGTATAATCCTCCTAATTGTAGTAGAATCGTTCTAATTGTAGTAGAATCGTCCTAATTGTAGTAGAATCGTTCTAATTGTAGTAGAATCCTCCTAATTGTAGTAGAATCGTCCTAATTGTAGTAGAATCGTCCTAATTGTAGTAGAATCGTACTAATTGTAGTAGAATCGTCCTAATTGTAGTAGAATCGTACTAATTGTAGTAGAATCGTCCTAATTGTAGTAGAATAGTACTAATTGTAGTAGAATCGTCCTAATTGTAGTAGAATCGTACTAATTGTAGTAGAATCGTTCTAATTGTAGTAGAATCGTACTAATTGTAGTAGAATCATCCTAATTGTAGTAGAATCGTACTAATTGTAGTAGAATCGTTCTAATTGTAGTAGAATCGTACTAATTGTAGTAGAATCGTACTAATTGTAGTAGAATCGTTCTAATTGTAGTAGAATCGTACTAATTGTAGTAGAATCATCCTAATTGTAGTAGAATCGTTCTAATTGTAGTAGAATCGTACTAATTGTAGTAGAATCGTCCTAATTGTAGTAGAATCATCCTAATTGTAGTAGAATCCTCCTAATTGTAGTAGAATCATCCTAATTGTAGTAGAATCGTTCTAATTGTAGTAGAATCCTCCTAATTGTAGTAGAATCCTCCTAATTGTAGTAGAATCCTCCTAATTGTAGTAGAATCGTCCTAATTGTAGTAGAATCCTCCTAATTGTAGTAGAATCCTCCTAATTGTAGTAGAATTATCCTAATTGTAGTAGAATCCTCCTAATTGTAGTAGAATCGTACTAATTGTAGTAGAATCGTACTAATTGTAGTAGAATCGTACTAATTGTAGTAGAATCGTCCTAATTGTAGTAGAATCCTCCTAATTGTAGTAGAATCGTACTAATTGTAGTAGAATCGTACTAATTGTAGTAGAATCCTCCTAATTGTAGTAGAATCGTCCTAATTGTAGTAGAATCGTACTAATAGTAGTAGAATCGTACTAATTGTAGTAGAATCGTACTAATAGTAGTAGAATCGTACTAATTGTAGTAGAATCGTACTAATAGTAGTAGAATCGTCCTAATTGTAGTAGAATCATCCTAATTGTAGTAGAATCATCCTAATTGTAGTAGAATCGTACTAATTGTAGTAGAATCGTACTAATTGTAGTAGAATCCTCCTAATTGTAGTAGAATCGTCCTAATTGTAGTAGAATCGTACTAATTGTAGTAGAATCGTCCTAATTGTAGTAGAATCCTCCTAATTGTAGTAGAATCGTCCTAATTGTAGTAGAATCGTACTAATTGTAGTAGAATCGTTCTAATTGTAGTAGAATCCTCCTAATTGTAGTAGAATCGTCCTAATTGTAGTAGAATCCTCCTAATTGTAGTAGAATCCTCCTAATTGTAGTAGAATCGTACTAATTGTAGTAGAATCGTACTAATTGTAGTAGAATCCTCCTAATTGTAGTAGAATCGTACTAATTGTAGTAGAATCATCCTAATTGTAGTAGAATCGTCCTAATTGTAGTAGAATCGTACTAATTGTAGTAGAATCGTACTAATTGTAGTAGAATCATCCTAATTGTAGTAGAATCGTACTAATTGTAGTAGAATCGTACTAATTGTAGTAGAATCGTACTAATTGTAGTAGAATCCTCCTAATTGTAGTAGAATCGTACTAATTGTAGTAGAATCGTACTAATTGTAGTAGAATCCTCCTAATTGTAGTAGAATCGTTCTAATTGTAGTAGAATCGTACTAATTGTAGTAGAATCGTACTAATTGTAGTAGAATCCTCCTAATTGTAGTAGAATCGTACTAATTGTAGTAGAATCGTACTAATTGTAGTAGAATCGTCCTAATTGTAGTAGAATCCTCCTAATTGTAGTAGAATCCTCCTAATTGTAGTAGAATCGTACTAATTGTAGTAGAATCGTACTAATTGTAGTAGAATCCTCCTAATTGTAGTAGAATCATCCTAATTGTAGTAGAATCCTCCTAATTGTAGTAGAATCGTACTAATTGTAGTAGAATCGTACTAATTGTAGTAGAATCGTCCTAATTGTAGTAGAATCGTACTAATTGTAGTAGAATCGTACTAATTGTAGTAGAATCATCCTAATTGTAGTAGAATCGTCCTAATTGTAGTAGAATCGTTCTACTTGTAGTAGAATCCTCCTAATTGTAGTAGAATCATCCTAATTGTAGTAGAATCGTACTAATTGTAGTATAATCCTCCTAATTGTAGTAGAATCGTCCTAATTGTAGTAGAATCGTACTAATTGTAGTAGAATCATCCTAATTGTAGTAGAATCGTACTAATTGTAGTAGAATCCTCCTAATTGTAGTAGAATCGTACTAATAGTAGTAGAATCGTACTAATTGTAGTAGAATCGTACTAATTGTAGTAGAATCATCCTAATTGTAGTAGAATCGTACTAATTGTAGTAGAATCGTACTAATTGTAGTAGAATCGTTCTACTTGTAGTAGAATCATCCTAATTGTAGTAGAATCGTACTAATTGTAGTATAATCCTCCTAATTGTAGTAGAATCGTACTAATTGTAGTAGAATCCTCCTAATTGTAGTAGAATCGTACTAATTGTAGTAGAATCGTACTAATTGTAGTAGAATCATCCTAATTGTAGTAGAATCGTACTAATTGTAGTAGAATCCTCCTAATTGTAGTAGAATCGTACTAATTGTAGTAGAATCCTCCTAATTGTAGTAGAATCCTCCTAATTGTAGTAGAATCATTGCTAATTGTAGTAGAATCGTTCTAATTGTAGTAGAATCGTACTAATTGTAGTAGAATAGTACTAATTGTAGTAGAATCGTCCTAATTGTAGTAGAATCGTCCTAATTGTAGTAGAATCGTCCTAATTGTAGTAGAATCGTACTAATTGTAGTAGAATCGTCCTAATTGTAGTAGAATCGTACTAATTGTAGTAGAATCGTACTAATTGTAGTAGAATCGTCCTAATTGTAGTAGAATCGTACTAATTGTAGTAGAATCGTACTAATTGTAGTAGAATCGTACTAATTGTAGTAGAATCCTCCTAATTGTAGTAGAATCGTACTAATAGTAGTAGAATCCTCCTAATTGTAGTAGAATCATCCTAATTGTAGTAGAATCGTACTAATTGTAGTAGAATCGTTCTAATTGTAGTAGAATCGTACTAATTGTAGTAGAATCGTACTAATTGTAGTAGAATCGTTCTAATTGTAGTAGAATCGTACTAATTGTAGTAGAATCATCCTAATTGTAGTAGAATCGTTCTAATTGTAGTAGAATCGTACTAATTGTAGTAGAATCGTACTAATTGTAGTAGAATCGTTCTAATTGTAGTAGAATCCTCCTAATTGTAGTAGAATCCTCCTAATTGTAGTAGAATCGTTCTAATTGTAGTATAATCCTCCTAATTGTAGTAGAATCGTCCTAATTGTAGTAGAATCGTCCTAATTGTAGTAGAATCGTTCTAATTGTAGTAGAATCCTCCTAATTGTAGTAGAATCCTCCTAATTGTAGTAGAATTATCCTAATTGTAGTAGAATCGTACTAATTGTAGTAGAATCATCCTAATTGTAGTAGAATCATCCTAATTGTAGTAGAATCGTTCTAATTGTAGTAGAATCGTACTAATTGTAGTAGAATCGTACTAATAGTAGTAGAATCATCCTAATTGTAGTAGAATCGTACTAATAGTAGTAGAATCGTACTAATAGTAATAGAATCGTACTAATTGTAGTATAATCCTCCTAATTGTAGTATAATCCTCCTAATTGTAGTAGAATCATCCTAATTGTAGTAGAATCGTTCTAATTGTTGTAGAATCGTTCTAATTGTAGTAGAATCGTACTAATTGTAGTAGAATCGTACTAATTGTAGTAGAATCGTTCTAATTGTAGTAGAATCGTACTAATTGTAGTAGAATCATCCTAATTGTAGTAGAATCGTTCCTGGTGTAGTAGAATCGTACTAATTGTAGTAGAATCGTACTAATTGTAGTAGAATCGTTCTAATTGTAGTAGAATCCTCCTAATTGTAGTAGAATCCTCCTAATTGTAGTAGAATCGTTCTAATTGTAGTATAATCCTCCTAATTGTAGTAGAATCGTCCTAATTGTAGTAGAATCGTCCTAATTGTAGTAGAATCGTTCTAATTGTAGTAGAATCCTCCTAATTGTAGTAGAATCCTCCTAATTGTAGTAGAATCATCCTAATTGTAGTAGAATCGTACTAATAGTAGTAGAATCATCCTAATTGTAGTAGAATCGTACTAATTGTAGTAGAATCGTACTAATTGTAGTAGAATCGTACTAATAGTAGTAGAATCATCCTAATTGTAGTAGAATCGTACTAATAGTAGTAGAATCGTTCTAATTGTAGTAGAGATCGTACTAATTGTAGTAGAATCGTTCTAATTGTAGTAGAATCGTACTAATTGTAGTAGAGATCGGTACTAATTGTAGTAGAGATCGTTCTAATTGTAGTAGAGATCGTACTAATTGTAGTAGAATCATCCTAATTGTAGTAGAATCGTTCTAATTGTAGTAGAATCGTACTAATTGTAGTAGAATCGTACTAATAGTAGTAGAATCATCCTAATTGTAGTAGAATCCTCCTAATTGTAGTAGAATTATCCTAATTGTAGTAGAATCGTACTAATTGTAGTAGAATCATCCTAATTGTAGTAGAATCGTACTAATTGTAGTAGAATCGTACTAATTGTAGTAGAATCGTACTAATAGTAGTAGAATCATCCTAATTGTAGTAGAATCGTACTAATTGTAGTAGAATCGTTCTAATTGTAGTAGAATCGTACTAATAGTAGTAGAATCATCCTAATTGTAGTAGAATCGTACTAATTGTAGTAGAATCGTTCTAATTGTAGTAGAATCGTACTAATTGTAGTAGAATCGTACTAATTGTAGTAGAATCGTTCTAATTGTAGTAGAATCGTACTAATTGTAGTAGAATCATCCTAATTGTAGTAGAATCGTTCTAATTGTAGTAGAATCGTACTAATTGTAGTAGAATCGTACTAATTGTAGTAGAATCGTTCTAATTGTAGTAGAATCGTACTAATTGTAGTAGAATCCTAATTGTAGTAGAATCGTTCTAATTGTAGTAGAATCGTACTAATTGTAGTAGAATCGTTCTAATTGTAGTAGAATCGTACTAATAGTAGTAGAATCATCCTAATTGTAGTAGAATCCTCCTAATTGTAGTAGAATCCTCCTAATTGTAGTAGAATCGTTCTAATTGTAGTATAATCCTCCTCATTGTAGTATAATCCTCCTAATTGTAGTAGAATCGTCCTAATTGTAGTAGAATCGTTCTAATTGTAGTGGAATCCTCCTAATTGTAGTAGAATCCTCCTAATTGTAGTAGAATTATCCTAATTGTAGTAGAATCGTACTAATAGTAGTAGAATCATCCTAATTGTAGTAGAATCATCCTAATTGTAGTAGAATCGTACTAATTGTAGTAGAATCGTACTAATAGTAGTAGAATCATCCTAATTGTAGTAGAATCGTACTAATTGTAGTAGAATCGTTCTAATTGTAGTAGAATCGTACTAATAGTAGTAGAATCATCCTAATTGTAGTAGAATCGTACTAATTGTAGTAGAATCGTTCTAATTGTAGTAGAATCGTACTAATTGTAGTAGAATCGTACTAATTGTAGTAGAATCGTCCTAATTGTAGTAGAATCCTCCTAATTGTAGTAGAATCCTCCTAATTGTAGTAGAATCGTACTAATTGTAGTAGAATCCTCCTAATTATAGTAGAATCATACTAATTGTCATAGAATCGTACTAATTGTAGTAGAATCCTGCTAATTGTAGTAGAATCCTCCTAATTGTAGTAGAATCGTACTAATAGTAGTAGAATCATCCTAATTGTAGTAGAATCATCCTAATTGTAGTAGAATCGTACTAATAGTAGTAGAATCATCCTAATTGTAGTAGAATCGTACTAATTGTAGTAGAATCGTACTAATTGTAGTAGAATCGTACTAATAGTAGTAGAATCATCCTAATTGTAGTAGAATCGTACTAATTGTAGTAGAATCGTACTAATTGTAGTAGAATCGTACTAATAGTAGTAGAATCATCCTAATTGTAGTAGAATCGTACTAATTGTAGTAGAATCGTTCTAATTGTAGTAGAATCGTACTAATTGTAGTAGAATCGTACTAATTGTAGTAGAATCGTTCTAATTGTAGTAGAATCGTACTAATTGTCATAGAATCGTACTAATTGTAGTAGAATCCTGCTAATTGTAGTAGAATCCTCCTAATTGTAGTAGAATCGTACTAATAGTAGTAGAATCCTCCTAATTGTAATAGAATCATCCTAATTGTAGTAGAATCGTACTAATTGTAGTAGAATCATCCTAATTGTAGTAGAATCGTACTAATTGTAGTAGAATCGTTCTAATTGTAGTAGAATCGTACTAATTGTAGTAGAATCGTACTAATTGTAGTAGAATCGTTCTAATTGTAGTAGAATCGTACTAATTGTAGTAGAATCATCCTAATTGTAGTAGAATCGTTCTAATTGTAGTAGAATCGTACTAATTGTAGTAGAATTGTACTAATAGTAGTAGAATCATCCTAATTGTAGTAGAATCCTCCTAATTGTAGTAGAATCCTCCTAATTGTAGTAGAATCGTTCTAATTGTAGTATAATCCTCCTAATTGTAGTAGAATCCTCCTAATTGTAGTAGAATCGTCCTAATTGTAGTAGAATCGTTCTAATTGTAGTAGAATCCTCCTAATTGTAGTAGAATCCTCCTAATTGTAGTAGAATTATCCTAATTGTAGTAGAATCGTACTAATAGTAGTAGAATCATCCTAATTGTAGTAGAATCATTCTAATTGTAGTAGAATCGTACTAATTGTAGTAGAATCGTACTAATTGTAGTAGAATCGTACTAATAGTAGTAGAATCATCCTAATTGTAGTAGAATCGTACTAATTGTAGTAGAATCGTTCTAATTGTAGTAGAATCGTACTAATAGTAGTAGAATCATCCTAATTGTAGTAGAATCATCCTAATTGTAGTAGAATCGTACTAATTGTAGTAGAATCGTACTAATTGTAGTAGAATCGTACTAATTGTAGTAGAATCGTTCTAATTGTAGTAGAATCGTACTAATTGTAGTAGAATCATCCTAATTGTAGTAGAATCGTTCTAATTGTAGTAGAATCGTACTAATTGTAGTAGAATCGTACTAATAGTAGTAGAATCATCCTAATTGTAGTAGAATCCTCCTAATTGTAGTAGAATCCTCCTAATTGTAGTAGAATCGTTCTAATTGTAGTATAATCCTCCTAATTGTAGTATAATCCTCCTAATTGTAGTAGAATCGTCCTAATTGTAGTAGAATCGTTCTAATTGTAGTAGAATCCTCCTAATTGTAGTAGAATCCTCCTAATTGTAGTAGAATTATCCTAATTGTAGTAGAATCGTACTAATAGTAGTAGAATCATCCTAATTGTAGTAGAATCGTACTAATTGTAGTAGAATCGTACTAATTGTAGTAGAATCGTACTAATAGTAGTAGAATCATCCTAATTGTAGTAGAATCGTACTAATTGTAGTAGAATCGTTCTAATTGTAGTAGAATCGTACTAATAGTAGTAGAATCATCCTAATTGTAGTAGAATCGTACTAATTGTAGTAGAATCGTTCTAATTGTAGTAGAATCGTACTAATTGTAGTAGAATCGTACTAATTGTAGTAGAATCGTTCTAATTGTAGTAGAATCGTACTAATTGTAGTAGAATCATCCTAATTGTAGTAGAATCGTTCTAATTGTAGTAGAATCGTACTAATTGTAGTAGAATCGTACTAATAGTAGTAGAATCATCCTAATTGTAGTAGAATCCTCCTAATTGTAGTAGAATTATCCTAATTGTAGTAGAATCGTACTAATAGTAGTAGAATCATCCTAATTGTAGTAGAATCGTACTAATTGTAGTAGAATCGTTCTACTTGTAGTAGAATCGTACTAATTGTAGTAGAATCGTACTAATTGTAGTAGAATCGTTCTAATTGTAGTAGAATCGTACTAATAGTAGTAGAATCATCCTAATTGTAGTAGAATCGTACTAATTGTAGTAGAATCGTTCTAATTGTAGTAGAATCGTACTAATTGTAGTAGAATCGTACTAATTGTAGTAGAATCGTTCTAATTGTAGTAGAATCGTACTAATTGTAGTAGAATCATCCTAATTGTAGTAGAATCGTTCTAATTGTAGTAGAATCGTACTAATTGTAGTAGAATCGTACTAATAGTAGTAGAATCATCCTAATTGTAGTAGAATCCTCCTAATTGTAGTAGAATCCTCCTAATTGTAGTAGAATCGTTCTAATTGTAGTATAATCCTCCTAATTGTAGTATAATCCTCCTAATTGTAGTAGAATCGTCCTAATTGTAGTAGAATTATCCTAATTGTAGTAGAATCGTACTAATAGTAGTAGAATCATCCTAATTGTAGTAGAATCGTACTAATTGTAGTAGAATCATCCTAATTGTAGTAGAATCCTCCTAATTGTAGTAGAATTATCCTAATTGTAGTAGAATCGTACTAATAGTAGTAGAATCATCCTAATTGTAGTAGAATCGTACTAATTGTAGTAGAATCGTACTAATTGTAGTAGAATCGTACTAATTGTAGTAGAATCGTACTAATAGTAGTAGAATCATCCTAATTGTAGTAGAATCATCCTAATTGTAGTAGAATCGTACTAATTGTAGTAGAATCATCCTAATAGTAGTAGAATCATCCTAATTGTAGTAGAATCGTACTAATTGTAGTAGAATCGTTCTAATTGTAGTAGAATCGTACTAATTGTAGTAGAATCGTACTAATTGTAGTAGAATCATCCTAATTGTAGTAGAATCGTACTAATTGTAGTAGAATCGTTCTAATTGTAGTAGAATCGTACTAATAGTAGTAGAATCATCCTAATTGTAGTAGAATCGTACTAATTGTAGTAGAATCGTTCTAATTGTAGTAGAATCGTACTAATTGTAGTAGAATCGTACTAATTGTAGTAGAATCGTTCTAATTGTAGTAGAATCGTACTAATTGTAGTAGAATCATCCTAATTGTAGTAGAATCGTTCTAATTGTAGTAGAATCGTACTAATTGTAGTAGAATCGTACTAATAGTAGTAGAATCATCCTAATTGTAGTAGAATCCTCCTAATTGTAGTAGAATTATCCTAATTGTAGTAGAATCGTACTAATAGTAGTAGAATCATCCTAATTGTAGTAGAATCGTACTAATTGTAGTAGAATCGTTCTAATTGTAGTAGAATCGTACTAATTGTAGTAGAATCGTACTAATTGTAGTAGAATCATCCTAATTGTAGTAGAATCGTACTAATTGTAGTAGAATCGTTCTAATTGTAGTAGAATCGTACTAATAGTAGTAGAATCATCCTAATTGTAGTAGAATCGTACTAATTGTAGTAGAATCGTTCTAATTGTAGTAGAATCGTACTAATTGTAGTAGAATCGTACTAATTGTAGTAGAATCGTTCTAATTGTAGTAGAATCGTACTAATTGTAGTAGAATCATCCTAATTGTAGTAGAATCGTTCTAATTGTAGTAGAATCGTACTAATTGTAGTAGAATCGTACTAATAGTAGTAGAATCATCCTAATTGTAGTAGAATCCTCCTAATTGTAGTAGAATCCTCCTAATTGTAGTAGAATCGTTCTAATTGTAGTATAATCCTCCTAATTGTAGTATAATCCTCCTAATTGTAGTAGAATCGTCCTAATTGTAGTAGAATCGTTCTAATTGTAGTAGAATCCTCCTAATTGTAGTAGAATCCTCCTAATTGTAGTAGAATTATCCTAATTGTAGTAGAATCGTACTAATAGTAGTAGAATCGTCCTAATTGTAGTAGAATCGTACTAATTGTAGTAGAATCGTACTAATTGTAGTAGAATCGTACTAATAGTAGTAGAATCATCCTAATTGTAGTAGAATCGTACTAATTGTAGTAGAATCGTTCTAATTGTAGTAGAATCGTACTAATAGTAGTAGAATCATCCTAATTGTAGTAGAATCGTACTAATTGTAGTAGAATCGTTCTAATTGTAGTAGAATCGTACTAATTGTAGTAGAATCGTACTAATTGTAGTAGAATCGTTCTAATTGTAGTAGAATTGTACTAATTGTAGTAGAATCATCCTAATTGTAGTAGAATCGTTCTAATTGTAGTAGAATCGTACTAATTGTAGTAGAATCGTACTAATAGTAGTAGAATCATCCTAATTGTAGTAGAATCCTCCTAATTGTAGTAGAATCCTCCTAATTGTAGTAGAATCGTTCTAATTGTAGTATAATTCTCCTAATTGTAGTATAATCCTCCTAATTGTAGTAGAATCGTCCTAATTGTAGTAGAATCGTTCTAATTGTAGTAGAATCCTCCTAATTGTAGTAGAATCCTCCTAATTGTAGTAGAATTATCCTAATTGTAGTAGAATCGTACTAATTGTAGTAGAATCGTACTAATTGTAGTAAAATCGTACTAATAGTAGTAGAATCGTACTAATTGTAGTAGAATCATCCTAATTGTAGTAGAATCCTTCTAATTGTAGTAGAATTGTACTAATTGTAGTAGAATCGTACTAATTGTAGTAGAATCATCCTAATTGTAGTAGAATCGTCCTAATTGTAGTAGAATCGTCCTAATTGTAGTAGAATCGTACTAATTGTAGTAGAATTGTCCTAATTGTAGTAGAATCGTACTAATTGTAGTAGAATCATACTAATTGTAGTAGAATCGTCCTAATTGTAGTAGAATCGTACTAATTGTAGTAGAATCATCCTAATTGTAGTAGAATCGTACTAATTGTAGTAGAATCGTACTAATTGTAGTATAATCCTCCTAATTGTAGTAGAATCGTCCTAATTGTAGTAGAATCGTCCTAATTGTAGTAGAATCGTCCTAATTGTAGTAGAATCGTCCTAATTGTAGTAGAATCGTCCTCATTGTAGTAGAATCGTACTAATTGTAGTAGAATCGTTCTAATTGTAGTAGAATCCTCCTAATTGTAGTAGAATCGTACTAATTGTAGTAGAATCGTACTAATTGTAGTATAATCCTCCTAATTGTAGTAGAATCGTACTAATTGTAGGAGAATCGTACTAATTGTAGTAGAATCCTCCTAATTGTAGGAGAATCGTACTAATTGTAGTAGAATCCTCCTAATTGTAGTAGAATCCTCCTAATTGTAGTAGAATCGTACTAATTGTAGTAGAATCGTACTAATTGTAGTAGAATCCTCCTAATTGTAGTAGAATCGTACTAATTGTAGTAGAATCGTCCTAATTGTAGTAGAATCGTACTAATTGTAGTAGAATCGTCCTAATTGTAGTAGAATCGTACTAATTGTAGTAGAATCGTACTAATTGTAGTAGAATCGTACTAATTGTAGTAGAATCGTACTAATTGTAGTAGAATCGTCCTATTTGTAGTAGAATCCTCCTAATTGTAGTAGAATCCTCCTAATTGTAGTAGAATCGTACTAATTGTATTAGAATCGTACTAATTGTAGTATAATCCTCCTAACTGTAGTAGAATCGTCCTAATTGTAGTAGAATCCTCCTAATTATAGTAGAATCATACTAATTGTCATAGAATCGTACTAATTGTAGTAGAATCCTCCTAATTATAGTAGAATCGTACTAATTGTCATAGAATCGTACTAATTGTAGTAGAATCCTCCTAATTATAGTAGAATCATACTAATTGTCATAGAACCGTACTAATTGTAGTAGAATCCTCCTAATTATAGTAGAATCGTACTAATTGTAGTAGAATCGTTCTAATTGTAGTAGAATCCTCCTAATTGTAGTAGAATCGTCCTAATTGTAGTAGAATCGTTCTAATTGTAGTAGAATCCTCCTAATTGTAGTAGAATCGTCCTAATTGTAGTAGAATCGTACTAATTGTAGTAGAATCCTCCTAATTATAGTAGAATCGTACTAATTGTCATAGAATTGTACTAATTATAGTAGAATTGTACTAATTGTAGTAGAATTGTACTAATTGTAGTAGAATATGATCTCATGTTACTCTCAGTTTAAATCTTGTTTGTTTTTCTTTCAGCACATAAAGAACGACCTGAAGAAGAACAAATACAACACGTGGCCTGAACTCATCGAGCTCACCGGCTGCATCCCCAAATACACGAGCAGACCCGGAACTAAACCAGGACTAATACACGAGCTGAAGGACCCGGAACTAAACCAGGACTAATACACGAGCTGAAGGACCCGGAACTAAACCAGGACTAATACACGAGCTGAAGGACCCGGAACTAAACCAGGACTAATACACGAGCTGAAGGACCCGGAACTAAACCAGGACTAATACACGAGCTGAAGGACCGGAACTAAACCAGGACTAATACACGAGCTGAAGGACCCGGAACTAAACCAGGACTAATACACGAGCTGACGGACCCGGAACTAAACCAGGACTAATACACGAGCTGAAGGACCCGGAACTAAACCAGGACTAATACACGAGCTGAAGGACCCGGAACTAAACCAGGACTAATACACGAGCTGAAGGACCCGGAACTAAACCAGGACTAATACACAAGCTGAAGGACCTGGAACTAAACCAGGACTAATGCACGAGCTGAAGGACCCGGAACTAAACCAGGACTAATACACAAGCTGAAGGACCCGGAACTAAACCAGGACTAATGCACGAGCTGAAGGACCCGGAACTAAACCAGGACTAATACACGAGCTGAAGGACCCGGAACTAAACCAGGACTAATACACAAGCTGAAGGACCCGGAACTAAACCAGGACTAATACACAAGCTGAAGGACCCGGAACTAAACCAGGACTAATGCACGAGCTGACAGACCCAAAACTAAACCAGGACTAATACACGAGCTGAAGGACCCGGAACTAAACCAGGACTATGACAACCGGGTCCCAGGAAAACCGGTTATGATCCTGGACTGCGGAGGTTTTGAGAGCTGCTTTTAGAGAGACGTGTGTTTAATATGATCCTCATGACGGTTTGGAGCTGCAGCGTTCACGTTTCTGAAGACAAACATCAGGACTAAATCTGGACTGGACCGAGACTCAAACTGGACTAACCAAGAGCTGCGTCAGGGAGGTCTGAACAGGTCTACCCCGGGACTATACTCGTAAAACAGGTCTAAACTAGGACTAAGACGGGTCTTACCAGGACTACAAACTAAATCAGACTGGACAAGACCAACATGGATCTAAAACAGGTCTGAACCAAGACTAGACCAGGACTAAATCAGTACTAAACATGGACTACATAAGATTAGACCAAGACTAAACCAGGTCTAAACATGGACTACATAAGATTAGACCAAGACTAAACCAGGTCTAAACCAGGTCTAAACCAGGTCTAAACCAGGTCTAAACTAGGACTAAACCAGGTCTAAACCAGGACTAAACCAGGTCTAAACCAGGTCTAAACCAGGTCTAAACCAGGTCTAAACTAGGACTAAACCAGGTCTAAACCAGGACTAAACCAGGTCTAAACCAGGTCTAAACCAGGTCTAAACCAGGACTAAACCAGGTCTAAACCAGGTCTAAACCAGGACTAAACCAGGTCTAAACCAGGTCTAAACCAGGTCTAAACCAGGTCTAAACCAGGTCTAAACCAGGTCTAAACCAGGTCTAAACCAGGTATCAAGTATGGATGAGAGTTTCTTTACGGTTTACATATTCCTGGGTATTTTGGAGGAAAACTTTACAAACTCGAACACTGTCCAAAAAAAACCGACCTGAGAATGTTTTTCATATCATGTTCTGTAAATATTTAAAACTTGGGAACTTTTCGTGAAGGATTTGTTGAATTTTTATTGAATTTTTATTGAATTATTGTTGTAAAATAAACGTGTTCTTTTGCCCGATTAAACAACAGGTCACTTTATATGTGTTTTACAGGTCATATTTAAACTCCGGCTTTGCTTCAAATCAGGAGAGACCAAAATAATAAAAATAAATGCTGGGAGCGTTTTCTTTGTACTGGGAATTTCCTTTAACCTGACAGGGAGGAAAGAGGAAGAAGGAGACAGGAAAGAGGAGTGAAAAGAGAGGAGGGAGGAGAAAGGAGAGGAGAGAAGCGAGGAGAGAGGAGGAAGGAGTGAGGAGAGAGGAGTAAGGATGGAGGAGAGAGGAGGGAGGAGAGAGGAGGAAGGACAGAGGAGAGAGGAGTGAGGATGGAGGAGAGAGGAGGAGGAAGGAGAGAGGAGGAAGGACAGAGGAGGAAGGAGAGAGGAGGGAGGAGAGAGGAGGGAGGAGAGAGGAGTGAGGATGGAGGAGAGAGGAGGAAGGAGAGAGGAGTGAGGATGGAGGAGAGAGGAGGGAGGAGAGAGGAGTGAGGATGGAGGAGAGAGGAGGGAGGAGAGAGGAGGAAGGAGAGAGGAGGGAGGAGAGAGGAGGAAGGAGAGAGGAGTGGAGTTTGTGGAGAATTTGTGGAGTTTGTGGAGTTTGTGGAGAGTTTGTGGAGTTTGTGGAGTTTGTGGAGTTTGTGGAGAGTTTGTGGAGAGTTTGTGGAGAGTTTGTGGAGAGTTTGTGGAGTTTGTGGAGAGTTTGTGGAGTTTGTGGAGTTTGTGGAGTTTGTGGAGTTTGTGGAGAGTTTGTGGAGTTTGTGGAGTTTGTGGAGAGTTTGTGGAGAGTTTGTGGAGTTTGTGGAGAGTTTGTGGAGAGTTTGTGGAGTTTGTGGAGAGTTTGTGGAGTTTGTGGAGAGTTTGTGGAGTTTGTGGAGAGTTTGTGGAGAGTTTGTGGAGTTTGTGGAGTTTGTGGAGAGTTTGTGGAGTTTGTGGAGAGTTTGTGGAGTTTGTGGAGAGTTTGTGGAGAGTTTGTGGAGTTTGTGGAGAGTTTGTGGAGAGTTTGTGGAGTTTGTGGAGAGTTTGTGGAGTTTGTGGAGAGTTTGTGGAGTGTTTGTGGAGTTTGTGGAGAGTTTGTGGAGAGTTTGTGGAGAGTTTGTGGAGTTTGTGGAGTTTGTGGAGAGTTTGTGGAGAGTTTGTGGAGTTTGTGGAGAGTTTGTGGAGTTTGTGGAGAGTTTGTGGAGTTTGTGGAGTTTGTGGAGAGTTTGTGGAGAGTTTGTGGAGTTTGTGGAGTTTGTGGAGAGTTTGTGGAGAGTTTGTGGAGTTTGTGGAGAGTTTGTGGAGAGTTTGTGGAGTTTGTGGAGAGTTTGTGGAGTTTGTGGAGAGTTTGTGGAGAGTTTGTGGAGTTTGTGGAGAGTTTGTGGAGAGTTTGTGGAGTTTGTGGAGTTTGTGGAGAGTTTGTGGAGAGTTTGTGGAGTTTGTGGAGAGTTTGTGGAGAGTTTGTGGAGTTTGTGGAGAGTTTGTGGAGTTTGTGGAGAGTTTGTGGAGAGTTTGTGGAGTTTGTGGAGAGTTTGTGGAGAGTTTGTGGAGAGTTTGTGGAGTTTGTGGAGAGTTTGTGGAGAGTTTGTGGAGTTTGTGAAGAGTTTGTGGAGTTTGTGGAGTTTGTGGAGAGTTTGTGGAGTTTGTGGAGTTTGTGGAGAGTTTGTGGAGAGTTTGTGGAGTTTGTGGAGAGTTTGTGGAGAGTTTGTGGAGTTTGTGGAGAGTTTGTGGAGAGTTTGTGGAGTTTGTGGAGAGTTTGTGGAGAGTTTGTGGAGTTTGTGGAGAGTTTGTGGAGTTTGTGGAGTTTGTGGAGTTTGTGGAGAGTTTGTGGAGAGTTTGTGGAGTTTGTGGAGTTTGTGGAGAGTTTGTGGTGTGTTTGTGGTGTGTGTGGCGTGTTTGTGGAGAGTGTGTGGAGTTTGTGGAGAGTTTGTGGAGTTTGTGGAGAGTTTGTGGAGAGTTTGTGGAGTTTGTGGAGAGTTTGTGGAGAGTTTGTGGAGTTTGTGGAGAGTTTGTGGAGTTTGTGGAGTTTGTGAAGAGTTTGTGGAGTTTGTGGAGTTTGTGGAGAGTTTGTGGAGTTTGTGGAGAGTTTGTGGAGTTTGTGGAGAGTTTGTGGAGAGTTTGTGGAGTTTGTGGAGAGTTTGTGGAGAGTTTGTGGAGTTTGTGGAGTTTGTGGAGTTTGTGGAGAGTTTGTGGAGTTTGTGGAGAGTTTGTGGAGAGTTTGTGGAGTTTGTGGAGAGTTTGTGGAGAGTTTGTGGAGAGTTTGTGGAGTTTGTGGAGAGTTTGTGGAGAGTTTGTGGAGTTTGTGGAGAGTTTGTGGAGAGTTTGTGGAGTTTGTGGAGAGTTTGTGGAGAGTTTGTGGAGTTTGTGGAGAGTTTGTGGAGAGTTTGTGGAGAGTTTGTGGAGAGTTTGTGGAGTTTGTGGAGAGTTTGTGGAGTTTGTGGAGAGTTTGTGGAGTTTGTGGAGAGTTTGTGGAGAGTTTGTGGAGTTTGTGGAGTTTGTGGAGTTTGTGGAGAGTTTGTGGAGTTTGTGGAGTTTGTGAAGAGTTTGTGGAGTTTGTGGAGTTTGTGGAGAGTTTGTGGAGTTTGTGGAGTTTGTGGAGAGTTTGTGGAGAGTTTGTGGAGTTTGTTTATGGCTTTGCCCCGAATGTTCCAGATCATCACTTCACCCCGAGGAAGAAAACATGTTTTATTTGCATTTTAACGATAAATGCATCTTTACTGAAATAAACTGATGTGTTTAATAATGCCACACTGTGGAACATTCTACACAGGGACAAGCAGGTGGTGCATTTGTACTAAAAAGTTACTCATGAAACTTTAACAAAAATAAATATTTTACACATTTAAATAAATACCTGCAAATCTGGAGCATCTGGAACAGCAGAGGGCAGCAAAGAGTCACTGAGCATTTCTGACTGAAGGAGACTGTGGGGTAAGGACTAAACCAGGACTAAACCAGGACTAAACCAGGACTAAACCAGGACTGAACCAGGACTAAACCAGGACTAAACCAGGACTGAACCAGGACTAAACCAGGACTGAGCCAGGACTAAACCAGGACTAAACCAGGACTAAACCAGGACTAAACCAGGACTGAACGAGGACTAAACCAGGGACTAAACCAGGACTGAGCCAGGACTGAACCAGGACTAAACCAGGACTAAACCAGGACTGAACCAGGACTGAGCCAGGACTAAACCAGGACTAAACCAGGACTAAACCAGGACTAAACCAGGACTGAACCAGGACTAAACCAGGACTAAACCAGGACTGAACCAGGACTGAGCCAGGACTAAACCAGAACTAAACCAGGACTAAACCAGGACTAAACCAGGACTGAACCAGGACTGAGCCAGGACTAAACCAGGACTGAACCAGGACTGAACCAGGACTGAGCCAGGACTAAACCAGGACTGAACCAGGACTGAACCAGGACTGAGCCAGGACTAAACCAGGACTAAACCAGGACTGAACCAGGACTGAGCCAGGACTAAACCAGGTCTAAACTGGCACTAAACCAGGACTAAACCAGGACTAAACCAGGACTAAACCAGGACTAAAGCAGGACTAAAGCAGGTCTAAAGCAGGACTAAACCAGGACTAAACCAGGACTAAAGCAGGTCTAAAGCAGGTCTAAAGCAGGACTAAACCAGGACTAAAACAGGTCTAAAGCAGGTCTAAAGCAGGACTAAACCAGGACTAAAACAGGTCTAAAGCAGTTCTAAAGCAGGACTAAACCAGGACTAAACCAGGTCTAAAGCAGGTCTAATTGAAGTCTAAAGCTGGTCTACAGTAGGTATAGTTCAGGTCTACAGTAGGAATAGTCCAGGTCTAATCCAGGCCCTTCATCATCTGTCCTTCCTGCCCCTGCAGCGGAGCAGGCTGAAGTAGGTCTTCCTGAAGCGGTGGTTGCACAGGGCGTAGCAGCAGGGGTTCATGGCAGAGTTGGCGTAGCAGAGCCAGCAGCCGAGGCGCCACAGCTGCCGGGGGATGCACACGTGGCAGAAGGCGGCCACCAGCGCCATCACGTTGTACGGGGTCCACGTCACGATGAAGGCCAGCAGGATGGAGAAGATGGTCCTGGTGACGCGCTGCTCTCGGGCCAGAACACGTCTGTGCCGGCGCTCCGTGGACCTGAGGCTGGGGCAGGAGCGGCTGAACAGAGCTGACGCCACCCTGTGGAGGTCCAGGGTACTGCTGGAGTCCGGGTCCATCCGGGTCAGGTCCGAGACGTGTGAGGGAGACGAGTCCACTGCAAACACAACATGGAGGAGGGTTCTTTTATGTGTGAACTGCAGAAGATACACTGAGCTAAACGTACCACTGAGCCTGAGCTAAACGTACCACTGAGTCTGAGCTAAACGTACCACTGAGTCTGAGCTAAACGTACCACTGAGTCTGAGCTAAACGTACCGCTGAGTCTGAGCTAAACGTACCACTGAGTCTGAGCTAAACGTACCACTGAGTCTGAGCTAAACGTACCACTGAGTCTGAGCTAAACGTACCACTGAGTCTGAGCTAAACGTACCACTGAGTCTGAGGTAAACGTACCACTGAGTCTGACCTAAACGTACCACTGAGTCTGAGCTAAACGTACCACTGAGTCTGAGGTAAACGTACCACTGAGTCTGAGGTAAACGTACCACTGAGTCTGAGCTAAACGTACCACTGAGTCTGAGCTAAACGTACCACTGAGTCTGAGCTAAACGTACCACTGAGTCTGAGCTAAACGTACCACTGAGTCTGAGCTAAACGTACCACTGAGTCTGAGGTAAACGTACCACTGAGTCTGAGGTAAACGTACCACTGAGTCTGAGGTAAACGTACCACTGAGTCTGAGCTAAACGTACCACTGAGTCTGAGCTAAACGTACCACTGAGTCTGAGGTAAACGTACCACTGAGTCTGAGCTAAACGTACCACTGAGTCTGAGCTAAACGTACCACTGAGTCTGAGGTAAATGTACCACTGAGTCTGAGCTAAACGTACCACTGAGTCTGAGCTAAACGTACCACTGAGTCTGAGCTAAACGTACCACTGAGTCTGAGCTAAACGTACCACTGAGTCTGAGCTAAACGTACCACTGAGTCTGAGCTAAACGTACCACTGAGTCTGAGCTAAACGTACCACTGAGTCTGAGGTAAACGTACCACTGAGTCTGAGGTAAACGTACCACTGAGTCTGAGCTAAACGTACCACTGAGTCTGAGCTAAACGTACCACTGAGTCTGAGCTAAACGTACCACTGAGTCTGAGCTAAACGTACCACTGAGTCTGAGCTAAACGTACCACTGAGTCTGAGCTAAACGTACCACTGAGTCTGAGCTAAACGTACCACTGAGTCTGAGGTAAATGTACCACTGAGTCTGAGCTAAACGTACCACTGAGTCTGAGGTAAACGTACCACTGAGTCTGAGGTAAATGTACCACTGAGTCTGAGGTAAACGTACCACTGAGTCTGAGCTAAACGTACCACTGAGTCTGAGGTAAACGTACCACTGAGTCTGAGCTAAACGTACCACTGAGTCTGAGCTAAACGTACCACTGAGTCTGAGGTAAACGTACCACTGAGTCTGAGGTAAATGTACCACTGAGTCTGAGGTAAACGTACCACTGAGTCTGACCTAAACGTACCACTGAGTCTGAGCTAAACGTACCACTGAGTCTGAGCTAAACGTACCACTGAGTCTGAGGTAAACGTACCACTGAGTCTGAGCTAAACGTACCACTGAGTCTGAGGTAAACGTACCACTGAGTCTGAGGTAAATGTACCACTGAGTCTGAGGTAAACGTACCACTGAGTCTGAGGTAAATGTACCACTGAGTCTGAGGTAAAAGTACCACTGAGTCTGAGGTAAACGTACCACTGAGTCTGAGGTAAATGTACCACTGAGTCTGAGGTAAAAGTACCACTGAGTCTGAGGTAAACGTACCACTGAGTCTGAGCTAAATGTACCACTGAGTCTGAGCTAAACGTACCACTGAGTCTGAGGTAAATGTACCACTGAGTCTGAGGTAAACGTACCACTGAGTCTGAGCTAAATGTACCACTGAGTCTGAGCTAAACGTACCACTGAGTCTGAGGTAAATGTACCACTGAGTCTGAGCTAAATGTACCACTGAGTCTGAGGTAAAAGTACCACTGAGTCTGAGCTAAACGTACCACTGAGTCTGAGGTAAACGTACCACTGAGTCTGAGCTAAATGTACCACTGAGTCTGAGGTAAACGTACCACTGAGTCTGAGGTAAACATACCACTGAGTCTGAGGTAAACGTACCACTGAGTCTGAGGTAAATGTAGTAAAAAAAAGAGCTAAGCACTTTGAAAACAGGAACAGATTTTTATAAGGAGTTTAACTAGTTACAGGTTTAAAGTGCAAGAGACGAGACTCAAACCTGAGGAGCTCCTCAGGGTTCCTCCTGTGATTTAAACCATGTGGAGCATCTACACCACCCAGAACATGTTGGGCTGTTGGAACTGCTCATTGTGGAGAACACAGGTGTGGAGAACACAGGTGTGGAGAACACAACTGTGGCGAACACAACTGTGGAGAACACAACTGTGGAGAACACAGCTGTGGAGAACACAGCTGTGGAGAACACAGGTGTGGAGAACACAGGTGTGGAGAACACAGGTGTGGAGAACACAACTGTGGAGAACACAACTGTGGAGAACACAGGTGTGGAGAACACAGCTGTGGAGAACACAACTGTGGAGAACACAACTGTGGAGAACACAACTGTGGAGAACACAACTGTGGAGAACACAACTGTGGAGAACACAACTGTGGAGAACACAACTGTGGAGAACACAACTGTGGAGAACACAGCTGTGGAGAACACAGGTGTGGAGAACACAGGTGTGGAGAACACAGGTGTGGAGAACACAACTGTGGAGAACACAGGTGTGGAGAACACAGGTGTGGAGAACACAGGTGTGGAGAACACAGGTGTGGAGAACACAGGTGTGGAGAACACAGGTGTGGAGAACACAGGTGTGGAGAACACAGGTGTGGAGAACACAGGTGTGAAGAACACAGGTGTGGAGAACACAGGTGTGGAGAACACAGGTGTGGCGAACACAACTGTGGAGAACACAGGTGTGGAGAACACAGGTGTGGAGAACACAGGTGTGGAGAACA
This sequence comes from Odontamblyopus lacepedii, assembly GCA_034769755.1. NCBI lineage: Eukaryota > Metazoa > Chordata > Actinopteri > Gobiiformes > Gobiidae > Odontamblyopus > Odontamblyopus lacepedii. Next base: position 815,773 of record CM068348.1, read on the forward strand.
CAACTGTGGAGAACACAACTGTGGAGAACACAGGTGTGGAGAACAGAGGTGTGGAGAACACAGCTGTGGAGAACACAGGTGTGGAGAACACAACTGTGGAGAACACAACTGTGGAGAACACAGGTGTGGAGAACACAGGTGTGGAGAACACAGCTGTGGAGAACACAACTGTGGAGAACACAGCTGTGGAGAACACAGGTGTGGAGAACACAGGTGTGGAGAACACAGCTGTGGAGAACACAGGTGTGGAGAACACAGGTGTGGAGAACACAACTGTGGAGAACACAGGTGTGGAGAACACAGGTGTGGAGAACACAGCTGTGGAGAACACAGGTGTGGAGAACACAGGTGTGGAGAACACAACTGTGGAGAACACAGGTGTGGAGAACACAGCTGTGGAGAACACAGGTGTGGAGAACACAGCTGTGGAGAACACAGGTGTGGAGAACACAGGTGTGGAGAACACAGGTGTGGAGAACACAGGTGTGGAGAACAAAGGTGTGGAGAACACAGCTGTGGGGAACACAACTGTGGAGAACACAGGTGTGGAGAACACAGGTGTGGAGAACACAGCTGTGGAGAACACAGGTGTGGAGAACACAGGTGTGGAGAACACAGGTGTGGAGAACAAAGGTGTGGAGAACACAGCTGTGGGGAACACAACTGTGGAGAACACAGGTGTGGAGAACACAGGTGTGGAGAACACAGCTGTGGAGAACACAGGTGTGGAGAACACAGGTGTGGAGAACACAACTGTGGAGAACACAGGTGTGGAGAACACAGCTGTGGAGAACACAGGTGTGGAGAACACAGGTGTGGAGAACACAGGTGTGGAGAACAAAGGTGTGGAGAACACAGCTGTGGGGAACACAACTGTGGAGAACACAGGTGTGGAGAACACAGGTGTGGAGAACAAAGGTGTGGAGAACACAGCTGTGGGGAACACAACTGTGGAGAACACAGGTGTGGAGAACACAGGTGTGGAGAACACAGCTGTGGAGAACACAGGTGTGGAGAACACAGGTGTGGAGAACACAACTGTGGAGAACACAGGTGTGGAGAACACAGCTGTGGAGAACACAGGTGTGGAGAACACAGGTGTGGAGAACACAACTGTGGAGAACACAGGTGTGGAGAACACAGCTGTGGAGAACACAGCTGTGGAGAACACAGGTGTGGAGAACACAGGTGTGGAGAACACAACTGTGGAGAACACAGCTGTGGAGAACACAGCTGTGGAGAACACAGGTGTGGAGAACACAGCTGTGGAGAACACAGGTGTGGAGAACACAACTGTGGAGAACACAGGTGTGGAGAACACAACTGTGGAGAACACAGGTGTGGAGAACACAGCTGTGGAGAACACAGGTGTGGAGAACACAGGTGTGGAGAACAAAGGTGTGGAGAACACAGCTGTGGGGAACACAACTGTGGAGAACACAGGTGTGGAGAACACAGGTGTGGAGAACACAGCTGTGGAGAACACAGGTGTGGAGAACAGAGGTGTGGAGAACAGAGGTGTGGAGAACACAGGTGTGGAGAACAGAGGTGTGGAGAACAGAGGTGTGGAGAACAGAGGTGTGGAGAACAGAGGTGTGGAGAACACAGGTGTGGAGAACACAACTGTGGAGAACACAGGTGTGGAGAACACAGCTGTGGAGAACACAGGTGTGGAGAACACAGGTGTGGAGAACAAAGGTGTGGAGAACACAGCTGTGGAGAACACAGGTGTGGAGAACACACCGTATCTTTGCCAGGGGAAAAATGGTCCTGAATGTTCCTTCAACCTGGATCATCACAGAAATAAAGCAGCTCATCGACTTCAGTTTCTTACAATAATACGTTGGTTTTGCGTTGAAGCGAAGGGTAAAACTGTCCGGATATTTTAATCACAGTCTGTTTGCCTGTTTCCCTCAGGTCGCTCCCACCTTCAGCAGCTTTGCTCCTGATTGGTTCTTTGGTTTCTCTCTTGGATTTCTAAATATGGTCCTTGGTTGCAGATTAGCTGCTATAATTTTTAGCTGAGCTTCACACAGATGCTCTGGGAGACATCCCTCAGCATTCGGCTGCAGTGTTACAGACAGATCCTGGAGTCTGGACCATGTTCTCCACCTCTGTTGTCGATGCGGCCGGTTGTAGTTGTGGGCAGAAGATCTGTGCTGCCTGTTATGGTGGCAATTCCTGAACCCAGTGGTGAACACCACAATTAAAGGATGGAAGACAGAATCCTATCAGCCTTATGGGCTCCTGAGGGAGCTGAGGACAGAGCTGAGGACAGAACTGAGGACAGAGCTGAAGACAGAGCGGAGGACAGAGCTGAGGACAGAGCGGAGGACAGAGCTGAAGACAGAGCTGAGGACAGAGCTGAGGACAGAGCTGAAGACAGAGCTGAGGACAGAGCTGAGGACAGAACTGAGGACAGAGCTGAGGACAGAACTGAGGACAGAGCTGAAGACAGAGCTGAGGACAGAGCTGAGGACAGAGCTGAGGACAGAGCTGAGGACAGAGCTGAGGACAGAGCTGAGGACAGAGCTGAGGACAGAGCTGAGGACAGAGCTGTATCAGTGGGCCTCAGGAGGGGGAAGCAGAGCTTCACCCTCACTGTTCACTGTGTGGGTGAAGCTGCTGATTTTGACAGGGGATGTTGTTGAACGGTGGAAGGAAAACTTTAAGGAGCTCAATCCCACCGTCACCACTCGGTGGCCGGGACTCGGAGGCCGGGACTCGGAGGCCGGGACTCGGAGGTCGGGACTCGGAGGCCGGGACCCGGAGGCCGGGACTCGGAGGCCGGGACTCGGAGGCCGGGACTCGGAGGCCGGGACTCGGAGGCCGGGACCCGGAGGTGGACTCACCCATCGCTCAGGCTGAAGACACTGAGGTTAAAGCTCCTCAGGGGCTCCAGGGGTGGAGTCCGTCCTGAGTATCTCAGTCTCTGGCTGACACACAGTTCCTCTGGACCGGGGGGGGGGTCCTTCTCTTTAAGAAGCTTTTCGTCCAGTCGTGGAACACTGCAGCAGCTCTGTTCTCCATCAGGTTCATGGGAGTTTGCCCGACCAGTCCACATGTGAAGACCCAGGACACACTGGAGGGACTTCGGCTCCTGGGAACACCTCGGGGTCTCCCAGGAGGAGCTGGAGGAAGTGTCTGGGATGAGGGAAGTCTTGGAGTCCCTGCTTAGACTGCTGCCCCTGTGGCCCGGCCCCGGAGAAGAGGAAGAACATGGATTGTTAGCCAAAGGATCCACATGTGTAAGAACCGTACCTGGACTCCTGTAGACCTTCCTGATGCGCCCATGTTTGGGCGTGCTGGATTCTGATTGGTTGACGTTCTGCGACACCTCAGACCTGATCTCCGGCTCGCTGCTCCAGCTCCGGTTCCTCTTGGCAGCGTTTATATCTTTACAGGATGGACTGGAAAACCTCCTCCCGCCTCCTTCTCCGCTGGGCCCCGACCTCAGCCCGACCAGTCGACTGCGGCTGTGGGCCGACACCCTCCAGTACAGCCCCACCATGGCCAGCGCCGGCAGGTAGAACGACGGCACCGTGGTCCCCAGTGTCACCGCCGGACTCTCCAGCAGCTGGATGTAGCAGTCGTCTTCGGGCACGACTCTTCGCCCGTCGGCGCGCTGCCAGCACAGAATCGGTGGCGTCCACAGCATAAAGGACAAAACCCAGGCTGAGCAGATCATGGCCGCCGCCATCCTGCCCGTTCGCCATGTTGGGTAACTGAGCGGCCGCGTCACACAGAAGTACCGATCCAAACTGATGATGAGCAAGTTCATGACGGACGCGCTGCTAATGGCGTAGTCCAGAACGAGCCACATGTCGCACACGGCGCCCCCTAGTGGCCACTGGCCCAGCAGCAGGTGCAGAGACGACATGTTCATGCAGAAAAGTCCGATGATCAGGTCGGCGATGGCCAGGCTCAGGAGGAAGTAGTTGTTGACGGTTCGGAGACGTCGGTTGACTTTGATTGACAGCAGGACGAGCGTGTTGCCGACGACGGTGATGAGGCTGAGGGATGCGGTTGCTATGGAGATGAGGACCAGGGAGGTGGAGCTGTAGGTGACGGAGGAGGAGGCGTCTGAGGAGCGGGAGGTGCCACAGGAGGTGAAGGAGGAGTTTTGGTCCAGAGACTGATGCAGGTCTCTGAAACGAAAGAGAAGAACAGATTTTAGAGACCAAGATTAAAGGTGCTACAGTTTGTTACGCAAAATGAGACTTAAAGTGAAACTCGGGCCGTCTGAAGCTAAAGTCGTTTCTAGAGGAGGTGGAATTCTGTCAGGAGCCAAAAACGGCACAGATCAGTGTTTCCGTCAGTCTGCCCCAGGGCAGCTGTGGCTACAATAGTAGTTTACCACCACCGGGTCTGGAGTGAATGAATAAAGCTCTGTAAAGCGTCTTTGAGTGTCCTGAAAAGCACTGTATAAAACTGATGCATTATTATTATTATTATTTCCTCGGTGGAGATTTCACTGTGTGTGAGTCTGTCAAGGCAACAAACTAGTGCAGTGATGGGGCAAGTTCTGAACTTCCACGTAAAACACCAATTTGCTTCAGACTGAAGAAGCTTAACTCCACTTTAACCCATCTGACAACAGCCACGAGTCTAACAAACCAAACGCTCTGCCTGGTTCACTCATTAGTGTCTGGAAACGTTAGAAAACATCTTTATAAGCACCTCACACTTCCCTCTGCTGATTTCCCACTGCACAGGACAAAGCCCAAAAGACTCGATCGTCGACGTCGTTTCTAATCCTATTTATTTACACGTGAATTCTATTTTTGGAAAAATGCTAAAAAAAAAAAAACATTCCCGAACCATTTTCTTTCAACAACTCAGTTTCTCTTCTTCACTGTCAGTAGTTGAACTCAGCAGAGGAAAGTGTAAGGTGCTTATAAAGTTGTTTTCTAACGTTTCCTCTGTGCTGTTTTTTGGCTTCTGACAGAATTCCACCACCTCTAGCAACGACTTTAGCTTCAAACGTGCCGGAGTTCCACTTTAAGTCATGTTCCCTCTTCAAAAACAGACCTGCAGTTGTGTTTTGTTTTATTCACATGTTTGAGTAACTCTTTATTATTCGTCTCCAAAGCTCAAAACGCTCTGTTCCACCTTGTGATGTCATGAAATAGTAGTTTTCAAGTGAACAGCTCCTTTTACCTCTTAGTTCAGTCGAGATCGGCGACTCCAGGGTTGAAATCATCCAAATGATTCTAGTGACGCTGTGGAGACCCTTCCTGCATCACCATATGACATCACAAAGTGGAACAGGGTGTTTTCTGTGAGAAGAGCTCAGCCTAAATGTGCAGGTTTGTGTTAAACATGTGAGACTCAGGCCTGAACATAGATCCCAGAAGGTCTTTAACTGTAGTTTATTTGAATTTCCCCATTTGTTTCCATTGTGTCCTTAGGCAGGACACTTTATCAGCCTGTGGTCGCTGTATGTGCAGAACGACACCAGGAAGTGTAAAGGGAACAGACATCACAGACAGAACAGCCACATGAACTAAACATGAACTAAACATGAACTAAACATGAACTAAACATGAACTAAACATGAACTAAACATGAACTAAAGTAACTCAAACGTTTCCCTCATATATTTGACTGAATTCTTTATTAATGGTTTGTTCATTTGTGGGAGTTTCACTCTGGACGATCTCATTAGACTCAAAATGACACAATAATCACTGCTCCAACACTTCTACTGTCAAACAGGGACGGGCATCGTCCAGAAAATTAACGATCGATTTTCAATTAATTATGAACATTTTTATATTAAAATTATCATCATAATTCTTCCTGTTCCTGATCTGCATAAACTCAACTTTAAACACATAAACGTCCTGACTCCAGAGCCTCATCAGTGTGAGGTCAGAATGAGTTTAATGCAGATTTAAACATTTATGTTTTACACAAACTAAACTTAAACCTCACGGCTCATTTGCATAAACTGTAAGAGCTGAAAAAAGCAGCTCTTTCCTTGTGCTGCTGCTTCAGCTTCTGTGGGACTAAAGGACTCGACTCAGTGAATATGAGTGTTCTCTCTGTGACTCAGTGAATATGAGTGTTCTCTCTGTGACTCAGTGAATATGAGTGTTCTCTCTGTGACTCAGTGAATATGAGTGTTCTCTCTGTGACTCAGTGAATATGAGTGTTCTCTCTGTGACTCAGTGAATATGAGTGTTCTCTCTGTGACTCAGTGAATATGAGTGTTCTCTCTGTGACTCAGTGAATATGAGTGTTCTCTCTGTGACTCAGTGAATGAGTGTTCTCTCTGTGACTCAGTGAATATGAGTGTTCTCTCTGTGACTCAGTGAATATGAGTGTTCTCTCTGTGACTCAGTGAATATGAGTGTTCTCTCTGTCACTCAGTGAATATGAGTGTTCTCTCTGTGACTCAGTGAATATGAGTATTCTCTCTGTGACAGAGGATGTTCTGCTGGTGCTGAGTCTGTTCTGTGCGTATGTCGCGTTGCAGATGCTGCGTAAACATGTGAAACCGGGACACTCAAAAACCCGATCATACCCGGGACACTGATGTGCAGGGAAACGCACTCTGAGGAATATAGGGATCTCCAAGGAGCCAGAGCCGAGACGTGGGACTGTGAGGCTCCAGAGTTTGTGCTCAGACCTCGACTCCTCAGGCTGCGTTACACAGACACCGACATTCAGTTTGGCCATTAACATGAACCTGATCCACCAAACTCTGAAGGAGCAAATATCGATTAATCGAAGAATCAGCCCGACTCTGGTGTCGAACGTCTCGTATCGTCATAAACATCCCTGGCTGAGCCACAGGCTGGTGGTGCGATTCCAGCTCCCACAGATGGATGCTGCTGTTGTGTTCTTGGGCAAAACACTTCACCCCCCGCCCCCCGCTGTGTGTGCGCTGAAGTATGAACGAGTGAGTGAGTTAGTGGCTCCTTGATGTAAAGTGCTTTGAGTGGAGAGTCCAGACATCCTCCTGTCCCTGCAGATTTATCCTAAACCACTGATTTGTCCCAGTTTTATACAGGAAATGTCCCAGTGTCCCTATTTTGGACCAATCTGATCTAAACCAGGACTAAACTAAGACTAAACCAGGACTACATCAGGTCTAAATCAGGACTACATCAGGACTAAATCAGGACTACATCAGGACTATCACAAGTTTTGACTAATCTGATCCTGCCAACAGTAAAGAGGAGCATAAATTGTCATTTGTTTTGCCAAAATACAGAAATCCGTGTTTGCAAACGAGCATAAAGCAAAAAAACCAACAAAAAAACGCAGCGTCAGAATCCCTCAGGTCATGACTGACACGAAAACGCACAATCTGAAAACGCTCTTTCACTATTTATTTATGGGTCAATGAATGGTTTTCAACAGGCATGTTTTAAAATATCAAAAATATGAGTTTCTCCTGAGCTTTTTCACATATTTCCAGAGTCAGGAGCATAAATCTGTGTTTAACATTTATATGAAGCATTTTTAGTGTCAAATGTCCTGTGGAGTCACAGAGAATAACCTTAAAATAATTTTATTTTCTAAAACCTGGTTGTTATATTAATCTAAGCTCTGAGTAATATGAAGTGTACAGAAACAAACTGTTGTGTTTCTTTAGATTTTTAATGCTTATTGATATTTTCTTTTGCTCCAATATGACGTCACCTGTTTGTGTTTAATGAACAAACTACTGCCCTGGAAAATGCTGAAAATGAAGAAAAACGCCTAAAGAACCGTTCACCCAAGTCGACTTTGTCTGTTATTAAACTCCAGCCACAGAATTCTGCTGTTATTAGTGGCACCACATGATGCACGGTCGCACCACATGACATTTGAACACTTTAAGCACAAAAACATGCAGAAGAACTCAGGATTTATGAACAAAAGGATCTGGTTCCACAGAGGAGCTACAGAAATGTGCTGAATTATTCTGAAATTTGAACCTTTTAACTGAGGAAACTGAAACTGGACAGAAAATTGAGGCGTCACATCACTGACCCAAATATTTATAGAAATTCTGGGCCCCTAAAAACCTGGGGCCCGGGACAATAAACCCCTTTGTCCTCCTCTGTCTACGGCCCTGCTGGAAATACACTTCAGCCAAAAGTTTGGACAAACTCTTCATTTAGTGTTTTTTTTTCTATATGTTTATGACTTCCTACATTTAACATACATAAGACACCAAACATATGAAGTAAGACACATGGACTTACACAGCGAAGGAAAAAAGTAAAACAACTAACAGTTTTTATGTATATTTTACTACCAAATGCTAAAATTGCCCAACTTTTGGGTAATAACTTGATGCCTAAATTTTCTGTCCAGTTAAAATTTCCTCCGTTAAAAAGGTTCAAATTTCATAATAATTCAGCACATTTCTGTCGCACCTCTGACCTCCAGGAACCAAATCCTTTAGGCGTCGATTTAGGACACGATACGTTTTTAAACCTCGTCCTTTTGAGCAGCAGAAATCGTCTCAAACATGTTCATATCTTTATGTTTCTAATGTTCCTGCTCAAACCAAAATAAAATAATAAAACTCCTGCAGTAAAACACATGTTCGAGCAGTAAAGACATATAACAGTAACATCTCCATGGAAACAAGCAGAAAAGTTCCCCAGTGCATCTTTAAAGGCAAATATCAGGATGTGTGTCTCACCTTTGCGGCTCCATGTGTCTGTGCGTCCTCTGCTCCGGCTCCAGGCGTCTCTTAAACCCGGGGACCGTCTTATACCCGTCTGCCTCCAGCACCAGACCCTCCCCTGCCCCGACGGCCAATCAGCTGCAGCGGCCGGGGTCACATGATCAGCCCCCGGGGCCCGAGGGGGACACGTACATCACACTCGATTAGATCAGTGTGGACCGGACTCACCAGAGCCCAGAGCCCAGAGCCCAGAGCCCAGAGCCCAGAGCCCAGAGCCCAGAGCCCAGAGCCCAGAGCCGGTCCTGAGTGCAGCTCCGTCAGGGGAACGTGTTTAAAGGACAAAAAAATACTGCAAGAAATGATCCGACTCAAAGTAACAACAGGTTCAACTGTGACAATAATATCAAATATGCAAATTTACATCTGCTCTTCAAAAGAAGTAATAATATGGCACCTCCACCTATCAAAAAGTTTGTGACTCGAACATCTGAACAAATGAGCAGAACGACAACGACAACTGGACAATGTGTCAGAGCAAAAAGAAAAACAGCTCCAGGACAATCGTCATTTTCATTTAAAACAATCACAGAACGGAATAAACTTCCAGCACAACTTAAACTATGCAAAAACTTAAAAACATTCTGTACAGAAACAAAAAAACCTCTTTTAAATGCACAGATCCGTCAGCACTACTGTAAATGTCGGTTTTCCCTTTGTCCCTCTCCAGGGCTCAGTGTTCAGAGGCTCATTTTGACTGTTTTATTAGGAAATGTTGGACTTTAGTGTTTCCTGCTTTGTTCTGTGTTTAAAACATGTTTGTGTCTCGTTCGTCCAGGGACACAGATGGAAATGAGCTGTGAAGCTAAAATCTGGTACGAGGCAGATTTTCTTTTGTGACTAATGTCGATGTACGCGGTCCTGTCAAAGAAACTAAAGAAAGAAAGGATTTTATATCAGTGACGCAAAAATCCTCAACTAGTGCAAAGAAACTGCACAATAAATACAGAGGCCCAAAGAACAGCTCTGACTTTAAAGGAAGATTTAGAGTTAGATTCCATAAACATGACCTGAAACATGTTCTAATCCAGTAGAGCTTTGACTGATAACTATTCTTTATTTTATTTTTTACAATTTCTGATTTAAAAAAACGAAATAAACAAAACAATAAATAAATAAAGTTCCCACAGCCTCTCCACACTCCACAGTCCAACACACAGGAAACAGGAAAATCTAAAGAAGAAAATTAAAAATAAAATCAGCATCAACAGACCAAACATCCGAGAAACGACCCAAACAATCTGAAAACAGGAACCTGAAGGTGGATAAAGCAAAGCAGTAACATCAACAGAAAAGTTACACAGTGAAGCTTTAGATCCAAAACTATCAGTTATGAACTGCTCCTCTAATGACGTGAGGGTTTTTACAGCATCTTTCCCCTGGTGCCGCACGACGTTTGTTCCAGTTACTGATTTATTCGTAATTCTAACATGACGGCGAATTCTTTATGTTATTATTTGGTGTTGGGCCCTGGGGCCCGACCGATATGGACTTTGTTGCGGCCGATATGTTTCCGATAAAATGGGAGTTGGAGCTGCCGATATAATCGCCGATATATTTATGACATAAAAATTCCCTCTAAATCTTCAGTTATTTATAAAACTTAAGTTTGGCTCTGTTGGATTTTCAGTCGGTTTATTTAGGCGACATTTCCTGTTCTTCTGCTTCTTTACGTCATATTTAAAGAGTCGCTCGGCCTAATGGTGTTTTTGTACGATATTCTCACCTGTAAAGAAAGTTCTGTAAGTAAACTCCCGCTGTTAGCCTTTAGCGGTAAACTCCCGCTGTTAGCCTTTAGCGGTAAATGTAATGAATGATCTGCTGAATGCGGATAATTCACACCTCTGTTCACAGTCATTTCCATATCAGTGTGTGTCCAGTAACATATATACGGCCACTAGAGTCACTTTACAGTCGCTAACAGAAGAGAAAACAGCCTGTTTATGTGTGCGAGCTACAGCAGCTAATCGCTAACCAATGAGAAAGAACCAAAACGAGCTTCAGACCGACACATTTCAACACTCAGCCTCACACAGGCTCCTCTCAGATCAGCACTAAGAACTGTCCTTTAATCCAGACTCACACTGAGCGGCCGCAAAAACAACAGGATCTCAGATAAACCCTGATGCCCCGCCACAGATCAGGACATTTATCTGTGAACTGGATTAAATGAGCAGAATATAGAGTCTGAGCTTTAGGACGAGGGAAAACATCCATGAGGAGATTTAGGCCGATATGTGTCCAAGAACTGGATAATATCGGGCCCTAATGTGGTGTTTTGGTTCTCCGGGCTGTCGCTGCCCTCACGAGGTGTGGGAAAAATGATCCTCTCCACGTGTGAAGCAGAAATACAAGTGTGTTGTGTTCAGGTGCTTCATGGAGGAACCAGAGTTTATCCTGATCTGTTCAACTGGTTAAACTCGATAATTCATCTGCTCCAGCGACAAAACAGTCAAGATATTTTTAAAAGTCTGTGTAAATGCTGATGTTATTAAAGTTATGGACACCACAGCATTTTGTCGGCCATAAACTAACGAACTAACGAATGTTAAAGTTTGTAAAGTCGCTCGGTTAAGTCCTGATGAAACAGGAAGTGAAAAAGGATCATTTCTAATCCTGGAGCAGGGGTGCGATTTAATACGGGTTTTTACTCCTTCCCACTCCTTTTGGGGGATGGAAACAAGTTCGATCGTCCTGGTTTAGATGTTTTGTTTCTTGGATTTGGAGTTTGCATTTTGTGCATTTGGTTTTGTGAACTGTGCTCAAAATAAACCATAAACCGCCCGACCTGCAGTGCTCAGGGTTTGGGGTTTGGGGTTTGGGGGTTTGGGGTTTAGGGTTTGGGGTTTGGGGTTTGGGGTTTGGGGTTTGGGGTTTGAGGTTTGGGGTTTGGGGTTTGGGGTTTAGGGTTTGGGGTTTGGAGTTTGGGGTTTGGAGTTTGGGGTTTGGGGTTTGAGGTTTGAGGTTTGGGGTTTGAGGTTTGGGGTTTGGGGTTTGGGGTTTGGGGTTTGGGGTTTGGGGTTTGGGGTTTAGGGTTTGGGGTTTGGAGTTTGGGGTTTGGAGTTTGGGGTTTGGGGTTGGGGGTTTGGGGTTTGGGGGTTTGGGGTTTGGGGGTTTGGGGTTTGGGGTTTGGGGTTTGGGGTTTGTTCCGCCGAGTGTTGAAAGGTCAAAGTTTTCTCATTTCAGCAGCTCGTGTTTCATAAAAATCTTCCTGTTTTCCTGTGGATATTATGAGGGGAGTGGGTGTGTTCAGGTGCAAGTTTGATGTGGGTTTTTGGTGTTTACGATAATAAAGGACGTGAAGGAGCCGTCAGGGAGTTCTGGAGGTTCTGAGCTTCACATGAGCCCTGAGAACCTTTTATGTGTCACATCTGCAGGTTAAAGCTCAGGAGACACAGGTTCAGCTGTGACTTTCTCCTTTACCAAACCTGCTGAAACATCTGTTTGAATAGAAAAGACGCCGAGATCTCATCAACGGACGGAGGAAGAGGATTCACATCGATCAGATCAAAATCACAAACTGAAATGATCCGAATTAAACTCTTTCTTTAACCGGTTCATACCAGGACTAGTCCAGGACTAGTCCAGGTCTTCACCAGGTCTGAGCCGCAGCGTTTCACAGACTCTAAACAAAGACGGAGCAGCGGCTCTGGACTAAATCACTTTAAAGAGGCGATAAACAGGAGATTAAAGCGAGTTAAAGCAGGACGGAGGCTCCACAGACACACAGCACACACTCCGTCACAGGGAGGAAGAGGAGATTTTATTACAGACTCATCATCATCATCACCGCATCAAGAATAATATAATAATAGAATCACAGAATATGAAGGACGTGTTGAGTCCTGGTTTGACCTTCAGACGAGAGTTTAAAGCTCCGATATCGAACCAAACTGAGCGATAAAACCTGTTAAAAACACACCTGGAGTCGTGTTTGTTTCATTCACATGTTTGAGGAACTCTTCTGGCTCTAATTATTCGTCCGTTTTCAGGCCAGTGGGAGTTTTCAGGTGAACAGCTCCTTTTCCTTTTAGTTAAGTCCAGTTTGGTGCTTCCGTGGTTGAAATGATCCAAGTGATTCCAGTGAAGGAGTGTGGAGTTTAAAAACACAGTGGAGCACTTCCTGTATGACCACACAAAAAAACCCATGTCTGTAGTGGTTTAAGACGTCATCCAAGCATGTTTAAGTAATCTAGTGATCTCTCCCAGGTCCTACTCAAACCCTCCTTATGGTTAGATCCACTACAGCGCTTCATTCTCCGTAAAAATACAAAAACACCAAACAAAACCCTAAATAATAATAATAACAATAAAAAAAATTTAAAAAATAATAATTGTATTTCTTTGGTGGTTTTCTGGACACTCGCCTCAGAACCTAAACACACTAAACATGATTAAAACACAGTTAAAGTGGGACAGTGTTTGAACTGATTGTGTTTGACCTACATGAGTTTTCAGCTCTTCTCCCTGGAGACCACAGGAACAGAGGAACTGGACCCGGCGTCTCCAGCCTCTTCCTCTGCTCAGCTGCTTCGAGAAAATATAAACACCAGAGAAAATACAAATGCTGCTCATTTTAGCGCTCGCCTGAAACTGAGAAAGCAGAAGATCCACGTGGCGATTCTCAGATGGGTTCAGTTAGACGCCTGTGAAACATAAAGAGTTCTCCCTTTATTAGTGTGCAGTAAAATGACACATCTGCAGTGGTTCTTCATCAGATTTTAGTGAGAAGAGCAGTACGAGCGAGGGCGAGGGCGAGGGCTCCTGGAACCTCCTGAGCTGCAGCTGGAGACTCCTGAACACAAACCTGATGTGACCTGCAGGAGTTTCTTTAGTGAAGGACGATCCAGAGGCAGAAACTAAAGTGAGGTCTGTTACTGTAAGAAAAGTATTCCTCACATGGGATAACATACACACTAACATATGGAGTGTTTTCACGAGGGTTATTCTTTAAGTACTGGACAGTTCCTATACTTAAAGAACGTGCTAATTGAATCGGGTGATTGGAGTTTGGTTCTTCTGAGCTCAGCTCCACGTGGCCTTTGTGGTTCTGATTTTACTAGAATTAAGAGTTTGGGGCGACACTCAACTAATGTTGAGAAAATATTACCAATACAATATATTCAATTACCTGTTTTAATTAATTAATAGTTAATTAAACATTTTGATCTGAAGGTTCGTTAAGTAAAAACATCACATTGATCGAGTAAAACTGGTTTATGAATATTTACTGACCAAGTTAAACAGCATTTAAATATTAACCCTGTAAAGCCCACACCATTAAATAATTGGCAGAAAATTCCAATTCTTTGAACTTGGAGCCTTTATTGGTCCCTCTAAACAAACAAACAAAAAAAAATTCAAATATCATTTTCCATATATGAGTTTCAATTTGTATCATATTTGATACATCAGGTCACAATGGTCAAAGATATTTTTTCCAGAACAAACAAAAACACAATAAAACACAAACAAATCCAACAAATTTGTAATTCCAAACATTAAAAGTGCTGCTATAATGGAGTAATGAGCAATTCACCAGTGGAACTGGCTGGGTGAAAGTCTGGGAAACATAACATTTCAGTTATTTTTACTCATTTTGCGGTTCACAACCTTTTTTATTTTGCATGGTGGTAGGCCTGAAAAGAGTTTCTGTCCTTGTTCAGGCAAAGATGCAGTCTCTGACTCTGCATTTCTGACAGTGCACATGGGTAAAGTAGCCTGTCCAGTGCTTGCATCGCTGTCAGGTTTCCCATGTCTCATATATGTATGTAAATATATATGTATATATACATAAATATGTACATATATGTAAATATGTATATATACATAAATACATGTATGGTGTCCAGTCAAGCCCTCTTCAGAGTCTTTCCCAACAATTTCCACAAACTCAACAGACGTTTAGACTATTTTCTTTTCCACCAATACACCTTCCTTTTCACTTTACCCCTTGACGACTGCTTTAGTGTTGTGTCCTTTGGTTTTGTTGTGTCCTCTTCTCGGACTTCTGGGCGTTCTTCATCATCATCACTACTGGGTTTTCCTCTTACTCATCACTGCTTTTGGGGTTTTCCCCAATCTTTGCAGTAGGAGTCCATTCCTCGTCCTCCTCATCATCTTTCCCTTGCTGCTCCATGTCACTTGAATTCCCATCCCTTTTCAGAGCATCTTCAACAATGTATTTTTTTCCCATCTAAAAACACACATGCACACAAAAACAGATTGTGATTTTATTTGAATTGGTCAGTTTTTAGTGAAAAGCAGTAAGCAAGGAAGCTACAAAGAATCGTATCATGGCAACACCGAACTAGTCATCAGTCATCATGATACAGCAAGTGACATACCTGGTTTTTAACTCTAAATGTACTAAATGATGTAATTTAATAATACAAAGACTATATGTTGCTGGATGTTATATTTTATGCATGAAATACAATAAAAAGACAATTGACTGATTTAGAATTACATGACCTCTTATACCTGCTGTATCAAATTTGATACGCTATTTTCAACACGGTTTTACTAAAACATAAATTATGGAATTTTAAGTATTTTCACATTGCATCAACCCAGTTACTGTTCCTATTGAAATTTCAGTAAAAAAAATGATGTTTTTCTTACCTTAACATTTTCAAACTTGGCAAAGTTCTTCTTTAAAAACCACATGTGTCCAATTTCTGATTTATGGCAATCTTGTATTGTCACTGGAAAGCCCTCTAATCAGTGAATCACACCTCCTGTTGGATTATCTGTGCACTGCATGTATCTGATTGTATACATCAGGTTTTTCAGGGAAAGAAATGTCACACTGCTCGTGTGGAGGGCTGAAAAACTCATGTATCAAATATGATACGTTTGGCGTTATAGGGTTAAATTATGTAATGAGTTCAGAATGAGTAAAATGAGGCTGATGTGGACAAAGGAACTGTCCAAAAGTCTTAAGACGTATTTAAAGCTTGTGTTGAGTTTGCATTGAGCCTTTTCTGTGACATGTGCACACGACCAGTAGAGGAGATGTGGTTCGTTTGGTTTGGCTGGAGTTCGAAGTCCTCAGGGCGTCGGATCTGAAGAATCAAACTGGTTGAGATGGAACGAGACACAGTCTGAAAACACTTCATCCTCAGAAGAGGAGCAGGACACTTAGTGTCTGTGAGGTCTGAGTGGGGCTCACACAAATGAGGCAATTAGGCAAAAATGTGTTGACTATAAAATGCAAATGTTTAGATTTGGGAAAAACAGATTGAGCTACAGCTGTAAAAACGGGTCAAAAAGACGGGCAGAACTTAAAGGAGGAGAGAGAACTTTAGGTGTTGTCCCTCCTTCGGCAGCTGGAGAAGAACTGCAGGAAAAACTGATGAGGGTCTTTGTTTCCCTTCCCCCTTTGACTCTTGGCGGGAGGCGGATGAGTGACGGGTTTTACCTTCTCATGTTGCACATGAACCATTAACACTTTAAACACTTTTACATTCACATTTACAGATATTAGAACAGTCAGTGAGTCAGAGATGTGAAGAGTTCAAAAGTTCATCTTTCTCTAAGGAAAACTCCATTGACTTGAACTGTAGAGAAGTTCGACAGACAAACAAAAGTGTCTATTTGTCTCCGATATTTATTTAACATATTTGATTTGAATTACTTCAGTCAATGTGATTCCTGTGGAAAAGGGAACGTAGAAGTGTTTTTGAGTCTCTTGTCTTCGAGTTTGGTTTGAGGTTTCCCTGGTGAAGTGGGACTGCGGCGAAGGTCAGGAGGAGGTCAGGACTTTCCTCAGGCAGGTTTGTTGAGGCAGGTCACTTTAGGCTTTACTCTTTACTCTTTAGGCTTTAGTCTTTAGTTTGCTTAATCCAAATGGTCACGTTTAACGTTGTATAAATGGCAGATTCATGGGGCAGTCTCTTCTTACATTACACATGTTATTACATTGTTTTTGGTGCATGTTGATGTAAATCTGTGACGTGTCAGCAGTAAAATAGGCCACAGAAGTAGAATACTCCTCTCTACTGGTATATTAGAGAGGGGAATATTATTACACACATATTACACAAAACTGACTCTTGTGAGGTCTGAGCCGCATTCTAAAGTTGTCACCTCCTCAAAAACAGACCTGCAGTAACTTATTATTAATCTGTTTGTTTCCAACGCTCAAAACGCTCTGTTAACACTTTTTACCTCACAGATAATTCTGGTGAAGGAGGCTGGAGTTTAAAAGAAGAAAAGTGAGTTCAACATGAAACAAAACACAACTCCAGGAACGTTTTTGATGAGGAAAATACTGAAGTACTGTAAATGTGAGGTGTCTGTACTGGGGATAAAACAGTGCCATAAATCTGGTGCTATTGTTTCGTCAAAGGTCCTGATAATCTGGAGCATCACAATATCTGGAATCCCAAGTCTCTTTGCTTAAATGAACAGTTCTGATGCAGGGAACTACATAGACCATGATCCTTTGCTCCGTTTCAGTGCAGACGACATGAAGAAATAACTGTTCTAAGCACTTTTACATCTTCATTCTGTGGATTCAGTCTGTGAAGCATTTTTAGAGGAAAAAGGAGCAGATTCACAGTTTTATATTGGAATAAATCTGGTCCAGTGAGATGTTTATGGGGAAAATATTGAACAGAGATTTGGATTTCGTTCCGTCCCTAAAGACAATAAATGTTGCACCAAGTAACTGGTCAAAGTATTTTAGAGTCGGTCTGTTCTTCTGTAGAATATCGTAATATCGTGAGTTTTCCCACGATATCGTGATAAATACGTGAGGTTCGGATCGTATCGTATCGTATCGTGAGACTTGGATATCGGTGCAGTCCTAATCTGCACTTTACTGAAGTACATTTTACAGTGGATATTTTTGAAGTATTTCGATGCTGATCTGAGACCTGCTGAGAGTTTCTGAGTTCATAGTTTGAGCAAAGAAAATAAGTAAAAACAGCTGAAAAATGGTCGATTCAGTCGTTTCCGTTGAACAAAATTACGACTTTTGAAGTTTTACTGGATCTCAAAATCTGCAAATACTTTTACTTTTTACTCTTTAAGTCCATTTTAAACAGGTTCTTTAGATAATAGTAAGACTAAGATTTTTCATGTGACACATTTACATTTGTGGTGAGCTCCTGTGGCTCCACCTGCAGAGGGGGTCAGGGGGTCAGAGGGGGTCAGGGGGTCAGAGGGGTTCAGGGGGTCAGGGGGGTTCAGGGGGTCAGAGGGGTTCAGGGGGTCAGGGGCTGTGAGGATTGGGCAGAAAACTGTCCCCACGACACAGACGGATTAAGTGGGAGAAGATGGATGGACATTGACATTTACTTGAGTATTTTTTGCTCTGGTATTTGACCTGCGTTAAGTCGCCTCATTAAACACAAAACTACACAAAAACTGTCAATCGTTTGTGTTTCGTTTGTGCTGCTTTAGTTTTTGAGAAAAGAACGATTCTTTTACAGGTGAAACTGGGGTCAGTCCCACAGGAAGCTTCAAAATGCTCGAAAACGCCCAAAATGGAGTCAGTCGTTTGTGCTGCAGAAAGTTCGGTTTGTGTGATTCTGGTTCTTCAGATATTCACAGTTTTATTTTTTTCGATGACGTCGTCCAGAACCTCAGAATGTGAAACAGCCTCAAAACAGGAAGAAAATGATGTCAAACGTTTGTATTTTGTGCTGTTTTGTGCTGTGACAGTTTCATTTGTGTGAGTTTATTTCTAAAATTATTCACTATTATTTTAGTGGAAATTATATAATGTAATTTCCGCTCAGTTGAAGCAGCGACTTTAGCAAAACTCCACAAAACTCCTGGCGATAAACGACCTGAGGCTGTGGAAAAGTCTGGATTATAGAAAATATGGAAAAAAACAAATTACTACCGATCAACTGTCACTTTTTTCAGTATTGGTCGAGTTTCTTCACTTCCAGAAACGTGTTGTAAACAGGTTCGGGTCACATGATCACATGATCACATGATCACATGATCACATGATCACATGATCACATTATTCACACTTGTGCTCGTGACGTCTGCGTAAACAAAGAATTTTTGTGCGTAATACGAGCGAATGAAAAGTGATCCAGACGCTGCTTCAGCTGAGCAGAAATGACGTCCTGTAAATAATAATGAATCATTTTAGGAATAAACTCACACAAATGAAACTGTCACAGCACAAAACAAATACGACGTACAGTTTTTCTGCAGGTTTCCGTGTGACTTCACGCAGGTATTTGTGCTACACTTAAGTAACAAAACAGAGAAAAGTTCCACAGTAAAGCTTTAATAAACAAACCACAGGAGGCGTTGGTTCAGGTTCATCCAGATAATTTATTAACTACTCTTCTAATGACAACCTGAGCGTTTTTTACATTGCCAGTTGCTAATAAAAGCAATAATAGAATAAACTGGTAAAAGACGTGGGTTTGAAGCTCGAGAACGATTTGAATTTCCGTAACATTTCTTAATCCGACCGCGATCTCGTCAAAAATGTTGAATTACAAAATAAATCCATAGGGTCTGTACAAGCCGGCGCCACTTTGCGACGCGGGAAAGAAAAACATTGGTAATTTGTACCGTTTTTTAAAATTTAGTTTGTCGTTTTTTAAATTTTACAAACAGAAGAAGGAAAAATCAGGCGTTTCTCTGGTGTCTGAATATTTGGGGGTTTTGTAGGTGTAAAATGTTCGTTGATCAAGTAAAACCAGGATCATTCAGTTCAACGGCCGAACGAGAAAATCACTGAAAACGCGGCGAAGGGTTTGGAAAACGGAAACGTTTTGTACAGTTTGGGTTGAGTTTTGTTAAAAGATGAACTCCTGTGAGAACATTATTCCCTCCTCAGAAACAGACCTGGAGCCGAGTTTTGTTTCATCCACACGTTTGATTCTGTCTCCAAAGCTCCAAACGCTCTGTTCCACCTTGTGATGTCATAAAGTGGTAGTTTTCAAGTTAACCTCCACCTTCTTCCTTTAGTTCAGTTGAGATCGGCAGTTCCAGAGCTGAAATTATCCAAGTGATTCGAGTGAAGGTTTGTGGAGTTTAAAAACACAGTGGAGCACTTCCTGTATTACCACACGATGACATCACAAGGTGGAACAGTGTCTTCTGCAGAGTTTGTGTGTGAAACATGAAACAAAACACGACTCCAGGTGTTTGTGAGGAGGAAACAGCGTCACATGAACCTTTAACTCCCACAGAAACTCGAGTCTCTTCACAGACCGAGGTTAAAACTCCTGGAGCTCGACACATTAACTTTAAACGTTTTCAAAAGATTCAACTTAAAGCTTAAGACGAGCACTCGATGCTCCACTTCCCTTTGCACTGAAAAACTGTCTCCGTCTCTAATCGCTGTTGTCGGCCCCGGACTGGAGGGTAAAGGGGCTGTTTACCCAGACGACATTTTTATGTATTTCTCATTAGAAACATGTGGACATGTGCAGAGCGGGGACATGTGCAGAGTGGGGACATGTGCAGAGCGGGGACATGTGCAGTGTGGGGACATGTGCAGAGGGGGGACATGTGCAGTGTGGGGACATGTGCAGTGCGGGGACATGTGCAGTGCGGGGACATGTGCAGTGCGGGGACATGTGCAGAGCGGGGACATGTGCAGAGGGGGGACATGTGCAGTGTGGGGACATGTGCAGAGTGGGGACATGTGCAGAGTGGGGACATGTGCAGAGTGGGGACCTGTGCAGAGCGAAGACATGTGCAGTGTGGGGACATGATTTATGGGACACTAGAGTCAGATTTTCAAGTGTCTGTCTGCACTGATCATCACCTGCACTGTTACATTTGTAAATTTTGTGTTATATTAGTTTAATGTTTTCTACTTTATTTTATTTGTTGCATGTTTAGTGTTTGTCTACGTTTCGCTCCAAGAACCGCAGCAACTTCCTACTGTGGGAACCTTTTCACTCATGTGACAATAAAACCTTCTGATTCTGATAATAATAAAATTGTGAATCGATTGCGGAATTAAGGAAAATGTTTCTGCATTCGGCTCATTCATGACGAACATGAGTCAGTTTAGTCACATTTTCTTTGTGTTTTAGTCGTTTTTAAGCAGATTTTCTGTATTTTACCCAAACAAATGACAATTTCTGCCTCTTTACTGTTGCAGGATCAGATTGGTCCAAAATAGGGACACTGGGACATTTCTTGTATAAAATTGGGACAAATCAGTGCTTTTGTATGAATCTTTGGGACACAGGGACGTCTGGTCTCTCTGTTCTACACCTCTGTCTGTCAGACTCTTTAAAAGGTTCAGATTATCTGGACATGATCCTGGGGTTTTTATTTCACTATTTAGTCTTTACCTTCAATAATCTCGCTCTGGATTGGCTCTTTGGCTCCTCCTGATTAAGCAAACGTTAAATTCTTAATTGTCTTTTCATCCTTCTGCACTGGTGCTTAACTTTGACACTTGATACTTGATTCTAACCACATGTTCTCGGTCGGTTGGATCTGTAACGAAGGAAATTTCCCCTCAGGGATGAATAAAAGTGATTAAAACTGACTGGAGCTGAACGCCGTGGTGACGTCACTCAGTTCACGTCTTCATACGGCGTTTGAGGCATGAACCAAAATGAGTCTGAGTCTATGAGAAACATGAACGAGAAATGTACTGAGCTCCGCTTCCGCCTGATTCGCGTTCGTCCGTTTTTCCAAACCCAACCCGTTTTTTTGTGTGTTTTTCCTGCGGAGCCGCTGCAGATTCGGCGGGTTAAGCCCTGATTCGTTAACCCTGTGAACACACAAAATCCACCAAGTAAACGGCCTCCGAAAATAGGTCCATGATACAATTCACTCACGCAAAAAACAGCCGAAACAACTGTCCAAGACTTAAAAAAAACGAACAAAACATTTTAAAAAGCAGCCAACACACTGTACAGTCCCGTCACAGGAAAGAAAATTTGAGCAAAGATTCAAGTTTCTTTCTGTAAAAGTTTGGGGAGGAAGAGGATCAAAACAATCATACGGAACACAGACACTTTAGGGGAAAACTGTTCAAATCTGAAGGAAAAATGGAAAAATATCTGACTTAAAATTTTGTTTTTCAGTAACTTTAAATTATCGCTAAAAGTCACGATAAAAACCAGGACAAAGCTGCTGTTCTGAGGACTTTTGGATTGAAAATTATGTTTCAAAAGTGGCATGAAATAATAACATTTTTGGTTTGTTCAGCTCGTATAAGTAAAATAAAAGAAAACGTATGCAAAAGCAGAAAAAGTGTGAGCGAATTATAAAATATTTGGCATCTAATTAAAATCAGGGAGGGCATCTGGCAGAACGAGTAAACACAAATCAGGACGAGAGGGGAGAAAACGGCTGGAATCTACGATGTTTTGTGCATCAATTTGGCAAAAATGACACTTGAAATTAAAGCTGAATCTGAACCGCTGGGTCTGGTTGGGCATCTGACGTAAAAGCGAACGGACACGCACATCCCCACAGTTAGAAACGAGCGCGAAACCTGCAGAACTGACGAACGGAAACTAAGAATAACATAACGAGAATCAAACTGACAGAAAACGAGGGCAGGGCATCTGGAGGGAAATAATAATAATAATAAAAGTCTGGATTTCGGTTTTTGGTCAGAACTGAACAGTTTTCCCACTTTCACACGTTTGTCTCAGCATTTTTACAACAGTTTTCGTAGTGCAGCAGGAGTGTGTGACAGAATCTGAGCCGAAATGTTTTTCTCAACAGCCTTAAAAAGGTAAAGTGCACATGACAGGCGAAGGTGGAGGTCGTTTTAACGCAAAAGTCTCTTCAGGACGTCGTTTCCTGCTCAAAAACAGACCTGGAGCTGTGTTCTGTTTCACTCCCGCGTCTGAGTGACTCTTTATTCTCCGTCTGAAGCTGCAAACGCTCCGTTCCACCCGGTGATGTCATGAAGCGGAGGGTTTCGGGGTCTCGGGTGAACGGCTCCAGTTTCGCTTTCGTTCAGTAGATTCCAGTGAAGTGTTTGGAGTTTAAAGATAAAACCACAGGGGAGCACTTCCTGTATCACCGCGTGACGTCACGAGGTGGGACGGAGCGTTTGTGTTAAACGTGTGAATGAAACAGAAACACGACTCCGGGTGTTTGTGACGAGGACACAGGAGGTGTAAAGCTCATCGTGTTTTCTTCTTCCCGCTTCATTCTGGACTCATTCTGTTGCTATTTCTGTTCTGATTTCACTGTTACAAGTTCCACGATTAAAGACTTGCCCCAAAAAATCATATCATAAATAAAAAATACTAAAACAAGGACCAAAACTTGACTCCATAACTCCAGGATTCAGGGTTAAACTGTGGGGAAAATCCTTCCTCTACATTTTGAACAGAATCTTCCGTGTGGATTAAGGACGCGCTGATACGGTGTTAGAATCAAATATCGACGCTCATATCAAAATTTAGGTGGATTTGATATCGATTTAGAGATATCGGTTCAGTCGATATTTCATTTACTCAATAAACCGGTGCCATAAGACAATTCATGAGCCAATTACATGTTTTTAATTCTGAAGTAAATAGTTCTGAATTAAAATCTCCCT
Organism: Odontamblyopus lacepedii; assembly: GCA_034769755.1. NCBI lineage: Eukaryota > Metazoa > Chordata > Actinopteri > Gobiiformes > Gobiidae > Odontamblyopus > Odontamblyopus lacepedii. The sequence goes on from CM068348.1 coordinate 838,977, forward strand.
GGAGTTTTGTCCATGGAAACAGGTTCAATGGTCTTTATTTAATAGTTCTCAGCGTCTGTAGTGGGGAAGGTGCTGATTGGACAGCGACACAAACGTATTTCCGTCTTTGGGAAGAAAACCCACACTTCAGCTGCTCTTTTCTGTCATCTCCGTTTGTCGTTTCGCCGCCGACACAAACACGATCAGAACTTTTCCCTCAGTGGTTCTGATGATAATGAAGCAGCAGCTGCAGAATTCTGTCCTCCGGCTCATTTAACGTTTTTGGAAATGTTCATGAAGTAACACTGGACCAAAAGTTACTGTTTAACCCGAAATTCAGAGTTATAAAGAGTTATATTCATGTTTGGAGAGTAAACAGAAACACTTTGTAGAGTTATTCTGATTTAGCTGAACAACACACAGACGTGTTTTATTTTTACACTTTAATTGAGTTAATTTAAGATGAATTTACGCACAAATGGGTTCAAACTGTTCTTCTTTCTCTCTCTTCTGAGCCTGGACCAAATTAACACTACGGGAAGTTAAATTAAATTAAATCACATCAACTCTGGCAAATAAACCCAACTCCATCCCCCATTTCACATTTAAATAGTTCAGCTCTTTTAAGGCTCCAGTTCGTGTGAAAAACCTGGACAAACCAAACCGTCATATGCACTTTACACAAACATGTGTTAAACGAGCTCGATAATCGCAGACGTCATTCAGTCATTGGATTTCATTGGTATTTGAGCAGGTTCATGATTATAGGCCGTGACACGAGTCTGAGCGCTGATTGGTGGAAAACGCAGGGACGCTCGGTTCTGATTGGCTGAAAAGAATGTGGGAGTTTTAGAAGAAGCGGAAAAGGACGGTTCAGTCAGGACAGTCACGGGGTTTTCAAAGCAGTGAAAGCAAAAGGATCCACAGAAACAGGAGCTGCGAGTTTAGCTGCGTAAAGAAGAACAGACGATTCAAGATGTAAAGCTGCACCGTGGAACCTTCTCGTGGAGAGTGCGTCACCCGTTTCCTCTGATCAGGCCAAGATTTTAAAACTTATCTCAGGTTCTTCATCGCGTTTTCAGATTTATTCTCGACTCACTCGTTCTGAACTGGTTTTATAATCTTAAAAAGTGTCACATATTTTTCTTCCGTGACTCAACTCATCAGAAAATCTTAAATTTAGGCAAAAAATGTTTAAAAGAAGAAACTACGATCCATTTCCCAGAGTTTCCCCTGTGACTTCACTTGTTTTTAGATTCAGTGACACAGATTTGCTTCATACAGACGACGAACGACGATCATGTCAGACCGAAGCACTTGTATCTAGAATTTAGCATCTCTGAATTCATTATCAGGCTGTTCACACTCATCATAAACCTGTTTTCAGTGTCTTTATCTAGAATTTACAGCATTTTATCTAGAATTTAGCATCTCAGAACTTATTCTCAGGCCCTGAACTCTGATCCTGAACTGGTTTTAAGTCTGTTCATCTCAAACTTCACGTCCATAAACTTGTTTCCAGCCCCTGAACTCACAGAGACGCCTCATTCTCGTCTAGAAGTCGATTATTTGAACAGAACTTGTCCAGTAAAATGATCTCGCTGCAGGAACAGATCATTTCTCTACTTTTAAGTCTTTTTCTGAGAGATTTAAGTGTTTAGATTTTACATTTTGGCCGAACTTTTCTGCCGCGTACGTCTTTGCCTTGCCTGGAATGTTCCGCGTTACGACGTCGTCAAACGCATCCGTCTCCAAGGAAACGAGCAGCAGACTTTTCCCGCGTTGTGTTTTTGCGCAGTAAAAGCAGCAGCAGCTGAATAAGTGCAGAGGCCACAGTGCGGAACATTCCAGGCCGAGGAACGACGTCTCTGTGGTGACAAACGAGCAGCGGATCGCTCGGCAGAAGAGTCGCGTAAATGTGCATTTCGCTCTTTCAAAATCGTTTGCGAGATTTGAAATGTAAGAATGCGGTGACAGAATTTACAAATAAATAAAAAACAGATGACGTGGGTGAAGTGTCTTGCCTAAGGACACAGCGGGAGGCACTGGGCTGAGCTGGGATCCAACAGTCGAGCTTCGAGTTGGGGTTTTAAAGGAGCTGTGCCTGATTTTATTTTTAATATAACAGAGTAAAACTGATGAGGCCTCACTGCAGATGCATTAAAAGGCGGAGCTTAACGTATACATTGGAAAAGTGAGAGACATTAGCCTCTGACATGTCTGAAAAGTGTTTATAAACTCACCATCCACACGCAGCAGGAAGAAGATAAAAACCTGACTGACGCTTCGTGTGGATGTTGAGCCCCAAAGTTTGTGACGGAGACGTTTTACTGAAGCCGAGAGTCGAGAGGGGACGAGGCTGAAGAGGAGAAAGTTCTCGAGGGCGAAGTCAGACTTTCAGGGAGGAGACGGGAACTTCTCCTCCTGCTGAGAGTCTGTCAGATACAACATGCTGCAGTGGAAATATCACACGCTCTGGACTGTCGCCTTTACTTTTAATTCTGAATCTGCCTCTTCTGCTTTTCTTGTCTTGGCGAGTCCCGGATCATTAAATGGAGGGAGAAACGCGCTGGACAAGTTTGGTTTGATCAGAACTTGTGCCTCATCTTCAAATATAAAGCTGCGACTCTTTCTGAAGGTTTAGGTGCAGCTAAATAATTCTGAATTAGTCACGGTTAAGACCTCCATCTGTCACTGAACTGCATCAAACTAGAGTCACACTTTGATTTAAATATCAGTGATACTGGGCTGAACTGAAACCTTCTATAATAGACGGATGTTTATATTTTTCTGTCCTCTTTGTCGTTTTATTTTTAGAACCGTAACTTCATTCTGTTTTATTTTGAAGGACCAGGACATCAGCTGGAGTCAGCTGCTCACCATGGACCAGACCGACCTGCACAAGGTACAAACTCATTTATCAAGATTTGGATCTGATCTGTGATGTGACACAAGTCACGTGGAGATTAAAACGCTTCAGTGAGTAGTTTCTGAATGGTTTAGGAGCTGTCCAGCTCTGCTTTGGACCATTACACATGTTTAAAATGATCGAGTTCAGGTTTTTCCCATTTATAAGTCAGCAAAAATCAGGTACAGCACCTTTAATATTTACTATACTCCACCCACGCTGCAAATGTCTCTGATCTGACCAAGATTTTAAAACTTTTATCATGTTTTTCATCTTGTTTTCAGGTTTATTCTCAACTTGTTCGTTCTGAGACGCTTCATTCTCGTCGAGAGGTCGAGAACTTGTCAAGTAAAATGCTCTGTCCCTGCAGTGAGATTATTCCACTACTTTTAAGTCTGATCAATTTAAGCGTTTGCCGTGTCACTTTGCAGCTGACGTCTTTAATATTCCACAGGGCTGTGACGCTAACTGTAGGCTCGGCTCTGTGTAAAGTTATTCCAAAGACTTTCAGGGTTCGTTTAAAGTTTGATTCAACAAAAGAAGGTGAACGTTACCAACACCTAAACAGGTTTTTGCTCGTCTTTCAGTTGAGTCACCGCGGTAACTGATGGAACATTCCACCAGTGCCACCGTCGCGTAGCGTAGAATCCCCCGGTGCGATGTCACCGCACAGCGTCACTGCAGAAACATTCAGACGGCGCGTGGGATTGAGTCAACTCGTTTGTTTGGGCGCCGCCGATTGAAAATACCGCGAAAAAGCAGAGAAATAGAAAGTTGTGGTGAGTAAAAGTTAGTTCAGCAAGTTCGCTTTATTTTATAGACGTTTAAGCTATTAACACTGCTTTGGTCAACCACAAAAGCATTGAAAATCTATCCACTTACTTCACCTTAGCTGCCGTCGAACGTAGCAGACCGCGTACGCATTTAGAGAGTTCACCGCAAACCCAGTAGTCGTTCAGAGCGCCCCTCATTTCGACCCAATCAGCGCCGGAAACCAGAACCGTACAGTTTCGTCATTTCAGAACATGGTTCAGAATAAACAGGAAAAATAAAAACGAAACATTTCAAGGCTTCAAGAAATTTTCGCCAATTTTTCACAATTTTACACTTCAATCACACACAATCACATGGCACCAATGCAGCACGGTTTTTGGAGTAAAAAGTTTTTCGTCGGTAGCATCCTCCGCTTTTATCGTCTTTTTTTTGTACAAGTCCCGCCTCAAACGATGGCACTTTTTGATTTTTTTTGTTTTTACCAAAATTCCTCTTCGGTGTTTTTTTTGTTAAACCTTTCAAGTACGAGCCCTTTCTTCCGTCTCTTCACCTGTGGAATGATCAAGCAGTTTGTGTTGTTGTAAGTGCACGAAAATGCCACTTAAGGAGCACGAGGGCGACAGTTTGAAGTTTTTTTTTTTCATGTTTTTTGATAGTAAAATCTCTTAAAATGCAAAGAAAGGGGAGGGGGTACTCGTAGTAGTAGTAGTAGTAGTAGTAGTAGTAGTAGTAATGTTCTTGGTTTACCGTGTCCCTTCGACTCCAAGCTGCACCATTTCAATGAGATAAACAGGGTTCCTACACAATTTGCTGCTGAATTTTCACAATTTTTACACGCAAATTTCCATTTTTTTTTTTTTTTATTGAAAATTATTTAAGGTGGATCCACTGAACAGTTTATATAAAAATACTGGAGCCAATGCAACAGCTGAAAAGTTGATTATTATTATTATTATTACTACCCACGTTCTGGGTCAGGTTAAAATCTAAAATTTTAGTTTGTTTTACTAGTTTAGACCTGGTTAATCCCATGATTCTTTTGATTAATTCACAATTTCAATCTCAATTTAGATTTTGGTCGACATAATTCTTTAAAAGTAAATAAAGGATTATGTTATTTAAGTTTTTTTTAGATCCTTTTTGGAAGAAAGGTACATGAGAAAATGTAAAATATCCGTTGAGTTTTAAAACCACTGCTCTATTAAACCCCAATTTCCAAATATAAGAAAAACTCACTGACGTTATTAGCAGGTAAAGTAGTAAATTAATCTTATTTACAATTAATTATGCTCCAAAATCATTCGCTTATGGAAAAAAATGTGAAAAAAAAAAGTTTACAATGAATTCACAACTGTTTCCAAAATCTTTGTGTTTTAATGAAATGTACACGGATGATGTGATGTAGGTTTTATTTTGACTGCACATCATTTTCCAAACAGTGAAAGAAGTAAATTAAATAATGAAAAAACAAAATATGATATTTTACAACCAGATTCTACTAAAAACAATTATTTTCTATTTGCCCAAAGGACTTTGCACAGAGCAGTGGTTCTCAAACTGGATATTTGTGCCATGATACGATCAAAGTGTCACGTCCAGATGCTTTAAAGAAACACTGCGTCACTTTTATGAGGGAGGACACGGGAATTGCTTTGCTGAAATGTTCCGCAGTAGAGCATTTGGTTTGTTTTGGAGAGCCGACCGCGCTCAGTCAGAACTCGTGTTTTTCGAGCCATTTTCCAGCAGAAGACACAACGCTAACGTGACAAATGCTCAGAGATCGGTACGTTTAATGCCACAGTGTGGGAAATTCCAGGCAAAGCAATCACATCTCCATGGAGACGGGCAGGCGGCGCATCCCCGCTTTAATAAAAGTCACGCAGTGGATCTTGCAGTGGATTTGTCGTTCTTACAGTGTTGAAAAGCAGGTCTAAATATGCTGCTTTGCAGAATTCAGAAACCAAAAATGCAACATGATTTTACAAAAGATTATAAATACAACGGCCCCAAACTTTTAGTAACGTATTTTTTAATCTGAGCGTCCCCGTGTATGTGTAGGAACCCTGGAGTATAAGGCTTTTTCTTTGTTTTTGTAACGTAGTCGCCGTTCAGAGCGTCTCTTCGTGCGTTTCTCGGGCCTACCTACTGTACGGGTCGCCGGGGTACGAGTTCGGGCCGGGGCTTTGGGAGGAAGGGGAGGAGTTTGAGGAGGAAGCAGAAGAGGCGGGTCCTTCGAATACATCCTCCAATGAGAGCAGAGACTGGGGCCCCCAGGCCGACTGCGACTGGTCAGACTGGGAAAAGGGGCGGGGCAAAGATGACGACGACGACGAAGAAGACGAAGTATAAACAGAGGAAATGGCCATGGACGAGGAGGGGGCGGAGTTTGAGCAGGAAGGGGAGGGGCTGCCGGAAGTGGAAGGGGTGTGGCATGTGCTTAAATGGGCGGGGCTATGTGTAGAGGGGGTGTGGCCCGAGACCGAGGGGGAGTGGCTAGAAGAGGAAGGGGCGTGGCCAGTAGATGTGGAGGTGTGGCTCGGCATCGAAAGGCTATGACTGCAAGCGTGGCTGGAGCTGGAGGGGGCGTGGCTGGAGCTGGAGGGGGCGTGGCTTGACGTGGAGGGGGCGTGGCCAGGTGTGGAAAGGCTATGACTGCAAGCAGAAGGGGCGTGGCTGGAGGTGGAGTGGCTGGAGGTGGAGGGGGCGTGGTCGGAGGTGGAGGGGGCGTGGCCTGTGGCGGTCTGGGAGCCGCGGTGGATCCGGTGGCTCACGATGATGTTGTTGCCGAAGCCGCCCATGGAGGCCATGGTGGTGCTCTGCTCGCGCTGGACCACGGCCGTCATCCCGCCCTCCGCGATCAGGCGCCGGATCCGCGCGAGGGCGTCCTCCCCCGACACCAGCTCCGGAGACTCTCCTGGAAATTTACAACAGGGAATGAAGCGGCGAACAAACAAATCTAAACCTCCGTGAAGTCGCCCATCAAACTCAAACCTACAAAAACTCCATCGTGTCCATCGTTTGTGTTGCAAGAAGTTTTGTTTGTGTGATTCTGGTTCTTCAGATATTCACAGTTTTATTTTGGTCGGTGACATCGTCCAGAACCTCAGAATGTGAAACAGCCTCAAAACAGAAGAAAATGACAGAAAACGTTTGTATTTGGTTTGTGCTGTTTTCTCTTCTCTAGTTTTGTGGAGTTTGTCTCCGTCAGCTGAGCAGAAATGACGTCCTATAATTACCACAGAAATAATAATGAATAAGTTTAGAAATAAACTCACACAAATGAAACTGTCACAGCACAAAACACAAACCAAATACAAACGTTTGACATCATTTTCTTCTGTTTTGAGGCTGTTTCACATTCTGAGGTTCTGGACGACGTCATCGACCAAAATAAAACTGTGAATATCTGAAGAACCAGAATCACACAAACGACTGAATCCATTTTGGGCGTTTTCGAGCATTTTGAAGCTTGGACTGGGACTGACCCCAGTTTGACCTGTGAAAGAATTGTTAATTTCTCCAAAACTAAAGCAGCACAAATGAAACTTTTTGCAGCACAAACGATTGACACAGTTTTTGTGCAGGTTTGAGTTTGATGGGCGACTTCACGCAGGTCAAATCTAAATTTATCTAATCAAAATCACTTTGAATGGGTCCGTGCACCATTCGCTCTTTTGAAATTCAATTAACGAAAAACAGTTTGTCATTATTCACTGTAGTTCTCCCCGAGGTTTCTTCTTTTTCCCAGGACCCTGGGTTTTTTGGAGTTTTTCCTTGCTGAGAAGGAGGGTCTAAGGACAGGGGATGACTGGACCATGTTTCATTTGCTGCTTTACATGAATGTTGTTTTTTCCTGTTTTGATATGTCTGTGTGTATGTTTTACTCATCCAAATCTTGGAACGCCCTTAGAGGAAACTGGTGTTGTGATTTTGGGCGCTACAAAATAAATTGAATTGAATTGAAATTATTCCGTTTTAGTGTCAAAAAACAGATTTCGACTTCTATTTCCAATATTTAATTTAAAGTTCATTTCAAATCACACCAATCAAAAAAAGTCTTGTGCCCGTTTCATTTTTGATATTTTATTTAGGGACGTCTCGATCTGATGAACGCACTTTTCCCCCGAAATCTGAATCTTCAAGTTAATTTTATAATCGAATTAAAAGTCTTCCTAAAATCTCCCTCACTGCAGCGTCTGCGTAGTGAAGTGATGATCGACAAATCCAGATAAATCTGCTCATCTGTTCATCTCCAAAGTGGCTTCCCACATCCACTCAACACATTTCCACTTCCTCTATAAAAAGCTCAATTTGAAACGCATCAGCCAAAGTGAAAGTTTTTCTTTTTCAAGTTTGAAGTGAAACGAGACCAGACGCAATTTCCACCAGAAGAGACCAGAAAGAGTCCAAGACTGAGTCAAGACTTTAACTTAATTACAAATATTATATTGTTTCATTAATTTACAATTTGTGCTTCACACTTTTTCTTTATTTTATATGTTTGTTGCCATTCTAGCACCGTTTATAGGAATTATAAGAGCTCTAACTCACCAACATGGAACTCTTTCAGTCCAATCCAAAACACACGGACAAAAGTCACTTTCCTCACGTGTTCAGGTTATTTTCCTCACATTTACGACGTGTCGGACGTTCTGAGTTAAACCACCACCTGCACATTCTGCTCATTTATACACTTTAATAAGTAACAGTGGATAACAGCATTACATAAAACAGGAAACTGTGATATCAGTCATTTATAATGAGCCTCAACATTTGTGGATTTTCACTTTATTCTCATGAACACAGATAAAAATAGTTTAATCATTTAATCTTTTGGACAAATAAATGAAAAGGGTAAACTGATTCTTAGGTTTGTTTGTTCTGACACTAGAATTCACAAGAGGCGAGAGACTGGGGTCCACAAACTCCAGACGAGTTTTGACAACATTTAAAATAAATAAAATGTGTGCAAAAGAGTTTATGTATTTGGAGCGTTTGCGGCAAAGAAACAGTGAGGTGCTCCGGGGAGAGTCCACTGAGATAAACGTACGAGACGAAAGAAGAGCTCCGAGTCTCTCCGATGCGCTCAGATATAGTTTTACTTCATGTCAAACGTGTCTCGACTTGTCAGTCGAAATGTGCTGCCGTTTAAAGTCAGGGCACGTCCTGATGGACACAAGTCGCTGGGGTTTGACATGAAATAAAATGATATCTGAGCATATCCGAGCGCCTGATCTCTTCTTCTGTCTCGTCCAGGAGCTCTTTCATCCTTCTGCTCCCTCTGACTTTGGAAAATAAATAAAGTGTTTCATGCAGCTTTGCACACATTTGTTTCCGTGCCTCATTTGCATAAACTGCACTGGAAACAGCTCAGTGCTGCTGCTTCAGCTTCTGTGGGACCAAAGGACTCGACTCAGTGAATATGAGTGTTCTCTCTGTGACAGAGGATGTTCTGCTCATGCTGAGTCTGTTCTGTGCTTTTATCGTGTTGGAGACTTTTCAGGGCTTGTTCGCCTGCAGCAGCATAGGCCGTACATATGAATGGACAGATATTTTCATTGATTTCGTAAATGCAGCGACTCTAGTCTTTTATACAGAGCTACAGGTAAAAAAAACAAAACCAGTGTGATCCTCATTCAGGGTTTTGTGGCTCTGGGTGTTTCCTTTTCTGTGGGAGACGCTTCAAACGGCTCTTTGAGGATTTAAGCTCTAGTAAATAAAATGTGTGGTTCAGTTCAGAATTTTGGCCCCTGAAACTGTATTTTACTGAAGACTTTTTCTGTCTTCGCAGCCCTGCCTTTTGGAGCTGCAGCCTCTGAAAACTCAGCTGCACTTAACCCTTTCTGTCTAATATTCTACATTACAGGCCACATAAGGGAAACCTCATGAGCTCTGCTACACGTGGGCCGTCCGTCCCGGGTCCTGTCCCTTCCCCATCTGTTTCCATGGTTACCTGAGCTGGAGGCAGAGGCGGCGCTCCCCTCTGCAGACGGCTCCGGCCCCGAGTCCAGTGGAAACGACTGAGCAGCAGCGGCGCTGGTGGAGGGAGCGTCTGTGGACACATCTGACAGAGGAGTTTCCATCACACGTGGGGGTCAGACCATTACCACAGGACGTTTCTCTAATTCGATTTAGAGACGCTTTAAAAATAGGATTCTGACGTCACAGCGGCAGAGCTCGAGTCCAGCCTCAGTCCCGGAGCAGGACTCAAGTGTCTCACAGCATCAGAGTAGGGCTGCAGCTATCGATTATTACAGTAATCGATTATTCTGTCGATTATTTTGTTCGAATAATCGAGTAATCGTTTGTTATTGTCGTGTCTACTTTGCACATGTTAAGTCCACACCACATGTGACAGATACACGTGTTTTGGACATGAAAAACGTAATTATCGCTGGGCTAAGATTGACTTACGTCGCGGTTTCTTTTCCACTTGATGTAATGTACGGTTCTGTTTACATGTTGTAGCATCAGTGTGGAGAAGGTGACTTTTAAAATGTAATCCCCTACAGATTACAGATTACATTCCCCAAAATGTAGTTTGTGACGTAATCAATTAAATTACTTAAAGTGAATAACGTAATCTGAATACTTTGGATTACTTGATATCGTCATGATTTTTAAAACTACATAAATGTAGCAACCATCCATCCATCTTCTCCCGCTTAATCCAGCTCGCTGCCCAATACCTCATAGCACCTGACCCCCCCTATGAACCCCTCTGCAGGTGGTGAACCCACAGGAGGGTGGACAACACGGTCCTTGATGTTAGTTCATAGGGGTGCGGGCATGTTTTAGGTTGTGAATCCACAGTGAATCCACAGTGAATCCACAGTGAATCCACAGTGAATCCACAGTGAATCCACAGTGAATCCACAGTGAATCCACAGTGAATCCACAGTGAATCCACAGTGAATCCACAGTGAATCCACAGTGAATCTACAGTGAATCCACAGTGAATCCACAGTGAATCCACAGTGAATCTACAGTGAATCTACAGTGAATCTACAGTGAATCCACAGTGAATCCACAGTGAATCCACAGTGAATCTACAGTGAATCTACAGTGAATCTACAGTGAATCCACAGTGAATCTACAGTGAATCCACAGTGAATCCACAGTGAATCCACAGTGAATCTACAGTGAATCCACAGTGAATCCACAGTGAATCCACAGTGAATCCACAGTGAATCCACAGTGAATCTACAGTGAATCTACAGTGAATCCACAGTGAATCCACAGTGAATCCACAGTGAATCTACAGTGAATCCACAGTGAATCCACAGTGAATCCACAGTGAATCCACAGTGAATCCACAGTGAATCCACAGTGAATCTACAGTGAATCTACAGTGAATCCACAGTGAATCCACAGTGAATCCACAGTGAATCCACAGTGAATCCACAGTGAATCCACAGTGAATCTACAGTGAATCTACAGTGAATCCACAGTGAATCCACAGTGAATCCACAGTGAATCCACAGTGAATCCACAGTGAAACCACAGTGAAACCACAGTGAATCCACAGTGAATCCACAGTGAATCCACAGTGAATCCACAGTGAATCTACAGTGAATCCACAGTGAATCCACAGTGAATCCACAGTGAATCCACAGTGAATCCACAGTGAATCTACAGTGAATCTACAGTGAATCCACAGTGAAACCACAGTGAATCTACAGTGAATCCACAGTGAAACCACAGTGAATCTACAGTGAATCTACAGTGAATCCACAGTGAATCCACAGTGAATCCACAGTGAATCCACAGTGAATCCACAGTGAATCCACAGTGATTCCACAGTGAATCCACAGTGAATCCACAGTGATTCATGTTGGAGGATTTGGCAAACCTAATTTTTCTGTCACATTTTCGATGTGCGTTTCTTACTGAGGGCGGCGTGGGAGGTGCTGGGCTCCGGCTCCCTCTCCGTCTGAGTCTCGGCGTTCTGCAGCTGGATGATTGGCGTCTGTGTGCCCTGTGATGTCACGGAGGGGGCGGGGTTACGTGGCTGCAGACCAATCGCGTTCATCAGCCCCATGTCCCGGTCCAGCCTCCAGCCAGAGCGCGTCGGACTGAAACCATGAGAAAACATGGACTGAAACCACGAGAAAACACGGACTGAAACCACGAGAAAACACGGACTGAAACCACGAGAAAACACGGACTGAAACCACGAGAAAACACGGACTGAAACCACGAGAAAACACAGACTGAAACCACGAGAAAACACGGACTGAAACCACGAGAAAACACGGACTGAAACCACGAGAAAACACGGACTGACACCACGGGACTGAAACCACGAGAAAACACGGACTGAAACCACGAGAAAACACGGACTGAAACCACGAGAAAACACGGACTGAAACCACGAGAAAACACGGACTGAAACCACGAGAAAACACGGACTGAAACCACGAGAAAACACGGACTGAAACCACGAGAAAACACGGACTGAAACCACGAGAAAACACGGACTGAAACCACGAGAAAACACGGACTGAAACCACGGACTGAAACCACGAGAAAACACGGACTGAAACCACGAGAAAACACGGACTGAAACCACGAGAAAACACGGACTGAAACCACGAGAAAACACGGACTGAAACCACGAGAAAACACGGACTGAAACCACGAGAAAACACGGACTGAAACACGAGAAAACACGGACTGAAACACGAGAAAACACGGACTGAAACACGAGAAAACACGGACTGAAACCACCACAAAACACCGCCTGAAACCACGAGAAAACACGAACAAAAACCCACACAAAAAACGGACTGAAACACGAGAAAACACGGACTGAAACCACGAGAAAACACGGACTGAAACACGAGAAAACACGGACTGAAACCACGAGAAAACACGGACTGAAACACAAGAAAACACGGACTGAAACACGAGAAAACACGGACTGAAACCACGAGAAAACACGGACTGAAACCACGAGAAAACACGGACTGAAACCACGAGAAAACACGGACTGAAACACGAGAAAACACGGACTGAAACACGAGAAAACACAGACTGAAACCACGAATACAAACACTGAGGAATATGTGATTTAACGGGAAATATGTGGAGATATGGAGTTTACAGACGGTATTACACTTCAAAATGTTCATTTTTATCGTTTGAAAATGCCGTATTATCCAAAAAATCAGTCACTGCCCCTTCAGAACGTCATCATGACACAATAAAGAACTAACATCAGCACACAGTTTGAGAGCGGCTGCAGAGGTCCCAGCTGCTCCTTAACGTATCATCAGGATGTTCTTCTCTAAAAACTCTGCTGCAGAAGTTGACCCCCCTGTATTCATAAAAGGAACACCTATTATGACATTTAGAGTTATGGTTGAGTCTTTAGTAATTTGCTTTTGATTCATATTTTATAATAACACAGACTTTTCCTAACGAAACTTTTTGCAGCACAAACGAAGCACAAACGGTTGTTGAGTTTTTGTGCAGCTTTGCGTTTGATAGGTAAGGTTTAAGGTAAGGTTTATTTATATAGCGCTTTACACAGACACATGTCCCCAAAGTGCTTTACACAGCATTTTACAGAGCATTCTTCATTCACTCCATACCTGTTTGATGGGGCGACTTCAGAGATACTCCATTCTTGTGTACAAACTCTCACATGGTCTGGCCCCTGTCCCATTCCAAGAATTTGTCAAAATAAATCAGAACAGATCAACAGGAGCGAGCTCCAGAGGTGATTGTGCAAAACCATAGAGAAAAAGTGCCTTTGGACAGGCTGGATTCTCTTTCCTCAAACCTGGAGCACCGTCTCTGTGACTGTACCAGAGCTGCTCCTCTCAGCTCCTTCTCTGCTCCACTTAAATCACGACTATTGGACAATCAGCTCTGTCCACAGCTGAACTTAAACAGCTCCTTCTGCACATGAGCCGGGACCGTGATATTTGTATACAAGTCTGTAAATAGATCTTAGTGCTGAGTAAGTAAAGAGAGTTTTATGTCTGAACTGCACATTTTAATACTACTGTGTGAGTGGGGCTGTTGTAGGTTTTTGTGTGTTTTATGAATAAGGATGGAAATTATCCTGCATACTGTATTTACAAGTCCATGTTTGTTTCTTTATCTTGTCTTTTAACCTGTTGCCACCCGCCTAATTCTGTCTGTGCAACAGTAACACAAACCCAAATGTCACAGCTTATTAAAGAAACTCTTAGACCCACAGGTTTGTGTGATGCATCATTTTAAAGCTGAGACCTTCTAGTTTCTGTAGATCTGCATATGAAGACTGTGAGTGCAGCTCACTTACAGCACAGACATTCAAACATTCTAAAAATTGAATTTTTTGCCTCAGAAAAAAAAACCCAAAATAATATAGGCTGTAACTTGGGCAAACTTCATCCTAGGCAGGCTTATACTCTTATACTCTATATTATTATATTCCTGTAAATTTGTACATTTTGTTGTTATATTATAGCTTTTTTTTCTACTTTATTTTATTCTATTTTATTTGTTGCATGTCAGTGTTTGTCTACATCCTGCTCCAAGTACCGCAGCAATTTCCTAATGTTGTGAACCTGTTCATATGGCAATAAAAAAACCTTCTGATTCTGATGTGTGGCTCACTACACTCACTGCTGAAGCTGTGGAACAACTGTGTAAAATGTCAGACTCTGGGCCCCTTTTTATATGTACCAAATGTTCCAAACTGTAATAAAATGTAATGTGTAATAAATAAGTCTCTTCTGGGCTTCAGGCAGGTTTTCTTAAGTTAAAAAAACTAAAACAAGCCAAAAATGTCTCCCAAGATGTCAGATGCCCTCCCCCAGTGTTTGTGCGTAATCGCAGCCACAGGCAGTTCTGTGCAGCTTTACGCAGCTCTGCACTGAGCTCCTCTCACCTCTGCCCCATGTCCCGCCCATCGTCGTAAAGCTCTGGTAATAGGCTCAAAGAATATGTCAATCACTTTCTGGAAGAACCAATGACTGAAGAGCTTTGCTGTAAACAACACAGCCACAGACATGGGTAAACAAGCGCTAAGAGGGTGCGGCGGGTGGGTGGTATGAGGTTAATATGCATTGTCTCTTTAATAAATAAATAAATACAAATGTGCGGCATTTTGCTGATGAAACACACGGGTGTGTGAAACTGTCGTGTGTTTGTATCAGGTTTTTGTATATTTATGTAAAAGTACTGGTAACGTAGGGTTGTGGGCCGAGCGCTGGACAGAATCTCCGGTGCATTTTTTTATTTAACAACTTGTTTTAATTCCACATTTGTCCCTCAGATAAATAAACAGTGCAGTGAGTAAAAGAATAAAAGAGAATAAAGCCGCACACTCACCCGGGGCGGTCTGTGCTTCTGGTGCGACTGGTCCCACTGTTGTTTACACTGAACAGAGGCTCAGAGCTGGACTCGGCTGGACTCTCTCCGTCACTGCGATAAAACCTGTAAACACACCGAACTATTTAACCATAAAACCTAAAAGCAGGTCAGACCTAAATATCCGTGTTTCTATATACAGACGTGAGCAGGAATGTACGAAAGCTCCGGCGCTTTGGGACATTTAGAGTTCAGTCCAGTTTCCTCCAGGTTAAACACGAGGAGCTCAACGTATTTTGTGACGAGTCAGAGCTCGGCGATAAGGAGCGAAATATATCTCGATAAACAATATATGTCTGGATATCTGTACAGGAAAAATAACCCTAAAAACTCCTGCAGAAACAAATCTGAGCACCGAGCCTTGGGGGCCGGTGTGATGTGAGATGAACAGTTATTGATGGAAATGTAGTGGGATCTATTTGAGAGGTAGGAGGTGAACCAGGAGAGAGCAGAACCGGTGATGCCAATGGAGTGAAGACGGTGGAGGAGAATGGAGTGATCAATTGTGTCAAAGGCGGCGGAGAGGTCAAGGAGAAGGAGGATGGAGAGAGATCCGGAGTCTGAGGCGAGGAGGAGGTCATTTGTAACTTTGACGAGAGCTGTTTCTGTGCTATGATGGGTGCGAAAACCGGACTGGAAGGATTCGTATAACTGATTGGAGTGAAGGTGATCCTGAAGCTGAGTGGATACGGAATGTTCAAGGATTTTGGATAGGAACGGGAGGTTTGAGATGGGGCGGAAGTTGTTAGGGTCTTCAGGATCCAGACCAGGTTTTTTGAGTATGGGGGTGACTGCAGCAAGCTCGAAGGTGGGGGGAACAGTTCCAGAGGTAAGGGATGAGTTTATAATGTCGAGGATGAGTGGGCTGAGGCAGGGGAGACATGTTCTGATCAGAGGAGAGGGGATAGGATCTAGTGCACATGAGGACAATTTGCTCTTGCTGAGGTATTTGGTGAGGTCGGAGGTTGAGGTGGGTGATAATGAAGACAGGCAGTTTTGTGGGGTATTGGGCAGGACAGGTTGGGAGTCAGGACTGAGAGGAGTGAAGGTAGAAAGTTGCTGGTGGATGCAGTTGATTTTGGAGTGGAAGAAAGAGAGGAAGGTGTTACATTTGTCTGTGGTGAAGGAGTGGGAGATATTGTCCATGGGCTTGAGCAGGTTGCTTATAGTATTAAACAGTGAGCGGGGATTGGAGGAGTCATTGAGGATTATGCCAGAGTAATATGAAGTGCGGGCGGCTGAAAGTGCGGTTCTGTAGAGGTGGGTGTGGTCTTTGTAAGCTTGAGTGTGTACTGTGAGTCCGGTTTTCTTTGAGAGGCGTTCAAATTTCCTGCATTGTTTTTTGAGTGGGTGAAGTTCAGGGGTGTACCAGGGGGCGGAGCGAGTAAATGACACCAGTTTGGTTTTGACAGGGGCAAGAAAGTCAAGGCAGGAGGAGAGTGTGTTGTTGTAGTATGTGACCAGGTCCTCGGTGGTTGGGTTATTGGGGAGGGTGGATGTAGCAATGGTGTTGGAGATGTGGGTGCTGAGGGTGAAGGGGCAGAGCGATTTGAGATTGCGGAAGGATATGGGTACGTGTTTGTATTGCCAAACAAGAGAAGCAACGAAACCAGAAGGAAATATAAGCATTATATCCATATATAGGATATGTCCAAATCCATATCGAGCTTAAAAATATCTCGATCTATTTTAAGTATCGCGATACTTCCCTCCCCTATGACATTCTACATGAATCACATCCTGAATCCTGCTTCTTGGAGCCACATGAGAAAAGGTAAAGTCGACCGTGTTGATCCTTGGAAAATCAAAGTGCCTGTTTGGATGGGCTGTGACGTTTGGGCCCAAGAAATGAAACAGAAATGACAGATTCTGAGTCTTAATTAAAATTCGATTAATTGCACAGCATCATTTCTTCATAGTGATGACTCTAAAGAAGTGCATGCAGAAACACATCCATAAAAGCAGTGCTAAGAGGTAATTGAGTTGGACACAGGAAGCCTCGAAAGCAGAGGCGGGCCGATCTGGTTAACGCCACAAACGACCACTGATATTAGGGCTCTTCCTGTTGTGATGGACATTAGGATAATCTCATCAGCTTCAGCATGGAGACGCTCCAATCAAAGAAAAGAAAAATGCAATGCCGAGCGCAGGAGGAGGTGATGAGGAGGAAAGAGTGGAGTTTAATTAATGCTATCAAAAGTGACAAGCTGCAGCGATTACATTAACCCAGAACTCTGCCACTGACAAATTATTTTCACTCTGAAGTGTGTCATAGTGACAGGAGAAAACGAAGCACTGGGCCGTGTTTAAACAAGACAGTTCAACATAAACTTAAATTAAGTGCTCAAATTCAGCCTCGCGTCCGTACTCGTGTCTGTACTCGTGTCTGTTCCCTCGTGTCTGTACTCGTGTCCGTTCCCTCATGTCTGTACTCGTGTCGGTTCCCTCGTGTCTGTACTCGTGTCCGTTCCCTCGTGTCTGTACTCGTGTCCGTTCCCTCGTGTCCGTTCCCTCGTGTCTGTACTCGTGTCCGTTCCCTCGTGTCTGTACTCGTGTCCGTTCCCTCGTGTCTGTACTCGTGTCCGTTCCCTCGTGTCTGTACTCGTGTCCGTTCCCTCGTGTCTGTACTCGTGTCCGTTCCCTCGTGTCTGTACTCGTGTCCGTTCCCTCGTGTCTGTACTCGTGTCTGTACTCGTGTCCGTTCCCTCGTGTCTGTACTCGTGTCCGTTCCCTCGTGTCTGTACTCGTATCTGTACTCGTGTCTGTACTCGTGTCTGTACTCGTGTCTGTACTCGTGTCCGTTCCCTCGTGTCTGTACTCGTGTCCGTTCCCTCGTGTCTGTTCCCTCGTGTCTGTACTCGTGTCCGTTCCCTCGTGTCTGTACTCGTGTCGGTTCCCTCGTGTCTGTACTCGTGTCCGTTCCCTCGTGTCTGTACTCGTGTCCGTTCCCTCGTGTCTGTTCCCTCGTGTCTGTACTCGTGTCCGTTCCCTCGTGTCTGTACTCGTGTCGGTTCCCTCGTGTCTGTACTCGTGTCCGTTCCCTCGTGTCTGTACTCGTGTCCGTTCCCTCGTGTCTGTACTCGTGTCTGTTCCCTCGTGTCTGTACTCGTGTCCGTTCCCTCGTGTCTGTACTCGTGTCCGTTCCCTCGTGTCTGTACTCGTGTCCGTTCCCTCGTGTCTGTACTCGTGTCCGTTCCCTCGTGTCTGTACTCGTGTCCGTTCCCTCGTGTCTGTACTCGTGTCGGTTCCCTCGTGTCTGTACTCGTGTCTGTTCCCTCGTTACTCACACGGGCCGGCAGATCACCAGGTCTCCTTTGTTGGTCCCGTAGGCGAGGCCCATCCCCGGGTCCGGCAGCCACCGAGCCGAGTTTATGCTGACGTGACGCCTCTGGTCCGGAGCCATGGGGTAAACCACGTTAAACACCATCTGAGACAAGACCACAAACTCATTCAGATTGTTTAATTAAAATCGTGATTCAGTCATTGATGATTGTCAGTGATCAGCCTGAGTCAGTAAACACGTGAGGTTTGGACCAAACAGAAGACTGTGAGTTAGACTTTGTGTTGGTACTGGATAAACATCTGTTTTGTATAGGTTTATATAATTAATATTGAAATCCATTTTATTTGTTTTTGCTAAGATAAAGTTCATTCAAACTGTGACTGATCCATATCAGGGTTTCAGTTGTGCCGTATTACACAGCAGCAGTTCCCTCCTCCAAACCCACAGCCCTAAACCAGTGCAGTCTGTGACTGACCCTGATGGACGTCTCTCCCCCGTGCGGCTGCTGCAGGCGGAACACTTGCGCCACCATGTGGTCGGTGGTGGGAGGCAGCAGGATCCTGCGCGAGGCCAGACCCACCATCACATAACAGCCCATCGGAGACAGGCTGACGGAGATCGCGTTAGGGCCTGGAGAGAGGGAGTGATTCAGACAGGGAAGAGTGTTAGAGGGGAAAATATACTGCAATAAATGCATTTATACAAACTGTTTACCAGAAAAATGCATATTAATACTAGGGTGGCAGATTTTTTAAAAAGAAAAGCACATTTTCACCTAAAACAACTTAAAAAAACAACTCTGACTTCAGCGTTCGAAAAAGGCGGCGCTCAGTGGGAGCTGATGCTGCTGTAAACGTCGTCAAAACAAAAGAGTCAGCACCACAAATGGAAAGCTGCAGATCTTTTTTCAATTAGAACAAAATGCATCAGCGATTAAGAAAATAAAACTTGACAACGAGTTATGTACGAAGCAGTGGGTTTATGACGGTGATGAGGAAAACAGGGTTTGATCAGCAATCATCTTAAAAATAAGCGATAAAAAAATGCTCAAACATGCACAAATCTCTCCAAGTAAAACTTTGGATGAGTAAATCGTGAGAGGAAACAACTGTAACATGGTTAAAAGCTCTGAAAAGTCAATCTTACATCATCCAGTTTAAACTGTAGGGGATTAAAGAACGTGGTGAGGCCATGTGAACCTGACCTACAGAAGTGAAAACAGAGGAACTGAACCGTGTCTGTACCGAATCTCTTGGTGTAGAGCATCTCTCCAAGGTTGTGTGGGGCGAGGGAGTAGATGGCCAGGATTCCCTCATCAGGAAAACCGCGCTGACTGCTGGGAATGAACACGGCGAGGAGCTGACCGTCTGCAGAGATGTCGCAGCTTGCGTCGTTATAAATCTTACAGTTTGGCACCAAGACGTTTACGGAGGCTGAAGAGGGACAAAACAGAGAAATGTTAATGGAAATCTAAAAAATATACGAAACACAAATATCAATTTACTCTAAGGCCCTGTTTACACATACGCAGATATTTTTAAAAACTGAGAAATTTCCCTTCGTGTGTTTCCATCTTTTACAGGCAAACGGAGAAATCGCCTCTGAAAATGAATCTTTCTAAAAACTCCGGCTAAAGTGGAGGTTTTGGAAAACTCCGGTTTGGCGTTTGTAAAGTGACATAAACGGCGTTTTAGGCAGTTGACGCCAAAGTGTGTCCAGTTGTCACGGGGTCCTCTTCAAAACACTCAGGCTGAGTCAGGATGCTCGGTTTGGGATGTTTTATTCCACAGTGCAGAACAGGAAAACAGGCGCAAAAATGTGTGCAGGAAATATTTACAGTGAAACAGTGAGAAAAAAGGTCTATTTACAGGGCAGGCCAAAAAAAAGGTTGACTTCTCCTTCAAGTCTCTCACTAGTTCAGCTTTCGCTCCACTCTCTCTTAATCTCCCAGTCGTTTGCTTGCTCGCTCCCTCGCTTGTCCAGCGAAACACTACCTTCATTGCAGCTAGGACACGACAAGACACGACCCGACCAGACACGACGAGAGTAGAAACTAGACTGACACCAGGTGCTGAGCGGCAGGGCGCACCTTTATACACCCCTCGCCCCTCCCACCTTACGTAACTCCCCCCTAAAAGCTTAATTAAATCATTTCTACAAATAAATGATTACTATTACTGGGGCCAACAGTTACACAGAGAATTGCTTTTATCTCACCTCCATAAATGACCGAAAATGGGTTAAACACAGATAAAACACAGTTAATTGTCCAGGCCAGTCACCTGTGGCCCACATGACCCCGGAGCGCGCACAACGGGAGGATTCAAGCTCCCGACATGGATGTGTCCGGGTTTGCCAGTGCGCACCGAGATGCGACAGCAGCGGCAGCGCGGGGGTAAGTAAAAAGTCGACCACCGCGGGTCTCTGAAGGACAGCTCCGGCGCTTCCAAGTGTGCACCCCTAGACGCGGCCGAGAACACGCAAAAGCGAAGTCCACTGCGCGCCCGCACCGCAGCGCCCGCAGCGCGGAGCCCAGCAAACAAGGAAACAGGTGAGCACGCGTCTTCCCACGTTTTCCCCCGAAGACCGTGCTCTCAGGGACGGACCTGCTCCATCACACCAGTGTTAACGTGTTTCTGTGGCGAGGATCAGAAGCGTCAGAGCAGCAGTCGCGTCACTTCTCAAACACTCGTCCTGTGTTTGCATTTGCACAGCTGATGTTTCATATCTATGAAGAGACGAATGAGGCGAAGGAGCTCAGCACTTTTCCCTCTTCTCCTTACGACTCAAAGACCCAGTCGCCGTCACCACCAACGTCGCCGTTTTTGGGTCTGACGTGTACGGACCGTCTCGTGTGAGAGTTTTGAAAATGAAGTGGTTTCTCGGAGGAGCAGGGTGAAAATGTTAGGATGCGGCGTCATCACTGCTGTTACTCTGCGACTCTCTGCGTCTTCACATCGAGGGTGAGACAGTCATGCGTCTCCTGTCAATGTCATAAAAAATGTTGCCTGCACGTTGTATTATCGACGAGGGTCGACTGACAGACAGCCAACGCTTTCAGTCTTGCTCGATCGACTGTGTAAAAAACAGTAAGGAAAGTGTGTAAGGCAATAACTGTCCACTTAGGTCCTATGTACAGACTACTGTATTTATGCAGGTTCATGTAAACTGAAACTTTTCTGAAAACGCTGTGTGCACGATGTTTCGGAAAACGGAGCGAGGGAAATATTCGTTTTTAAAAATACCCGTGTACATGTGAACGGGGCCTAATTCTTTTCCATTAGGGCCCCTTGTTTTACCGTTGCTGATTTCTGGGAGGTCAAACTTTGTGAAGTCCCACCACTGCAGCCTGTAGGTGGTGTTGGCGATGTTACTGGCCACAGCCGACTGCCCGTCTCCAATAGAAGCTCCTGCACAAACACTCAGTTACTCAACGTTTACTCAACGGTCTGAAGGTACTGCGTGTGAGCTGTATTAATTAGACAAAAACACGTGATCCTCACCAGCCAGGACCCTGTTCACGGAGGAGTGAGTGGCCAGACCGGGCTGCCCTCGCTCATGGAAGATCCCAGCGTAGGGAAGGTACTCTGGGAGGAGGAACCGTCTGCAGGAAAACCACAGTTTAAATAAAATATTGATTAAAAAGGGGAAAACAGCAACAGGATGTGAAACGAAAGCTACGTTTGTGACTAAGGTTGTATGAATCTGGGATAACCCGATGAAACAGAACCGGATTCTCACCGTGGAACAAATCGCCCGAGTGACGGTGCAGACATCCGGGCGTTTCGAGGCGTCCTGTGCCGCGCTCGGTCTCCGTTGTCACTGAAGAGTAAAAAGGGATTTGGTTCAAAACAAACTAAAGACAAACAAAATAAGCCTCACGAAAGCTACGACCACAAAATAATTTTATATTAGTAAAGTGCAAAATCAACAGGTTAAATAATCTAGATAGAAGGAACAACTTTCAGCATCTTGTCCTGAATTTTGGGGGTTAAATACAAAAATATTCTTCCTCAGGGGTCAGCGTGTTTTCACTGAATTGTCCTTCAAATGAGACGAGTTCACCACATCTAAACTGAGACTCACTCGAGCTCTTCGAAGTCCACGTCGCTGTTGTCCATAGATCCCGAGGAGTTGTTCTGGGGGCTGTCTGCGGAGGAGGACATGGCCCGGAGCCGGTTCTGCTGGTACCGGAGCGAGCGCTGCCGAATGCTGTCGCGCCGAGACAAATACTGGATCATCCTCTGAGCGTAGTAGGCCGCTGGGGACAGTCTGAGGGCGAGAGGGCAGAGGTCAGACATGGGGCAGATTCACCTGAGGCTTACGATGGGGTGGGTCGTTGGTACCTGGCGGGGTCGGGGTAGATGGGGTGGTCCCTGGAGCCGGTCATATCGTATCGGGACAGAGACAAGAGCGAAGACTCGAGCAGACGCCTGAGAACACACAGACCTGGGTCAGACTCACAGGGGGTTTAGGACATGATCAAGACCAGGTCCAGACCCTAAAAACCAGCCCCAAAGACCAGGTCTAGACCCTAAAAACCAGCCCCAGAGCCCAGGTCTAGACCCTAAAAACCAGCCCCAGAGCCCAGGTCTAGACCCTAAACCCCCCACAGGTCGGGCCGTACCTTCTGAGCGAGTCCTCGTCGGGCGGGTCCACAGGCACCTCTTGGCTTAAGGCCTCTTGCTCTCTGGAGGTTTGGCGATAGACCCTCTCCCACTGCGCCGTGTCCTGGTTGTAGACGAGGCCCACGGTCTGCTCCTGGGGAGGGGGGGCGGGGGGCTGCTCAGGCTCCGGGCGCTGCTCGGGCCCCTCCTCCGGGCGCCAGGAAGGCGGGGGCGCGTCGAGGGGCGTGGCCGAGGTGGAGGCGGTGGGCGCCGTCCTCTCCCAGCGCTGAGAGTCGTGGTTGAAGGTGAGGAGGTTGTGGCAGGCTCTGCAGCGGTTCAGGTGGCCCCGGGCCCCGGGGGCAGAGGGGCCCTCGGAGGGGGGCGGGGGCGGAGGGGCGGGGGGCTGATAGTGGATGATGGTCGGGGCGGACGGCCCCGGACGCTCCGGCTCCAGGTTATTGTTCAGCAGCTCCTGGTTGGGAGGGTCCAGCTCGGACATGCGGTCGAACTCCATGAAGTAGCGGCTCAGGTTACACTGCAGCACGTTCCGGAAGGAGGCGGAGCTCCGCGCGCCCTCCCAGAACGGGTGGTGCCCGCTGCTGGTGCCCGTGTCCCGCTCACGCCCCTCGTTGGCAGAGGTGTAGTAGGAGCGTCCGTCCTGGCGCAGGGCGGACAGCAGGCTGACAGAGGAGGAGGTGGAGGTGCGCGGGGGCAGCAGGGGCCCGCGGGGCCACTCCGGAGGGCCCCTGGAGGGCTCCAGTCCCGGGGCGGGGGGCAGCGTGGGGGGCAGGCTGGACAGGCCTGCGCCGCTGTAGTAAACACTGGTGAAGGCGGAGGGCCGCTCGGGCAAAGGCCGCGGCTCAGTGCGGGCGGAGGAGAAGGAGGACGGGGGCTCAGGGGACGTCCCCGAGGGCTCCGGGGCCAAAGGCGGGCGCCCCGTGGAGCAACGACTGCACAGACACACCAGCCCCAGGTGTTGCGTGCAGCCAGGAAATGGCCCGCGCTCTGAGGAGAACTGGGGCAAAGCGGGGTCACTGGAGGGCCCCTCCCCCAGGGGGCGCTGCTGCTCCGAGCCCTGAGCCGGAGAGCGAGACGACAGGATGTGCAGGAAGTTATGGAGGATGGGCGTGCGGCGCACGGGCTGTGACGGCAGGAAGGAGCGCTGCCGGAAGTGAGGCATCTCCACACTGTCCATGGGCACCTCGGAGTCGTCCTCGCTCTGCAGCAGAGTCGGGGTTAGACAGCGGCACGTCAGGAAACACCGACTTAAAACAAACACTCACCGGCTGATTGGACGGGTTTACGATCGCTGTGAGCAGGTTGTGTCCCAGAGGATCGAACCGCACCAACCTGAAAAACACATCAGGCTATGTCAGCGCTGCTCCTAAAGGTCTACACACGCGTGTCTGCAGTTTTGTGCTGCTGTGGTCGTACCGCACGCGCTCAGTCTCGCTGCCCGTCTTCACCGCGGCGAAGGGCTCAGGGCGACTCCAGTCCCAGAAGTGCAGCTCGTTGTTGGTGGCGATGAGCAGCAGCTGCGCCGTGGGGTGAAAGGCCAAAGACGCGATGGCCACATTACTCTCTGTGAACCAGCTCTCACTGCCGCCCTGGAAGAGTTAGACTGAACTGAGCGCTGAGGACAGGTTCAAATACACATTACTAAAACTAAAACTATCTTTAGGATTTTGCTAAAATAATCTTTTTTATTTTTATTTTAAAATTTAAAAAGTTTTTAAAATTCTTTTTTTCCTAGGTCAGCCATTTTTTAGGTTTACATTTCATTTCCTGGTTGGAAATCAGGACATGGTTCCAGAGAAATCCATAACTGTTTCCTAGAAACTGGGCAAAAACCTCTCTACTGCACACAGAAATTATTATTTCACAAATATAAAAGAAAACACCTTTCTGTTGTTGAAACAATGGTGAAAGTATCAGGAAAGTGTGTGGATGTTTTCCTCACAAACTGCATATTGTAAAAGTACAAGTATAGGGAAGGAATTATCCCACAAAATCAAAAGTAATTCATTAATAAAAGTACACATTTTGAGGATGGTAAAACAGCACTTAGTTTTCATTCTGATATTAAGTGTACTTACGTGCAGGTCCCAGATGCGCACCTCCCCGTCGAGGCAGCCCGAGGCCACGAGCCCGGGGATAGTGGGGTGAAAGGTCACGCACCAGGGCGTCCTGCGGTGTCCCACCAGAGAGTGCAGACACTTCCCCGTCTTCACCTCCGTGATGTAAATGTTGTGGTTCACGTGAGTCGAGGCCATGAGCGTCCTGCACAGAACAGGATCATAGTTATACATTACAGTCTGTACCTGAGCTTTAGAGCGCGGAAAAACTGTGAAAAACTGAACTCGTTTATTATTTTATAACAGTTGGCAGTGGTCCTAAGTTATTCTTCCTTTACCTTAACCCTAACCCCACCATAACTGGCTACACTTCTGCTTTTGGCTGAATGGACATCAGAGAAATGCTTAACCCTTGTATTATGTTGAAAAAAAATTACATTGATTATGTTGTGGGTCATTTTGACCCGTACTGTGTAAATCCACTCAAAACAGTCAAAAAACAGTTTAAACCAATAAGAACTTTATTTTAGAGTATATAAACATTTAGAAAAGAGACATAACAATACATTTTTCATTTCAACACTATATTTAAGAACTATTTTGTTCAGGATTTTCCCTCTGCATTTTTTTTATTTAACTTGCCCCTTTTTTCACATTTTCAATGTTCAACATTTTCAATGCTCTCCACATGATGGACAGAATGTAACTGTGTGCTTTCTGCAGATGTAATTCTGGCATTTCACACAAGTGGTACTTGTTTTACTGTCCTCTCGGGAGGGACAGACTTGGCATCTTTTCCGTTTCTTTACACCTGTGTCCACTAGATTCATTGCAGATTGGTTGGATGACCAGATCTTGACCTTTTCAATGACAGCTGCCACTGCTGGGGATCGAGCTGGCCTGGCTCGCCTCTGGATTTTGGGAGTGACGAGTGCTTTGCCGAGTTCTTCTAGGAAAAGCCGACGTCGGTACAATTTGCCAGCATTCCATTGTTGGTTGATTTCAATCCACAGGACATAGGCATTATAAGCAGACACATCCACAATGTTGTAGAAAATCACCAAGGGCCAGCAGGGCAGTCTTGCGCTAGCAGCTGTATGTTGCGGTGACTTTGTCCAGATTGTCAACTCCTCCTTTGGTGGAGTTGTAGTCCAGAATCATTTGTGGCTTCATGTCTTCTCTTGTGCTCAGAGATGCATCTGTGTGCATTGTACTCATTACAAGAACATTCTTGTTTCTCTTTGGGCAGTATGAAACAAGTGCTGCCTTCTCTGTGAAAACAAATATTGAGGAATGCAGAGGTCTGCCCTGCATCTTCAGAATTTCACTGGGAAGTTCTGGCTTATTTCTTCTGACTGTTCCCAACATAGTCAGCTTTTTCTTCTGAAGTTCATCTCAAGGCGGTGGGATGTAAAGAAGTTGTCACATGTGATGTTATGACCTTGCAACCCTTCACTCATCTCAGCACAACACGCATCCCCTGATTCTTCTCAGATGCTGCTCCAGGTAGCTTTCAGTATACACTTGCATATTCCATGCATAGCTAGATTTTGCATCACAAGCTGCCCATTTTGATTCCATACTTGGCAGGCTTGTTGGGCATGTACTGTCTGAAAGGACAGCGCCCCTAAATGGAACAAGGCGCTCATCTACAGTAACATGTGGACCAGGATTGTACAACAAACCTTTGTTGTACAATCTGAGAATCCCCATGTTAAATTTCAACCCATTTATCCCATACATCTCTAATCGCAGCTAGTTTGTCGCTTTCTCGTCGACCAGCTCTGGTTTCACGGTTGTCAAATCGGATCACCACGAGATATCATGTGAAATGTCTCCAGAGACATTGTTGCTCGAAAGATTGGCCTTCCATACTCTTCATCCCATAGACTTGCAGTTGCTTCTCCCCTTGACCGGTACATTCCGGCTAATACCAGAATTCCGATGTAAGCGTGCAAGTCAATCTGATCCAGTGGCTTCCATTTCTCCTGAAATACACGCCTCCCCTCCCAGTTGGTCATTTCAGTATAATCTTCTCTATTGGTGGGGATATGAAGGCTGAAATGCTGATTTTATATCATCAACTCGTGTGACAGCAAATCTTGTAGGACCGGGAGTCATTTTGATGACATTGGAAGATGACAGTCTACCTCGGTTTTGGTGTGGTGATGTTGACCATTTTATATTACCATCTTTAGATGCCCATGTCCTCTCTGTGGATGATGATAGCTGCATTCCTTGGCTTTCAACTGATGGAGAGACAATGGCAGAGTCGTCCTCTGAATCCTCCTCATCGACGGAAAATTGACAATCTGGATCATCAATTACATTGTCCTCGGTCTCCTGAAAGATCCTCTATCTCTGAAATCTCTTCCTCTGTGTCAGTATCTGAATTCAAAATCTGTGATAAAGCTTCTTCAGCTGTAAACCTTCTGGAGCTCATTTTTTGGTGTGTTGGTCAAAGAGATGGCATGAGAAAAGTAGCGAGAACAAGGGAGAGAAAGTTCCTCCTAGACACACACCTGGGTCTCTAGCAGTCAAAATACAATTAACTGTACATCAAAGCACAGTACTTTTTGATGTAGATTAAAAGGACATCAAAAATGTATGTTTATTTTGGATCTGCACAGCTATTTACCCACATAAAAGTGTGCGGGTCAAAATGACCCACAACATCACCTTTGTATACAAACTCTGCACAGACATTCCACTAAACATCAGTAGTGCTCAGATTTTACACACCAGTTCATGACCCTAGATGAGGAAAAGTCACAAAATTTCATGGAGAAAAAGAGAGGATAACCAATACTTTGACCAACACAAAAACCGAAATGGGTCAAATTGACCCTTAACATAATACAAGGGTTAAATTATGCAGACAGTGTGACCTCCAGAGCTGCTTATGCCTTACAGCTGTACAGGGGCAAATACATGTGGAAAATACAGAGTTCAGACTTTAAGGTCGGGCCAGGAGTAACTCTGGCCGTGCTAATCCCATTAAAGTTCAGAGTAAAGTTGCGATCAGTCTAAAGTAAATGCTGTGAGTCTGTGTGTCCATAACTGCGGCGTCAGCAGGTGTGGGTTTGTGTCGCAGCGTCACCTGTCCGGGCTGAAGGCCAACAGGAAGGTCGAGCGAGGACTGTCCGGAAGCTCCACTTTCTGTCAGAGGAGGAAACGGGAAAGTGAATTATGTGGAGAGAAAACATCTGATTTTTATAGTTTGTACAACAGATTCAAACAAATCTCCACTTCAGAATCATAGACTCAATATGTTTTTAAGATCGCACAGTTCCTAAAGTTCAGTTTACACATTCAAACAATCTGTTCTTTCTCATTGGTTAGCGATTAGCTGCTGTAGCTCGCACACATAAACAGGCTGTTTTCTCTTCTGTTAGCGACTGTAAAGTGACTATAGTGGCCGTATATATGTTACTGGACACACACTGATATGGAAATGAGCTGTGAATAGAGGTGTGAATTATCCGCATTCAGCAGATCATTAATTACCGCGGCGCACACGCATTTACTGCTAAAGGCTAACAGCGGTAGTTTACTTACAGAACTTTCTTTACAGGCGAGAATATCGTACAAAAACACCATTAGGCCGAGCGACTCTTTAAATATGACGTAAAGAGGCAGAAGAACAGGAAATGTCGCCTAAACAAACCGACTGAAAATCCAACAGAGCCAAACTTAAGTTTTATAAATAACTGAAGATTTACAGGGAATTTT
Organism: Odontamblyopus lacepedii; assembly: GCA_034769755.1. Taxonomy (NCBI): domain Eukaryota; kingdom Metazoa; phylum Chordata; class Actinopteri; order Gobiiformes; family Gobiidae; genus Odontamblyopus; species Odontamblyopus lacepedii. The sequence goes on from CM068348.1 coordinate 867,702, forward strand.
TACGTCATAAATATATTGGTGATTATATCAGCCGCAACAAAATCCTTATCGGTCGGGCCCTATCTTGTGTTTCAGTAGAGTTAATCTTCTCCAGCTCAGAGCACAAACACCACCGTGTAAACAGCTCCTCTGAGACCGAGTTTCAGGTGAAGTTTGGCCTCTTTTTTTAAAATAAACTTTACTCTAATAACAGCCACAGGATTATTTTACTCCCCCGTCGTCCTGAGCGCTGATACTGACCTGACTCTGCCATTTCATCCATCGGACCTTCTCCTCCACGAGCAGCTGCAGGAGCCTCTGGGAGCCTCGCGTCTGGGAGCCTCGCTCTCTGTTCGACAGAATCCGCACCGAGTTCCTCTGACGCAACGCCATCGCGAGTGGGTCAGTCCTGCTCCGGCCGCCCCTGCGCCGCCTCTAGGCTGAGGTCAGGACAGTGAAATACATCAATAAAAAGTACAAAAACAATTAAATAAAATAATCAGCGAAATAAATAAGACAAGGACACTTAATGAAGTAATTATCCCCTGAAGACCTGAGGGCAATTTTAGTACATTTCTCGTCGCCTGGATTTTTTTCTTAATGTTGGTTTTAAAACTGCCCCTTTTACCCCTAATGAAGTGTTCTACCTCCTTTTGTTCAGTCCAACCTGTTATTTCACAATCTGCTGCTGTAATTGTGTCATGAGGCTGTGAGAAAAGCTATAGGACCAGAAATAGAAGACAAAGCTTCAAAGACTTCAAAGCTTTGAAGTGTCCACAGACGGACGGACGGACGGACAGCATCCGGTGAGACGAGTTCTTCCCCGGTTTTAGTGCTGACGAAAGTGTCCGGCAAGTTGTCTGGGGTCACGAAAATAAAGCGATTTTCTTCTCAAAACAGTCTGTGTTCAAAAGAGTGACACAATTGCATCACAAAACCTGAACCACGAAAAAGTCCGACCTCATAATCGCTCGGTACTATTTTCTCTCCGGTCGTATCACTGCGCTGCGCCAGCAACAGAACTTAAAGACACTACAAAGCTTTGAAGTGTCAAAGCTCAAAGAAGCAGAGAATGTGGGTTGTTCTCGCTTTCAGCAGCAGAACATTTGAGAAGAGAGTTCAGATCTACGGCACATAACATAAAAGAGATGGAAGATAAAAAGACAGAGATGGAAACGATCACAGTTAGCAAGAGCGACGGGCAGGTTTTCGCAAAGGGTCGGGCCGTGACCTTGACCTTTGACCCTGTGACCTTGAAATCAATAGGGAACATCCTTGACCCATGGGGTGTCCAGCCATGAAGTTTGACATTCCTGGGTGAGACGGTTGTCGAGTTAGAGCGCGGACAAAGCTTCAAAGACTTCAAAGCTTTGAAGTGTCCACAGACGGACGGACAGACGGACGGACAGACGGACGGACAGACGGACGGACAGACGGACGGACAGCGCCATACCATAATACATCTTAGTCTTATTACAACGGGCGTATAAAAACTGTTATTACCAAAAAAATAAAGCTCAGCGATTTGAACAAAGACGAACGGTGATTTCTCACATTGATCGATCTTGATTTCATTTGGATTTGATTTAGTCTTTTCAGAACCAAATAAAAGGCTTTTAGTGCTGATTTTATGAACATTAATACAGACTGTTTTAATCTTTCACACCAAACCTTCCTCCAAACCTCCTGCTTTGATTCAAACCCAAACTGTATCACAGATTAAGTATTAGTGTGAATCTTTAGTCCAGTCCTGAGGTTGATATTTTTACAAACGTCTCGTGACTGGACCCCCCCCGGCTCCGTCCCCAAAGTCCTTGAGTCTTTCTTCAAATAAGAGTCTAAAACCGGAGCTGCCTCTGGGTCAGCGCGACCGCAACAGAAACCAGGACTAAACCAAGCACCAAACCAAGCACCAAACCAGGACTAAACCAGGACTGAACCAGGACTAAACCAGGTCTAAACCAAGCACCAAACCAGGACTAAACCAAGCACCAAACCAGGACTAAACCAGGACTAAACCAAGCACCAAACCAGGACTAAACCAGGACTAAACCAAGCACCAAACCAGGACTAAACCAGGACTAAACCAGGACTAAACCAAGCACCAAACCAGGACTAAACCAGGACTAAACCAGGACTAAACCAGGACTAAACCAAGCACCAAACCAGGACTAAACCAGGACTAAACCAGGACTAAACCAGGACTAAACCAGGACTAAACCAGGACTAAACCAAGCACCAAACCAGGACTAAACCAGGACTAAACCAGGACTAAACCAAGCACCAAACCAGGACTAAACCAGGACTAAACCAGGACTAAACCAGGACTAAACCAAGCACCAAACCAGGACTAAACCAAGCACCAAACCAGGACTAAACCAGGACTAAACCAAGCACCAAACCAGGACTAAACCAGGACTAAACCAGGACTAAACCAAGCACCAAACCAGGACTAAACCAGGACTAAACCAGGACTAAACCAGGACTAAACCAAGCACCAAACCAGGACTAAACCAGGACTAAACCAGGACTAAACCAAGCACCAAACCAGGACTAAACCAGGACTAAACCAGGTCTAAACCAAGCACCAAACCAGGACTAAACCAGGACTAAACCAGGACTAAACCAGGACTAAACCAAGCACCAAACCAGGACTAAACCAGGTCTAAACCAAGCACCAAACCAGGTCTAAACCAAGCACCAAACCAGGACTAAACCAGGTCTAAACCAAGCACCAAACCAGGACTAAACCAGGACTAAACCAGGACTAAACCAGGACTAAACCAGGACTAAACCAAGCACCAAACCAGGACTAAACCAGGACTAAACCAGGACTAAACCAAGCACCAAACCAGGACTAAACCAGGACTAAACCAAGCACCAAACCAGGACTAAACCAGGTCTAAACCAAGCACCAAACCAGGACTAAACCAGGTCTAAACCAAGCACCAAACCAGGACTAAACCAGGACTGAACCAGGACTAAACCAGGTCTAAACCAAGCACCAAACCAGGACTAAACCAGGACTAAACCAGGACTAAACCAAGCACCAAACCAGGACTAAACCAGGACTAAACCAAGCACCAAACCAGGACTAAACCAGGACTAAACCAAGCACCAAACCAGGACTAAACCAGGTCTAAACCAAGCACCAAACCAGGACTAAACCAGGTCTAAACCAAGCACCAAACCAGGACTAAACCAGGACTAAACCGAACACCAAACCAGGACTAAACCAGGTCTAAACCAAGCACCAAACCAGGACTAAACTAAGTCTAAACCAGGTCTAAAACAGCTCTAAAACCAGGACTAAACCAAGTCTAAACCAGGTCTAAAACCAGGACTAAACCAGGTCTAAAACCAGGACTAAACTAAGCCTAAACCAGGTCTAAAACAGGTCTAAAACCAGGACTAAACCAAGTCTAAACCAGGTCTAAAACAGCTCTAAAACAGCTCTAAAACCAGGACTAAACCAAGTCTAAACCAGGTCTAAAACCAGGACTAAACCAAGTCTAAACCAGGTCTAAAACCAGGACTAAACTAAGTCTAAACCAGGTCTAAAACCAGGACTAAACTAAGTCTAAACCAGGTCTAAAACCAGGACTAAACCAAGTCTAAACCAGATCTAAAACCAAACCAGAATTTGCAGGAGTCGGCTGCTACATTCATGTAGTTTTAAAAATCATGACAATATCAAGTAATCCAAAGTATTCAGATTACGTTACTCACTTTAAGTAATGTAATGGATTACGTTACAAACTACATTTAGGGGTATGTAATATGTAATCTGTAGGGGATTACATTTTAAAAGTCACCTTCCCAACACTGTCTGAGTATCGGACAGTATTGGATCCAGTTTCACAAGTTTTTGCAGCATTGATGCGCTTTATGGCGCCGTAAATCAAAACGCCGCCGTGTCGCTGTGTGGGACTTTTCACTACACAAAACGAGAGTCAAACAGCAACGCAAACAAACAGTTTCACCTGGAGGAACCAGCAGAGCCACTTGAACAGCACCAATTTGATTCACTTACAAAAGAATCATCCGGACGAGTTTGAGATTTACAAGAGCAAAGTCACAGCAGCAACTTTTTGGAGCTAAAGGTACAAACTTCCTTCAAGACACATTACAGAGACTGAGCTACCGAAGCTATAAAAACAAGAGCTCCTCCAGCGGGGCAAAATACGCCCGTACTTTGAATTATTGTATATAGAATTCTAGAATCGGAATTCCACCAATCAGATTGCAGCAACAGAACTTAAAGACACTACAAAGCTTTGAAGTGTCAAAGCTCAAAGAAGCAGAGAATGTGGGTTGTTCTCGCTTTCAGCAGCAGAACATTTGAGAAGAGAGTTCAGAACTTTCATGAAGACAAAGCTTCAAAGACTTCAAAGCTTTGAAGTGTCCACAGACGGATGGACGGACAGACGGACGGACGGACAGACGGACGGACAGCGCCATAACATAATACGTCCCGTCTTACACAACGGGCGTATAAAAAGGTATCGGATCGGTATCGGAAAGAGCATTCCTTGAAAAAAAATTAAAATAAATAAATAAAAATCAGATCTGAAGCCAAAAAACCTTGATCTTGTCTCTACTTTGGAACATTCTTCAGGGAGATACAAACACCACGGGTAAAACTTTCAGAACACCAAACTTTTTCCAGTTTTTTACTGAAAATGATTCTATTCAGTGTCACTGAACTCTGAAACGAAAGGACAGAACAAATTAGCAGTTTGAGTTGAAAAATAAATCAGGGAATCACTTTATAGACCAAATGTATTCTAAACTTTTCACTGATCAGATCAGAGGAGCCTCCTTATAACAGCTGAAGAAACTGTCTAAGTGTTTTAGTGCAATAAAAAACATTCAAAACACAAGATTTTATTTGCTAAAAAGAAACTAAAACAAATACTTTCAAGACAAAATACTGGGACTTGAAGACAAAATAAAGTCTAAAATTATGACAAAAGATCAGAAATGATTGAAAAATGTGATTATTCTGTCCTATCACACCCAGCTTTAATTAGAGCGCAATAAAAGCGAAGTGTTTCCGTTTGTCTGTGGCTCTGCTGCCTCCATGTAAACAATACGTGATTATAGTGGATCAGAAGGTAATCGCTGTCCTCAAATGGCCTGAGCCACAGATTAGCCAAGTCTATTTCCAGGATCACGCCCAGAACGACCAAGAAATCAAGAATGTCACAACCAAACCCGGAAACCGCGGCTCTGTCCACACGTAAACAGGAGCGAGGCACAAACACCAGTGTTTATAATGAGGGTTCAGGAAGACGAGGGCTGGAGGCTCGTCCTGCAGAGCGATCGGACGCTCAGGAGAGGGCGGGGACAAAACTATAGGTCTGTCAGGGTCATTTCTGTGCACATTTATTTTTATTAACATATGAAAGCTAGAACAATACACTTTCTTTGCCAATTTGGAGAGATTCTTGCTATTTTTATGTAATAATAATCTAAAAACCTAAATGTGCAGGTTTGTGTTTGAATGAAACAAAAATACAACTCCAGGTCTGTTTGTGACGAGGAAACGGCGTCAGTGTAATTGGCCCCTATAAACTGGGCTTTTACTGCATAAAAATGTCATTTATCATTGACAAAGGACACAACTTATGGCAGAGTTTGGTTAAGAAATCAAACACCAAAAACAGCCTTGAGTTAGAGCAACACAATTTCTTTGCTAAATGTGGGGAGATTCTTGCCATTTTTATGTAAGGTAAGATTTGAGCTTTGAGTGTTCAATAAATAACTATTTATTGCTTCATTTTCCTATTTTTTCTTGCTCCAGCCCTTGAGTTTAATGATACCGTCTATTTAAAAATGGTTTAGCAGGATTATCTTGTATTATTTTTATTATATTCAGTGCCATAAAGTAGTTTCTCTATTATTGTTAATCTCAGTATTTCGTAGAACATTGTGCTTCAAAAACTGTTTTGTGACGGGCCTAAAAAGTTATTCACAAGACAGGTTATGTAAAGAGAGGGGCGATATATCGGTCCAGTATCAGCCGATATTCGATAGCAGTGTTTTTGTACTGTCCGATTCTTCTCCGTTTGTCTGCAACTTTATTTATAATAGGGCTGGGCGATATGGACCAAAAAATATATCTCGATATATTTTGCTTTATCTCGATATACGATATATATCTCGATATCTTTACAGGAAAAATAACCCCCTCCCAAACTACTGCAAAAACAACAGACAAATTTTATCTGATTAATATTCATTTAGTACTGCACTTAAACACTCTGTGGCCCTTTTTGGACCCTCACCCACAGTTTAAAAACCTCTTCTTTAAGAGAACTTCCACTGGCACTTTACACAAAACTGCTTCAAAGTGAAAAAAGTGGCTAGGATTTTTAAACCTGTATTTTGACATTCCTAACTGGAGTAACATTCTCTTGTTTTAAAGTGATGTTTAGTCTGCACGTTTACCAAACCAAACGCACATTGTGACAAATATGATCACACTCAGTATTCAGACCTTGAGTCCGTGACAAGACCGAGTCCAAATGCGCTCGAGTCCGAGACAAGACCAAGACAAAGCTCTGGCTTTAGAGAGGGAAGTCCAGTGGCATGGGGCTGTCTAATGAGTGGGTCAGGTGTGGGTCCTGCTGCGGGGCGCTCCTCGTTTAAGGGGTGTGTTTTGAAGCGGAGTTTGTTCGTATGAGTGATATCGGCGCACACACAGAGCTCGTATGCGGGGTTGGTGCGCGGTCGCAGGTGTCATGTGGTTGCGCTCGCGCTGGGCAGGTGCATTTAGAAAGTTTAACTCGTCACGTTACGTCTGTGCGCAGCTCCTTATTGTGGCTGCAGAAGCACTCGCACAGAGGCGCCTGTTTTGATTTCCACGTTCGCACAATGAAATATTTGCTCTCAAATGCGAGTGAAATGGGCGCACTGGACAGCCCTGGTCCTAGTCCTGGTTTAGTCTGCGGCCGAGCCCCGGGCTCTGCGGCTGCGTTTAGTCCTGGTTTAGTCCTAGTCCTGGTTTAGTCCGCGGCCGAGCCCCGGGCTCTGCGGCCGCGTTTAGTCCTGGTTTAGTCCTAGTCCTGGTTTAGTCCGCGGCCAGCTCCGGGATCCGGGGATGAGCACAGGGGACATAAGCGAGGTAAACGTAAGCATTAAAGCGATATATCGATATGTCAGAATTCATATCGAGTTAAAAAAAATATCTCGATATATTTTAAATATCGAGATATCACCCACCCCTAATTTATACCACACTTTAAAACACAGGTAGACCACAAAAACAATAAAGGAAAACAATAAAACAACATATGACTAAAAACAGAATCTAATAAAAATGATCTAATAAAACGTCAGCATCTCAGACTTTTAAAGGCCAAAGTGTGTTTTAAGAAGAGATTCAAACAGGTAAAGTCCTTTGTGAACAAACTAAAATGTGAAAATGGAAACAGAAGAGTTTCGTATGTCTCCACAAATGTGTAACTAACTATTTTATACCTCAACACATGCTTTTATTTTAATTTGTGATTTAAGATCGACTCAAAAAGTCCATATCGTCCCTTAATAATAATAATACATTTGTTTTATAGAACACTTTTCATGTTAACACAAAGACGCTTCACATTAAAGTCAGCTCTTCCCTCATAAAAAGTGAATAAACGTGAGAATCGCAGGTTTAGTCCGATTTTCTTACATCAATACCAAAAATACCAAATCTTCAGATAACTCGCGCACTCGGCACCTCCTTTATACTAGAGCTGCTCGATTTGCATATTAATTCTTTAAGATTGAGTCGTCCGAAGATCAATTTAATTTTGAATCCATTTTCCCCGGTGAACTTTAACCCCTCGTCGCAGGTGCAGGTCCGACTGTATCAGAACTATGAACCCGGCGTCGGACACGAGCGGCAACGTGACAAGTCCAGAAACACTCACAGCTCCGTCTGGAACCATTTGGGTTCAGAAACGATAAAGACAAAGATGCTCGACAGACGCAAAGAAATTTGGGGCCAAACGGAGGTGAAGAACAGCGGAAACACAACCTCAGGAACCACCGGAACAGCTCAGAAACGGTTCTAATCAGATCGAATTGTGATCAACGATTCTGAATCTTGAGAATCGATTCGATACCCAGCCCTACTTTCTACTGTTGCCCCATATAAATCCTCATCATCTAAATAAAAGGAAAAACAAAACAAATTTTGGTCGACTAAGACGCCATCTACCCGTTAATCAACTAAAGAATCAACAGTTCATATTTCAGCTAAACCAATAAAGTCAGAACAATTTAACTTCGTACTTTGCAACTTTACATTTTCTGTACATTTCTCTGAGCCATATTCATGTTGTTATAAGTAGGGCTGCAGCTATCGATTATTACAGTAATCGATTATTCTGTCGATTATTTTGTTCGAATAATCGAGTAATCGTTTGTTATTGTCGTGTCTACTTTGCACATGTTAAGTCCACACCACGTGCACTGACACATGTGTTTTGGACATGAAAAACGTAATTATCGCTGGGCTAAGGTTGACTTACGTCGCGGTTTCTTTTCCACTTGATGTAATGTACGGTTCTGTTTAGATGTTGTAGCATCAGTGTGGAGAAGGTGACTTTTAAAATGTTCCCCTACAGATTACAGATTACATTCCCCAAAATGTAGTTTGTGACGTAATCAATTAAATTACTTAAAGTGAGTAACGTAATCTGAATACTTTGGATTACTTGATATTGTCATGATTTTTAAAACTACATAAATGTAGCAACCAACTCCTGCAAAGTCTTGTTTAGTTTTAGACCTGGATTAGTCCTGGTTTTAGATCTGGTTTAGACCTGGTTTAGACCTGGATTAGTCCTGGTGTGAGTTCTGGTTTAGAGGCACAGGAGGAAGCGCGGTCCACGGAGTGTACGCGACAAGACACAATCCATGCGCAGAGTGCGGCGTACGGGAGATGCGGGGGGCACGGCGTACGGGAGCGTACCCCGCACTCCTGGTTCTGGCAGATGGTGTACTGCGTACCGGAGCGTACCGCGGGCGGCGTACCGGAGATGCGGCGTGAGCGTACCGTGCACTCGATGAGGAGTGTTCCCTATTACTATTGCAACAACACATCATCAGTAGGGTAAAACTAACCTGTCTCACGACGGTCTAAACCAGCTCACGTTCCCTCTTAGATGAGGAGGTTCTGCTCTTATTCCACATCCATGGGCGCCGCGCTGTTGTGTGTACAGTGAAGTGCAGTGGTCGTGCGGAAACTTTACCTCTACCACAAAAGGTTCCGGCCATCGCCGAGCGTATGAAAATAAAACGAAGCATCGAGGCAAAAAATAATAATCGATGCATTTTTCTAACCGATTTAATCGATTAACTCGATGAATCGTTTCAGCCCTAGTTATAATTAACGTAGGGTGTCAAAAGTGCAGAAAATCAGATACTAAAACTATTACAGAAAATAGATATGACTTTGAAGTTCAGTTGCGCGTGACTAGGAAGAAATCTGAGCATTTCCTGAACAGTTTTAGTGCCATTTTGAGCTTTATCAGAAGGTCTCATGGTGACAAAGAACTATGAAAATGACATTCTATCACTAAAAACAAAGCATTTACTCATCTCCATGGTTAGAATAGTTTAGTATTGATTGAGTTTGATACTGTTTGGTGCCTGATGTCACAATAAATACTAAATCCACTTATTATTCAATATCTGACAAATGACAATCAGTTTTGGGGGTCACTATTTATCGTGACTTTGTGAGTACATCTTTCTTAGTACAAGTGGGAATGTTTGGGTATTTTTTCTGATCAAATTTGAGTTGTAGATAATTAAATTATTAACTAAAACTATACAATTTAACTACATGTTCCATTCTGCTTTTTTTTTTAAATGATTATTATTATTAATACTTATTTATTGCAGCTTGTGTTTTAACATTATTATATAATTAGAATACTTATTGGGAGACAATTTTGCTTTATCATTTGGTTTCGGTAAAATCGATAATATTCTACACTTCAGAAATATATCGCACTTTAAAAATTGTTATCGTGACAGGCCCAAGGTTAGGACTAAGCCGAAAATGAAAAATACATTCTAAAACTCGAAAAAGCATCCATTAAAACATCTGTGGATTAGCCGAATAGTGACATTTAAAACACAATTTACTGATAATAAAGGGGGCAAATCAATACAACAATAAATTAACTGCAGATATAGAGAAGCAAAGACGAGCAAAAAAAAACATTTTCACAATGAAGCAAGTAAAAAAAACATCACTATAATATAGTATTTATTTGTAGAAGATTTAAAAGGTCCTACATTACGCAAAATTTACTCTTGTGCGTTATAATCTGTGTTATAATGTCGTTACCTCCTCAAAAACATGTCTAGAGTTGTGTTTTGTTTTGGAGTCGTCCTGTATTATTAGTTTACATCTTTAAAGCTCAAAATGCTCAGTCCCACCTTGTGATGTCATGAGGCGATATTCTTCAAGTTAACGGCTCCTTCTACTTTTATTCCAGTAAAGACGAGCAATTCCAGGGCTGAAATAATCCAATGTTTTCTGTTTGAGAGAAGAACTCAGCCTAAATACGGAGAGTTTGTGTTAAACCGAAATACACAGAAGACTAAATACACCGTCACGACTAAACACGAGCTTTTCTTTAACAGGAGCTTTTATTTTGATATCATAAACGATAAACTTCTGTGCTTCTTTATCATTATTATTAGTTTGTACGACTATAGTATGTCATTTATGTAGTTATGCAAATATTTGTAAACTTCCGTGATCAATGAGCATCAGAAACCACATTGTTTTTGAAACTCTGTCGTGGACAGGAAGGGGGGTTAATACAAGTTTCTCTTCTTCCCCACTCCTTTTTGAGAAATGTGCTCTTCTGTTGTTTACAGTGTGTGTGTCGTATGTGTGTGATTATTGTTTCTCTCTTGGCACAAACTCAAAATAACACAAGTCAATCACTCAACATGCGTGAATGAAACAAAACACAACTCCAGGTCTGTTTATGATAAGGAACATTATTACAAGCGAGAGAAAATAGTGTAATTTGGGTAGGGTGATCAGATTTTCCAAATAAAAAACTGGGACATCCCCGTTTTTCGGTGGTTGGTAATGATAAAATTGAGAAACGAGTGCGTAATTAAGGTAAATTGTTCCGCAGAGATCATTCATGACTAATGTGAGTCAGAATAGTCACATTTTCTTTGTGTTTTGGTCTTTTTAATCAGATTTTCTGTATTTTACCCAAACAAATGACAGTTTCTGCCTCTCTTTACTGTTGGGAGGATCAGATTGGTCAAGAATAGGGACACTGGAACATTTCTTGTATAAAACTGGGACAAATCACTGGTTTGTATACATTTTCTGGGACAGGGGGAAACAGGGCTCAAAACTGGGACTGTCCCGGGTAAAAAGGGACGTCTGGTCACCTTAAATCTGGGCCTTGTAAATTGGGCTTTTACTGCAAACAACAATGTCACTTATCTTTGACAAAGGACACGACTTAGAATGAGCTACAATCTGTTTCAGGACTGACCCAACAAAAGTAACGCTAGACCAAATCAGATCCATCCATTCAACACTCGATCCACGCCAAAATAAACAGCAGAAGTTGGTAGGACGACAATGGCACACACATGAAACCAGACTGCATTCATTCCTTGATAATCTGACATCAGTGTTAGTGGACAGGAAGGTTTAAGGTAGATTTTCTGGTTTGGTGAAAACATCCAACACCCAAAACAGCCACGAGAAAAACGCCAGATGCCTTTCCACCCTTCACACTTCATCGAGATGTTAAATTTGGCATCGACAGCTTCCATTTTCAATCTGAGGAAGCTAACCCAACCTACAAGCTAATTTAGCCCATTCCGGATATAGCCGTTGCCAGTCCAATTTCACCACTTACGAAACGTGATATTTGGACTATTTTAACACCACCAGCGCTGTAAATCACGTCAGAGTTAAAGATAATGTTTGGATGCGCGATGACGGTGTAAAATGTGAGATCTGAACCGAAATGAGAGGCCTACCTTGTTTTTTGGAGTCGCTCCCCCGCCGAGCTGCCATCATCAGCTAACTATGCTAACAGGCTAACTAGCACTAGCACGGCCAAACACGGAAAATGTGGCCACCGCGGATTAAAAGCGCTATCTAACGCTAACATCGGTGATTATTGGTGACAGTAAAAGAACAACGTCCACAGAAATCAACGGGGAACATTCATATAATCCAAGGGAGGCGGATTATTCAGTATTTTCTAAAGCATTGGTTCGAGAGGTTCAGTTGCTGTGGGACTAGCCGCTAACGCCACCGCTAGCTCAGCCCAGGCTTATCAACAGAGCGCCGAACGCAAAGAGTCGAACCTTGAAAACTGCACGTATTCATTCAGGGAAACAATAACAGCGCGTCTTTAGCAAATGGATTCACCCTAAAATGTTGGTAGAACCCGTGCGCACGATTAAAGTGGCGGAATGAGCCAGAAATGGTAGCGAAATCTGTTAATAAAGCGGGAGACGGGTCTGATCGTGTGTCTTGTATCCATTGGTAAGTCTGGCAGTGAAATAACAGCGCAGGTTTGGATGGATTTTTGGGGCTGTGCTCGGCAAAGGCCAGTTCCGCCATCATAACTTTAAAATTTTATAATCATCACAAATCAACAACACATTCATTACAGAAGACCGACAAAACAAGGCAGATTTATTTATTTATTTTTTGGGGATAGCAATAAATTACATTACATATTGTTTCATATTCATTGTGCGAGACCTTGTTTATTATTATTATTATTATTATTAGTAGTAGTAGTAGTAGTAGTAGTAGTAGTAGTAGTAGTAGTAGTAGAAGTTGTGGTTAACTTTTGCCTCTTAATTTTATGTTACTGGAGATATTTAATAAGGGTTGCACAAAAGTTAAGATTCAGAAAAATTCTATTTTGTGGGTTCCAACTTTTTTTTGTCCTGAGTCTCCCCCTAACATATACATATCTTATTGCCAATTTTTTCTATTTTATTATATTGTTTTAATGATACTGAAGTCCCCTATGAACTAACATCAAGGACCATGATGTCCACCCTCCTGTGGGTTCACCACCTGCAGAGGGGTTCATAGGGGGGGTCAGGTGCTATGAGGATTGGGCAGCAAACTGCCCCCGTGACCCAGATGGATTAAGCGGGAGAAGATGCATGGATGGATACTGAAGTCCAAAATCTTATCACAAAAGAAAGCTCATGATTTGTGTAACATCATCCAGGTAGAATCCAGGAATTTGTCAACTGGACAAAAGTTTATTTTGGTCGAATACGTTTCTCGGTTCATCCAAGATATTTTTTCAGTTCTGGTGGGACGCTGCAGGACACAGACTTATATCTGCCTGCAGGGAGGAGCTAACTACTATGAAACTACTCTGAAATTACATCTACTTGTTTACAGTTTCTGTTGTTTGCTCGGCCTATTGAACTTGTCCTGAGTCTGGGGTCATATCTGCACAATCATCCAGGACCAGAACGGAGCTCACACCTCTGGGCCTGACCTGGATACAGCTAATGTTTTCTTAGTTTGTTTTGATTTAGGTTTGAGGATGGAGTTAGAAATGGGAGACAGATGGAGTCTGAGTCCTCCATTTCTGTTTAAAGAAGGTTCTTCTTTCAAATGTTCAAACTTTCAAAACGTATTTGACCAAAATAAACTTTTGTCCAGTTGACAAATTGAATTTTTCCTTTTGCCAAAGCTAATGATTAAAAAAGAAGAAAATGTTATAGCCAAATATGATTGGATTTTACCATTAAAATCCAAATCATTCCAAGTAACCATTGGATGGTTTGGGACACACTGCTGTAGGTGACGTTTAACCCCAAGGTCAGAGAGCTCAAATTATTCAACACCAGCTATAAAACAGAAGTTTATTAAATTTTCCGAGACACAAATACAAGTCAATACAACACTGAAATATTTACAGAAACAAGTGCGCGGTAAAGTTACACGTAATACTGTACAGTAAAGATGTTACTGTGATGAGAAATCCACAGTAAAATATCGTCTTTGTAAAGAAAACAAATATTGACCCATATAGAAATATAAGGACATTATTTACATATTCACAGTGTATTTGCTGTAATAAAGCCGTTGGTTTGGTTCAAGACGGACTCTGTGAAAGAGGCTTAGATCAGACTGATGCACAAATCCAAATAATGAGCCAATAATCGGCACATCTACGAAGAAAACAGATAAAAGTGCTGAAAACGGGTAAAAGTGCTTTTCTTTTCAAACTGTATTTAGTTTGTATTGTCCTTGTGGAGGGGACCAGACTCATAATAATGTGTTTTTCTTTAAAATAGCATTAGAAGATCTGCTGTACTTGTCCCCGTGACAGACGAACTGTAGGTGCTGTGAGTCCAAACTCGCAGGTGCATTTTCAGAAGTTTTCTTTGTAGAAGTTGAAGCCAAAGTTTTCACACTCGGCTTTGATGACTTTGGCCAGAACCGGAGAGCCGCAGTAAAACACGTGCACTTTCCCTTTCTTCTCCTCCGACACTTTCTGAAAAACCTGGAAATACAATTGCAACTTAGTGGTAGAATGGCTGAAATTGTGCTACTTAATATTATTAAAGTAGGACAAAACTGGGATTAAACTGGGATTAAACCAGGACTAAACTGGGGCTAAATTAAGACTAAACCAGGACTAAACTGGGACTAAACTGGGACTAAACTGGGATTAAACTGGGATTAACCTGGGATTAAACCAGGACTAAACTGGGGCTAAACTAGGACTAAACCAGGACTAAACTGGGACTAAACCGGGATTAACCTGGGATTAAACCAGGACTAAACTGGGGCTAAACTAGGACTAAACTGGGATTAACCTGGGATTAAACCAGGACTAAACTGGGGCTAAACTGGGACTAAACTGGGATTAAACTGGGATTAACCTGGGATTAAACCAGGACTAAACTGGGGCTAAACTAGGACTAAACTGGGATTAACCTGGGACTAAACCAGGACTAAACTGGGATTAAACTGGGATTAACCTGGGATTAAACCAGGACTAAACTGGGGCTAAACTAGGACTAAACTGGGACTAAACTGGGATTAAACTGGGATTAAACTGGGGCTAAACTAGGACTAAACCAGGACTAAACTGGGACTAAACTGGGACTAAACCGGGACTAAACCAGGACTAAACTGGGGCTAAACCGGGACTAAACCGGGACTAAACCAGGACTAAACTGGGGCTAAACCGGGACTAAACCAGATTAATCTGCAATGTTCAAAATGCACTGCTTAAAACAAGTTTCATTTGGCTGGAGCCCTCTGGGTGATGTCACACTCCCTTAGTCCACGTGTTTATACCCTACGCCCTCTCACTCTCCCCTTTAGTCCTCCAGGCCCCGCCCCGTTCAGCAGCTCTGTTAGAAATGTGGCTGTGGGCTGAGTTTAGATGTTTAGTCGCACTTTAAAGTGTAACTCTGTCCCGTCTGAAGCTAAAGTCCGTTTCTAGAGGTGGTGGAATTCTGTCAGAAGCCAAAAAACGGCACAGATCAGTGTTTCCTCGGTGGAGATCTCACTGTGGCAGTGAGTCTGTCAAGGCAACAAACTAGTGTAGTGATGGGGGCAAGTTCTGAACTAGTGCAGTGATGGGGGCAAGTTCTGAACTAGTGTAGTGATGGGGGCAAGTTCTGAACTTCCACGTAAAACGCCAATTTAACTCCACTTTAACCCATCTGACAACAGCCACGAGTCTAACAAACAAAACGCTCTGCCTGGTTCACTCAGCCTTGACAGACTCACTGCCACAGTGAGATCTCCACCGAGGAAACACTGATCTGTGCCGTTTTTTGGCTTCTGACAGAATTCCACCACCTCTAGAAACGGACTTTAGCTTCAGACGTGCTGGAGTTACACTTTAACATGGTGCCACCGCGCTCATCTCCTCTGACCTTGGCCCACTCAGGACGCCCAGGCTGTGTCCTGGTCCTCAGGCCTGTGATGGAGTCCCGCTTCTCTTTTTCGGCGAGGAGGTCTAGCGCCATCTGCAGTCCGATGGCCTTCATGTCGTTTTTACTGAGCGCTGACGTCATGTACATGTGCATCTCCAGGAAACGCCCTGCAGCAGGTTTAGCCAACGACAGTCATTTGGTTTGATTTCAGAACAGTCAACTTATAATACAGACATTTAATATAAAGAAATCTGCGTGATTATTAAAGTACCATAATTACAATCACTAAAATAAAATATCAAGAATCACAGGTTCTGTAACTTTAAAGGGCCCATATACGTTCTTTTCAGACCTGGAGTTGTGTTTTGTTCCATTCACACGTTTAAAACACAAACTCTGCAAACCCGGTGAGTTCTTCTCTCAAACAGAAAACACTCTGCTCCACTTTATGATGTCATGTTGGGCTACATAAAGTGCTCCACTGTGTTTTAAAACTCTCTGCAGTAGAACCCTTTGGATAATTTCAGCCCTGGAATTGCCATTTTCTATGGAACAAAAGGTAAAAAGAGCTGTTAAAGGGATAGTTTGTGTTATTGACATGAATCTGTATGTCCCCATCAGCAGAGTCGCATCAGCACTGACTTACCTCCCGACAGCGTCCAGCCTGATCTGGAGGCAGCGCAGTGATATGACCGGAGAGAAAATAGTACCAAGCGATCAGACGCTGTCGGGAGGAAAGTCAGAGCTGACGGAGACGAACAGATTCATGACAGAAACACAAACTGTCCCTTTAATATGAAAACAGCATTTTGAGCTTTGGAGATGTAGACAGACTAATAATAATTAGGATCATTCAAATATGTGTGAACAAAACACAACTCCAGGTCTGTTTCTGAAGTGGTAACAGCAAAAAAAAAAGCCACAAGAGTTATTTTAAAGTACAAATAAACATTAAATCAACTGTTTTTCTTCTTCTCTGTTAGGTACACAGCGTTGTGTTCAGAAATGTATAAAAATGAGTGTTTCTTGTGGCCTCTGCACTTTCAGGTACTTGGTGACGTCACACAGAACTGCCCTGATCACAGCTGTTTCTCATACACCTGTCTGCAGGGCGGAGGCTGAAGTGTGGAGACCTGTTCCACCAATCACACGGTTCCTTATACCTATAGAAATGTGGCTGTGGGCGGAGTTTAAGTGTTTAGTCCCACTTTAAAGGTTGTACAGAGGATTTTCCAAGGAAAGAGACACAGCGACTGTTTGTCCTTTTTCAAATGTTGCTCCTGTGTGACGCCTCCTGCTCCTCCACAGCTCCTGAAGTAGAAACGCCTCCTCCCATCTCCTTCTTACTCTAGAAATCAGGTTTGTTCACAGCCGCTGCATGTTCAGAATCGCTGTTGAAGTTTCCTGTCCAGAAGTCATTTATCGACCAACGCGTCAATAAAGACCCTTCGTCTGCATCAGTCGCGCCATCGCTGGAATGAATCTCCAAGAATCACCTCAGTTTGGCTTCGCTCCTTTTCCTCTTCTCTTCTTTTTTTGTTGATTTCAAAAACTGACTTTCTTTTGTGGCGCAACTCTCCATCGCAACAAACTTTGTGCGAACTGCGAGGAAGCTACGGCTGGAAAAGTCGCTCAGAACCGCCGTGTCGGTCGAGTAAACGGAGTCTTGTGTCTGTGGAATGTGTGAGAAGTGTAAACCACGAAATCCCATCGGTCCAAAGAGTCAGTGACACTAGAAACGTAGAGTTTGACTGACAAACTAACAGCAGACAGTTTACAGAGAACAGATCATGGTTATCTGGCTCCACCACGTCCACAGTTGATTCATTATTTTTAGTCATCATAATTCTAAGTCTGTTGTGTCTCTAAAACACGATCTTCAACTTTCATTGACCATTCGAAACTAAAAAATCCTCCATAGAACCTTTAATACTTGTGGAAATATTGCCAAGTGCTAACACACATGATTAAAGTAATAGAATATAAATTTGTTCACAAAGTAAGTTAGACGATTATTTAAAACACGTTGAGGCTTCCTCACCGTCGGGCTCTTCGTCGGCCTGGTCCAGCTCCAGTTTGGTGAGTAAACTAACGAACCACTCAAACGACTTCTGATCTCGGTTTATCCAGATAAAGTCCACCTTAAGACGCAAAAACAAGGAGAATACGATGTAGTTAAGTAAGAGCTGTTGTCATCATAGGTTAGGTACAAGAGGTATTACCGACTGCTCAAAGTTTAAGGAGAAAAGGCCTGAAAGTTCAGTGTCAGCAGAACTAAGGGGGAGTTTCTAGGCTTTGTTTTGTTTTCATTTGGGCGAGGTTCAGGAGGACCGAGCTGAAGGGTTTACCGTAAACCTCATCCACCATGCATTTTAATTTGACTAAATCTAAACTAAAGAAGCACTAAACCAGGACTAAACTAAGGCTAGATCAGGAAATATTGTAACTGTGATGCAATCAATAAGGTTATTTCTGTATTTGTGGAGTCATTAAGCTTGATCAGTGCATCAAAAATCAGATACTAATCGATACTCAAACTGGTATTGAAACTAGATACTCACTTGAGCATCTATCAATACTAACAAAGTCACATTCACAGGACGGAAATGAACCCTTTGAATACTTTTAGAATGAGCTGGACCAGAACAAGTATAAGAGCTCAGAGACTAGTTTACGCCCATGGAGCACTGAGGGTTTATACAGATATGAGAACACAGGGGAATAGAAATGAAAACACAATAATTAAATGTTCAAAATGACATTCGATAGTTTCTCTAAACCAGGAAGACATTTGGAAAGATGCGATGATGATTTCTGGTGTAGTTCCTGACAATGGAGCGACTGTGATCAAACCCACTGAAGTGAAAGTGACGGTAAAATGAAGTCTGCAGACGTGTGAGCTGTTTGGAATCATCCTCGTCTCTGAGAATCACATGTGCCCAGAGAGAGAGAGTCGTGTATCAGTAGAAACGATGAAAACTGAGGTACGGTTGGAATTGTGGATGAGCGGAACATAACGGAACACTACAGTGACCTGGAGATGAAGAAAACTGGGACATTTTCTCATTTTTCCTATATTTTGTCAGACTAACGACTGCAAACAAAGCCCAAAGGAAGTCGTCATCACATCTTTCCATCCATTCATCTTCCTGGTTTGTGACGCAAGCAATCAGAATCGTTATTGAGTATGGCATTATTTGTATTGAAATAGAGTTTGAAATTTTAGTATCGTGAAAATACTGCCCTACAAAGGCAGAAGACCTTAAGGGGCTGGAGTTAAACTGAGAAAAATAACTATGTTTCGCTGTTTTGCTGTCGTTTCTCATGGTTTTTGATTTTTACGTTGTCATCGCCCTTTATTTTCTCATTAAAACGATCAAATTGGCTCACAATATTTATTCACATAATAAAGGAGGTCTCAAATACTCCAAAATGACATTAACTCATTTTTGACCGAACATGAGGTTACAGCGTTCTGCTTTTGTAGGGCAGAATACTTGGAGGTATTATTTTTCTTACTTTGCGCAGCTTCATGTCTCCATCCTTAATGTTCTCGCACCAGGAGTAGCTGCAGTTGGGGCAGTTTTGTTTCCTCATTCGATATCTGCAGAAAAACGTGTAAAATCAGGAGTGTGACCTGCTCACCGAGAGGAGACGGGAGAACCCAGGAGGACGTGAACACCTGCGCTGGGGGTTTGGTGAGAGCTGAACCGGAGACCTCCTGGCCGAGGGGCAGAGTTACCTGTACATGATGCTCTGGAGGATGGAGGCGAAGGGGGTGATCCCGATCCCGGCCCCGATGAGGACGGCGTGTTCGGAGGCAAAGATCTGCCTGGTGGGAGTCCCGTACGGTCCGTCCACGTAACACTGAAAAACAAAACATCACAGAGTTAAAGGTGTTCCTCAGGTTCCTCAGTGTCTCAGAAATAATGTTGTGTTCACATTCTGCAATTTCATGATGCAATAATCTCACCTGATGCACAGGGACCACGGGCAACACTTCATGATAACAACACAACTAATTAACCTTAATAAAGCATGAACAAGACATGAGTTTATAACGAAGCATTAGAAAGGCTCAGGCCACAGACTGTGTGAAGAAGTGGACTGACAGAGCGTCACGTCTCCCAGTCAAATGAAGCTCATGGAGGCCAGAGAGCAGGCATGTCCAAATTATGGCCCAGGGCCCAAATGTGGCCCTCAGACCATTTGTTTTGGCCCTCAGGCTCCAGGTGAATTAGCCCAAACTACCACAGTACTTTTTACTGCAGGTTTTTGAAATCTGCCTTGATCAAATAAATGCTGTGTCCTTTTGAGGGTCTGAGGGTCATTCAGACCTGTTATAAAGGCACAGTTTTGAATTAGTCACTGTTTTGACCCTCAGTCTCTGCCCCTCGATCGGCCCTCACGCTGCTCTGTGTTTTACTATGTGGCCCTGGATGAAAAAAGGACACTCCTGCTATAGAGGCTGTAATTCTAGTAAACCCTCAGTGCACTGCTGAAGGCTAATTAAGGTACTGTATTTTTCGGCCTATAAACCACATTGGATTATAAGGCGCAATGAACGAGTCTATTTTCATACATAAAGTGCATCGGATTATAAGGCGCATTAAGTGAGACTGATCCTTCGCCCGGGCTTCCTGGATCCATCTGCAGATCGTGGCGTAACTCGCCCGGTGTCGCCTCTGTCTTGGTGAATGTGAGTTCTTCTGTCGTCCAACGCTCCCACAGCTGCAGTTTAACTCTGAACGACCTGATGACACTGACGCTTGGAGTTCTTAATCCTCCCAGAATGATGCAGCACTGAGTTAGTTTGCTTCTCTTGGGCGTGTGAGTCAGAGTCTCTGAACAGGGGCCATTTTGGCTCCTCAAACACAATAATATGATGTTGAAGCACAGGACGTGTTAGTCCATGAGGCTCCTGACGCCGTGATGCTCTGACAAACCATCCAAGTTTATTTCAAATTGTACTAAAACATTTGGACAGATTTTTGAGTGCCGCAGAACACAGAAAATCAGTTCGAGGTCAGAAAGCACAACCAGAATGAATACATAAGGTGCACTGTCGATTTTTGGAGAAAATTAAAGGATTTTAAGGTCACCTGAAAAATACGGTATATTTACAAATGAAACTTTGCAGCTGATGTCGCCAACATTACCTGGGCGTGTGATGCTAACTGTAGGCTCTGCTCTGTCTGAGACTTTATTGGACTTTAATCTGAGCTTTATTTTACCACAATCTTACCATAAAGAACTGACTTGGCTGGAACCACAGCAGCTAATTTGGGCTTTTAAACACGTCTCTTACATGTAAAACACATGAGTCACTACATTAACCAGTCACTCACGTTCCAACTAAACAGGAACGTGAAGCTCATATTAATCACAGGCTCCTAAATTAGTGTTGTATAAGTCCATTTCATATTAGTTCTTGAGTAAAACTTTATGACAAACATCCTAAACATCTCACCATTAAAGGTACATGCAGAACAATAAAGTAACACCCATTTCTGTTACTGATTGGCTCCACAAACATAAACATCTTTGTGGAATATTTGTCTTTGTGATGAATGCAGCGAATTATGAACTTTCAAGTTTATATCAAGACACACATATTTGTGTGAAAGAGGCTGTACTGACCTTAATGTTGCAGAATCTGTGGTTCTCACCAAACCTGGAAGGCGCCTGAAGATAGTAAAAATAAAACATGTACTTAATATTGTTCAGTAAAATAAATGAACCGTTCTAAGTGCGGTCACAGGTCACAGAGCAGATTTTTACAGAAGTCCCAGGTAACAAAATACTCGTCTTTCAAAGTATCAGAGAAGCTATCGAGTCCCTCAATAACAGTAACACCGTTTATACGCACTGCTCTGTGTAAAGGAACAATATTACACTGTTTTCTGCTCTGTTCTGATGTTATTTCCTCGTCACAAACAGACCTGGAGTTGTGCTTTGTTTCATTCACATGTTTAACACACAAACCTGCACATTTAGCACAAGGAAAACACTCTTTACACTCCACGCACCTTTACTAGAATTATGTGGATGATTTCAGTCCTGGAATCACTGATCTCGACTGAATTAAACGTAAAAGGAGCTGTTCAGAGATGCAGACAGACGAATAATAAAGAGTTACTCAGACGTGTGAATGAACCAAAACACTCCAGGTCTGTTTTTGTGGAGGGAACAGTTATAATGTGACTTAAAGCTCCAAAAAGAGTGGATTTTGCATCATACAGAAGCTTTAATCTCATTGTACCTCTTCTCTGACCTCTTTGTGGTTGAGTGCCTCTCCTCTCTCTGTCTGCCCCAGCTGGTCCAGGCCTCCCCCCGGCTCCTCGGGACTCAAACTGGCTCTAGTCCCGGTCTCTGGACTCAATCTGGGTCCAGTCCCAGTCTCTGGACTCCGGTTCGCTGTAGTCCCGGTCTCTGGACTCTGAGTATCTCTTGTCCAGGTCTCTGGACTCTGGTTGGTTCTAGTCTCAGTCTCTGGACTCTGGTTGGTTAATGTCTTTGTCTCTGGACTCTGGTTGACTCTAGTCCCGGTCTCTGGACTCTGGTTGGGTCTAGTCTCAGTCTCTGGACACTGGTGGGTTCTAGTCCCGGTCTCTGGACTCTGGTGGGTTCTAGTCCCGGTCTCTGGACTCTGGTTGGGTCTAGTCTTAGTCTCTGGACTCCGATTGGTTCTAGTCCCGGTCTCTGGACTCTGGTGGGTTCTAGTCCCGGTCTCTGGACTCTGGAGTGGTAGGATCCCGTTCTCGAGTGGCTGTGGTCCGGTCCCGTTGTGCCGGTACATCGTCAGCTCTATGGCCTCGTCTTCATTTGACGCCACCGTCCCCAGACAGTGTGTGGAGCAGAAGAGCGCCTCCTGGCAGAGGAAAGGAGCGTTACAACACCACACAGACACTTACGCTTTAAAGATCCTGTTTTATTTACTTTTGGCCGTGTCAGAATGTTGTTAAAAACCGACCTGGAGCTGGGTTTTGTTTCTTTCACATGTGTTTGGTTATTATTTATTATTAGTCTGCCTATATCTTCAACATGATTCTACTGAAGGTGTGTGGAGTTCAAACACAATGGAGCACTTCCTGTATCACCACATGACATCACAAGGTGGAACAGAGGGTTTTGAGAGAAGCGCTGGGTCTAAATCTGCAGGATTTGAGAGATACGGATACAGAAGTCTGACTGAAACGAAACAACTCCAGGTCTGTTTGTGACGAGTCAGGTCATGGGCCCTTTAAAGCCTGAGCAGAAGACGACATCGGTCTGTTAGACACTCGGTTTCAATCAATCAAACTTTATTTATAGAGCTCGTTTCATACAAAAATGCAACACAAAGCGCTTTACAGTGATTAAAAAAAGAACAATCCCACATTTCCCTCCACCCTCCACAAAGCTAAACTAAACAGACGAGTCTAGAGATAATAATCCCACATAAAGATGAACTAAACAAGTGAGTCTAACTGTGACAGAACTCTCTTTATTTATGACGAACTGAAACAGGAAACTATGAGATTACTACAGTGACAGACTGTTTTTATAACTCTTTCTATCTCTATATTATCTTTCATAACTCTCTATACTAACCATAACTAACTACTACAGAGAAAGAAGGAAAATAGAGGAAGAACAACAAAAGGAACACATATATAAATTATGACTCGACATTGCAACCGGGAGGAGACAGGGAGGAGGAGACAGGGAGGAGGAGACAGGGAGGAGGAGACAGGGAGGAGGAGACAGGGAGGAGGAGACAGGGAGGAGGAGACAGGGAGGAGGAGACAGGGAGGAGGAGACAGGGGGAAGGAGACAGGGAGGAGGAGACAGGGAGGAGGAGACAGGGAGGAGGAGACAGGGGGAAGGAGACAGGGAGGAGGAGACAGGGAGGAGGAGACAGGGAGGAGGAGACAGGGAGGATGAGACAGGGAGGAGGAGACAGGGAGGAGGAGACAGGGAGGAGGAGACAGGGGGAAGGAGACAGGAGGGAGGAGACAGGGAGGAGAAGACAGGAGGAAGGAGACAGCTCATCCCTGTGCTCTTCATCAGGGAACATCGGCCCCTGTGCCGTACGGTCCAGTGCCATTTACCACCTGCAGGTTCCTCGTGTCCAGACTGAGCTGAGGCGTCTCTGCTCCTTCAGCCTCCAAACCGAACTGAACATATCTGAACTGGCCTCATTTAAAGTTTTTCGTTCTTTGTTATGTAAAAGGCAAAAATCTCCATTCACCAGTGCCTGTGTTTTTAAGATCCATCCATCTTCTTCCGCTTATCCGGGGCCGGGTCGCGGGGGCAGCAGTCTAAGCAGGGGCTCCCAAGCTTCCTTCTCCCCAGCCACTTCCTCCAGCTCCTCCGGACGGACCCCGAGGCGTTCCCAGGCCGAGAGACATAGTCCCTCCAGTGTGTCCTGGGTCTTCCCCGGGGCCTCCTACCGGTGGGACATGCCCGGAACACCTCCCGAGGGAGGCGTCCAGGAGGCATCCGGACCAGATGCCCGAACCACCTCAGCTGCTCCTCTCGACGTGGAGGAGCAGCGACTCTACTCCGAGCTCCTCCCGTGTGACCGAGCTCCTCACCCTATCTCTAAGGGAGCGCCCGGCCACTCTGCGGAGGAAACTCATTTCGGCCGCTTGTATCCGCGATCTCGTTCTTTCGGTCATTACCCAGAGCTCATGGCCATGTGTTTTTAAGATGCCACTATAAAAGTGCTCTTTGGAACAGAGTTTATTTATCATCTATTGTTTACACCTACTGCACTTTATATTTTTAGACTGTTACAACTACTGCACTTTGGAAATATTCTCTACATTCACTGCACTTTACTCTCATAATTGATGTTTATCTTAACTGATTGTTGTTTTCTGCTCTTGTGCTGAACACTTGTCCAGGTCGCCCTTGTAAATGAGGTCTGGACCTCAGTGGGGCTTTACCTGGTTAAATAAAGGATAAATAAAATTAAATAAAGCTGCAATGTGTAGCTTTTCTAGTGGACGGTCTGTTGAAATGTTATTGCTTTGGCTGGAATGTTCCACAGTATGGCATTAAACCTTCTTTCATGCATCTTTTCAATTACAGATTTATATCACTAAAAATACCTCTGTGAGATGGGTAGCCTCTCCACAGATCTGACCTGTAACATGCCCTCGTGGTGTCACCTGCGAGTCTTCATGGAGATACATAAGTTTAATGCCAGGCTGCGGAACCTTCTAAGCAAAGCCCCTGTCTGTGTGTGTTCCCCTCCGGCCAGCAGGGGGAGACACACAGCAACACTTAGGCTCAAACAGCTCAAAGCTCAGAACCTTTTGTCCTCAGATAAACTTGATATTAAAGGTGTATTGTGTAACTTTTTATTGGGGGTCCATCAAATGCTGGAAGATCACAATATAATAACAGAGCTCTGTACACCAAACTGTGAAACTTTCCAGACAAAGCAATAACATCTCCATGGAGACAGAAGACAGTGAAGTTACACAATGCAGTTTTAAATCTGAAATAATAATGTCCAAAAGTGTTTTTTATGTATATTCTCGATACAAGTGTCTGTGGAGAAGGTTTGGATCAGGAGTTGGTGCTGCTTCATGTGTCTCATGTGTCTGGTGTGTCTCATGTGTCTGGTGTGTCTCATGTGTCTGGTGTGTCTCATGTGTCTGGTGTGTCTCATGTGTCTGGTGTGTCTCATGTGTCTGGTGTGTCTGGTGTGTCTGGTGTGTCTGGTGTGTCTGGTGTGTCTGGTGTGTCTGGTGTGTCTGGTGTGTCTCATGTGTCTGGTGTGTCTGGTGTGTCTGGTGTGTCTGGTGTGTCTGGTGTGTCTCATGTGTCTGGTGTGTCTGGTGTGTCTGGTGTGTCTGGTGTTTCTCATGTGTCTGGTGTGTCTCATGTGTCTCATGTGTCTGGTGCGTCTCATGTGTCTGGTGTGTCTCATGTGTCTGGTGTGTCTCATGTGTCTCATGTGTCTGGTGTGTCTCATGGGTCTGGTGTGTCTCATGTGTCTCATGTGTCTCATGTGTCTGGTGTGTCTGGTGTGTCTGGTGTGTCTCATGTGTCTCATGTGTCTAGTGTGTCTCATGTGTCTAGTGTGTCTCATGTGTCTGGTGTGTCTCATGTGTCTCATGTGTCTGGTGTGTCTCATGTGTCTGGTGTGTCTCGTGTGTCTGGTGTGTCTGGTGTGTCTCGTGTGTCTGGTGTGTCTCATGTGTCTGGTGTGTCTCATGGGTCTGGTGTGTCTCATGTGTCTCATGTGTCTCATGTGTCTGGTGTGTCTGGTGTGTCTGGTGTGTCTCATGTGTCTCATGTGTCTAGTGTGTCTCATGTGTCTAGTGTGTCTCATGTGTCTGGTGTGTCTCATGTGTCTCATGTGTCTGGTGTGTCTCATGGGTCTGGTGTGTCTGGTGTGTCTCATGTGTCTAGTGTGTCTCATGTGTCTGGTGTGTCTCATGTGTCTCATGTGTCTGGTGTGTCTCATGTGTCTGGTGTGTCTGGTGTGTCTCGTGTGTCTGGTGTGTCTGGTGTGTCTCATGTGTCTGGTGTGTCTCATGTGTCTGGTGTGTCTCATGTGTCTGGTGTGTCTCATGTGTCTGGTGTGTCTCATGTGTCTGGTGTGTCTCGTGTGTCTGGTGTGTCTCATGTGTCTGGTGTGTCTGGTGTGTTCTGCACCTGTGTTCTAGAGCTTTGCCTCTTTTTCCTCAGGCTGACGCTCAGTCTCTTGGGGCTGTCGTGGAGCTCTGGTTGTCTGAAGTATTCGTACAGACGGTTGGTCCACTGTCCGAGCGAGCGCACGTGCAGCCACAGCGTGTCTGAGGAGAGAGGGCCAGGGTTAGAGAGGAGCTTTCACATGGACGGTCCACTTAAAGCTGAACTCTGTCACGTCTGAAGCTAAAGTCTGTTTCTAGAGGTGGTGAAATTCTGTCAGGGGCCAAAAAACAGCACAGATCAGTGTTTCCTTGGTGGAGATCTCACTGTGGCAGTGAGTCTGTCAAGGCAACAAACTAGTGTAGTGATGGGGGCAAGTTCTGAACTTCCACGTAAAACACCAATTTGCTTCAGACTGAAGAAGCTTAACTCCACTTTAACCCATCTGACAACAGCCACAAGTCTAACAAACAAAACTCTCTGCCTGGTTCACTCATTAGTGTCTGGAAACGTTAGGAAACATCTTTATAAGCACCTCACACTTCCCTCTGCTGATTTTCCACTGCACAGGCCAAAGCCCAAAAGACTCAATGTCGACTACAGAAGCAACAAGTGAAGATCGACGACTGACGGAGAAGAAGAAGAGAAACTGAAAGTTCTTGAAAGAAAATGGTTCGGAAAAATATTTTTTTGCGTTTTTCAAGAAATATAATTCACTGGTAAATAAACGGGATTAGAAACGACATCAGGGATCAAGTCTTTTGGGTTGTGGCCTGTGCAGTGGGAAATCAACAGAGGGAAGTGTAAGGCTGCAGTACAGTACCTGACTGCTCGGGGGCGCTGCAGTACCGTACCTGACTGCCCGGGGGCGCTGCAGTACTGTACCTGACTGCTCGGGGGCGCTGCAGTACTGTACCTGACTGCTCGGGGGCACTGCAGTACCGTACCTGACTGCTCGGGGGCGCTGCAGTACCGTACCTGACTGCTCGGGGGCGCTGCAGTACCGTACCTGACTGCTCGGGGGCGCTGCAGTACCGTACCTGACTGCTCGGGGGCGCTGCTGATGGTGAACGGGTGCCACTCGTACTTGGCGATCGCCGGGATGTTGATGTAAACATAATCTCCAGGTTTGAACTGGAAAAACTGGGGCCGGTTGATCACGAGATGCGTCACCTGCAAAACACGAGATCGATTATGTCACATGAGCTTTTCCCCCGAATCCCCCAATCCCCCGAATCCCCCAATCCCCCAATCCCCCGAATCCCCCAATCCCCCAATCCCCGAATCCCCGAATCCCCCAATCCCCCAATCCCCCGAATCCCCCGAATCCCGGAATCCCCCGAATCCCGGAATCCCCCGAATCCCCCAATCCCCCGAATCCCCCGAATCCCCCAATCCCCCCAATCCCCCGAATCCCCGAATCCCCCCCCGAATCCCCGAATCCCGGAATCCTGGAATCCCCAAATCCCGAATCTCGAATCCCCAATCCCCAAATCCGGAATCCCGGAATCCCGAATCCCGAATCCCGAATCCCGAATCCCGAATCCGGAATCCCGAATCCCGAATCCCTGAATCCCGAATCCGGAATCCTCCGAATCCCGGAATCCCAGAATCCCCCGAATCCCCGAATCCCGGAATCCCCCGAATCCCCGAATCCCGGAATCCCCCGAATCCCGGAATCCCCCGAATCCCCGAATCCCCCGAATCCCGGAATCCCGGAATCCCGGAATCCCCCGAATCCCGGAATCCCCCGAATCCCCCGAATCCTCCAAATCCCCCGAATCCCCCGAATCCCCCGAATCCCCGAATCCCCCGAATCCCCGAATCCCAGAATCCCCCGAATCCCGGAATCCCGGAATCCCCTGAATCCCGGAATCCCCCGAATCGCCAAATCCCGGAATCCCCCGAATCCCCGAATCCTTTTACTCTGGATCTACTCATTTTAAAGCTGCAGTACGTAACATTTTCACCTCATTATCCCTGAGGGTTAAATCTGTAGTTTCGGCCGTCAGACGTTTATATGCGGAAAAGCAGAAGAAAAAGTGTCCTGGGAAACAGCGGCTCTTTCTTCATTTTTTATTTATTTTAAATTTTTATTATTATTTTATATTTTTTATATATTTTTAAATTTTATGATTTAGTTTATTTTTTATTTATAATTCTTTTTTATTTTATTTTTTATTTAGCACTTTGATCTGTTTTGTATGTGATACCGTCTTACTTCAGATTCTGTCAAATATCAGAAAACAATATCTGCAAAATAATTCATGAATAAAAATCTCTGTACATTTACATCACTTATTTTTTACACGATTTCTTTTTTGATGCTCTGGTGCAGCTTTTTCACTGTCGATATCGATACTTTGCATTAAGTATCTGCAAGACGTACCTGATATCAACCGATACCGATACCAATACCGATACCGATACCAGTGCAGAGGCAGAAAATGTCACTTATTTCCTTAAAACACAGACATGCAGGAGTGATATATAACCAGGACTGAACCAGGACTAAACCAGGACTAAACCAGGACTAAACCAGGACTAAACCAGGACTGAACCAGGACTAAACCAGGACTAAACCAGGACTAAACCAGGACTAAACCAGGACTGAACCAGGACTAAACCAGGACTAAACCAGGACTAAACCAGGACTGAACCAGGACTGAACCAGGACTAAACCTGGACTAAACCAGGACTGAACCAGGACTAAACCAGGACTGAACCAGGACTAAACCTGGACTAAACCAGGACTAAACCAGGACTAAACCAGGACTAAACCAGGACTGAACCAGGACTAAACCAGGACTAAACCAGGACTAAACCAGGACTGAACCAGGACTAAACCAGGACTAAACCAGGACTGAACCAGGACTAAACCAGGACTGAACCAGAATTAAACCAGGACTGAACCAGGACTAAACCAGGACTGAACCAGGACTAAAACAGGACTGAACCAAGACTAAACCAGGACTGAACCAGGACTGAACCAGGACTAAACCAGGACTGAACCAGGACTGAACCAGGACTGAACCAGGACTAAACCAGGACAAAACCAGGACTAAACCAGGACTAAACCAGGACTGAACCAGGACTAAACCAGGACTGATCCAGGACTGAACCAGGACTAAACCAGGACTAAACCAGGACTGAACCAGGACTAAACCAGGACTGAACCAGAATTAAACCAGGACTGAACCAGGACTAAACCAGGACTGAACCAGGACTAAAACAGGACTGAACCAGGACTAAACAAGGACTAAACCAGGACTAAACCAGGACTAAAACAGGACTGAACCAGGACTAAACCAGGACTGAACCAGAATTAAACCAGGACTGAACCAGGACTAAAACAGGACTGAACCAGGACTGAACCAGGACTAAACCAGGACTAAACCAGGACTGAACCAGGACTAAAACAGGACTGAACCAGGACTAAACAAGGACTAAACCAGGACTAAACCAGGACTGAACCAGAATTAAACCAGGACTGAACCAGGACTAAACCAGGACTAAAACAGGACTGAACCAGGACTGAACCAGGACTAAACCAGGACTGAACCAGGACTAAACCAGGACTGAACCAGGACTAAAACAGGACTGAACCAGGACTGAACCAGGACTAAACCAGGACTGAACCAAGACTAAACAAGGACTAAACCAGGACTAAACCAGGACTAAAACAGGACTGAACCAGGACTAAACCAGGACTGAACCAGGACTAAAACAGGACTGAACCAGGACTTAACCAGGACTGAACCAGGATTAAACCAGGACTGAACCAAGACTAAACAAGGACTAAACCAGGACTAAACCAGGACTGAACCAGGACTAAACCAGGACTAAACCAGGACTGAACCAGGACTAAACCAGGACTGAACCAGGTCTAAACCAGGACTGAACCAGGACTAAACCAGGACTGAACCAGGACTAAACCAGGACTAAACCAGGACTGAACCAGGACTAAACCAGGACTAAACCAGGACTAAACCAGGACTGAACCAGGACTGAACCAAGACTAAACCAGGACTGAACCAGGACTGAACTAGGACTAAACCAGGACTAAACCTGGACTGAACCAGGTCTAAACCAGGACTGAAACAGGACTGAACTAGGACTAAACCAGGACTAAACCTGGACTGAACCAGGACTAAACCAGGATCCTGTAAATCATTTTATTAGATCCAATTAAAGCTTCATCCAGGCTATCGTCTGATATCGTGCAGCCGATTCCCGATCCCCTGGGAATGCTGCGCCTGGGATTCTCCTCCTCACCTTGGACGACAGGAGGGAGCGTGGGGCCGAGTCAGATCTGTGGAGCGGCGCGTCCTCACCTTGGAGGGCAGCAGGTTGACCTCGGTGATGTAAAGGCTTCCCATCCGGGATCGTGCCATCCCCACCAGCTTCTCCAGCACGAACACCAGCCCCGGAACCACGAACCACTTCCAGAAGTTTGCACAGTGGATCACGAGGAGCGACCAGACCCACACGTACGACAGGTGCGACCAGTAAAACACCTGCGGGGCAACAGGAGGGGCAATAACACACCTGAGGGGCAACAGGAGGGGCAATAACACACCTGAGGGGCAACAGGATGGGCAATAACACACCTGAGGGGCAACAGGAGGGGCAATAACACACCTGAGGGGCAACAGGAGGGGCAATAACACACCTGAGAGGCAACAGGAGGGGCAATAACACACCTGAGAGGCAACAGGAGGCACAATAACACACCTGAAGGGCAACAGGACGGGCAATAACACACCTGAGGGGCAACAGGAGGGGCAATAACACACCTGAGGGGCAACAGGAGGGGCAATAACACACCTGAGGGGCAACAGGAGGGGCAATAACACACCCATGGGCAACAGGACGCGCAATAACACACCTGAGGGGCAACAGGAGGGGCAATAACACACCTGCGGGGCAACAGGAGGGGCAATAACACACCTGAGGGGCAACAGGAGGGGCAATAACACACCTGCGGGGCAACAGGAGGGGCAATAACACACCTGCGGGGCAACAGGAGGGGCAATAACACACCTGAGGGGCAACAGGAGGGGCACAACACACCTGCGGGGGGCAACAGGAGGGGCAATAACACACCTGAGGGGCAACAGGAGGGGCAATAACACACCTGCGGGGGCAACAGGAGG
Organism: Odontamblyopus lacepedii; assembly: GCA_034769755.1. NCBI lineage: Eukaryota > Metazoa > Chordata > Actinopteri > Gobiiformes > Gobiidae > Odontamblyopus > Odontamblyopus lacepedii. Next base: position 899,405 of record CM068348.1, read on the forward strand.
GGCAATAACACACCTGAGGGGCAACAGGAGGGGCACAACACACCTGCGGGGCAACAGGAGGGGCAATAACACACCTGAGGGGCAACAGGAGGGGCAATAACACACCTGCGGGGCAACAGGAGGGGCAATAACACACCTGAGGGGCAACAGGAGGGGCAATAACACACCTGAGGGGCAACAGGAGGGGCAATAACACACCTGAGGGGCAACAGGACGGGCAATAACACACCTGAGGGGCAACAGGACGGGCAATAACACACCTGCGGGGCAACAGGACGGGCAATAACACACCTGCGGGGCAACAGGAGGGGCAATAACACACCTGAGGGGCAACAGGAGGGGCAATAACACACCTGAGGGGCAAAAGGATGGGCAATAACACACCTGAGGGGCAACAGGAGGGGCAATAACACACCCAAGAGGGGCAACAGGAGGGGCAATAACACACCTGAGGGGCAACAGGAGGGGCAATAACACACCTGAGGGGCAACAGGACGGGCAATAACACACCTGAGGGGCAACAGGAGGGGCAATAACACACCTGAGGGGCAACAGGAGGGGCAATAACACACCTGAGGGGCAACAGGACGGGCAATAACACACCTGAGGGGCAACAGGAGGGGCAATAACACACCTGAGGGGCAACAGGACGGGCAATAACACACCTGAGGGGCAACAGGACGGGCAATAACACACCTGAGGGGCAACAAGAGGGGCAATAACACACCTGAGGGGCAACAGGATGGGCAATAACACACCTGAGGGGCAACAGGAGGGGCAATAACACACCTGAGGGGCAACAGGGGGCAGCAGAGAGGGATGTGGAACTTTTTCCCAAATTGCACTTTTCTGATCACAAACGACTGTTTTACTTTTATAAATTTCCACTGAAATAACAGACGTTTGAATAACTGTAAATCTGTGGGTGAAACATGGAGATTTGAAGAATCATTAAGACTGAAAACTGCAGAGACATTTACACACAAGAGCTTTTTCTGACCGACAATAAAGATGTCGTCATTTGCACTGAAGTAAAAAAGAAAAGAGGCAATATTTTAGTGAAAAATATAATTGTGTGTTTTTTGTTTTAATGAAATGTGTGTAAAAGTCGTCCGGGCAGAATCCAGGGCAAAGGGGAAAGTTCCAGAGTTTATTTGGCTGAACCCGTTTCTCTGCTCGTCTGAGCTGCTTCTTCAGTTCTGCTCAGACGCTGGAGGAAACTGACTTAAATCTGCCTGAAGGAGTTAGATCCTCTCAAATTACTCTGAAACTAACACTACTGACATTCCCCTACTTTGGGGTAATTGTTCCTCTGTTGCTCTGTTCCACCTTGTGATGTCATGAGTTTACCTTTTGTTTACAGATGGGCTTATCCAGAGCTGAAGTTACACAGATGATTCTAGTGAAGACGGAGTTTAAAAACACAGTGGAGCACTTCCTGTATCACCACATGATGACATCACAAGGTGGAACAGAGTGTTTTCAGCCTGAGAGAAGAACTCCTAAACGTGCAGTTTGTGAGTTAAACATGAATGAAACAAACACAGACAGATTCTAAATGATTCTGGGCTTTTTAAAAGTGTGAAACTGAGTCTGACCCATGAACTTTACCTGCGTGAAGTCGCCTCATCAAACAAACCTACAAAAACTCTGTCAGTCATTTGTGCTGTTTTGTGCTGTGACAGTTTCATTTGTGTGAGTTTATTTCTAAAATTCTTCATTATTATTTCTGTGGTAATTATAGGACGTCATTTCTGCTCAGCTGACGGAGACAAACTCCACAAAACTAGTGAAGAGAAACGACCTGAGGCTGAGGAAAAGTCTGTGTTATTATAAAATCTGAATCAAAAGCAAAAGACTAAAGACTGAAACAGACTTTTCCTCAGCCTCAGGTCGTTTCTCAGCCTCAGGTCGTTTCTCTTCTCTAGTTTTGTGGAGTTTGTCTCCGTCAGCTGAGCAGAAATGACGTCCTGTAATTACCACAGAAATAATAATGAAGAATTTTAGAAATAAACTCACACAAATGAAACTGTCACAGCACAAAACAGCACAAACCAAATACAAACGTTTGACATCATTTTCTTCCTGTTTTGAGGCTGTTTCACATTCTGAGGTTCTGGACGACGTCATCGACCGAAAATAAAACTGAATATCTGAAGAACCAGAATCACACAAATGAAACTTTTTGCAGCACAAACGACTGACGTAGTTTTTGTAGGTTTGAGTTCGATGGGCGACTTCACGCAGGTCATTTTGCTCCTAAATGCTGAACACAGACGCAGATAAATTGTGGAGTCTGACCTCGAAGTGTCCACTGCGGCGCACGAAGGTCAGCGAGCAGAGCACCATGAGGAAGATCAGGGCCTGCAGCACGACTCCGGTCAGTGAGGCGGTGCCGCGGACCCAGCCGATGCCCGGGCGGGTGGTGAACACGTACTCCCAGAAACTGAACTCCCCCGACTCCGACAGTTTCGCTTCACACGCAGAAAGACACGGGGGAAAGGTGGGATTAAACTTACAAAATATCATATCTCACACATTTACACTTTTGGAATCCATTTTTGTGACTATTTCTGTCTTATTTTGCATCAAATCTGTGGCTAAATACTTGTAGAAGGCCAAATCACAGGTCAGATCTGTGGAGAATTGAGCCCACTCACCGTAAGAACATGTTTTTCAAGGGATTTCTGAATAAGAAAATCACCTCCACCAATAGATTTTTTTAAAGCTTTTTTGTGTTTAATCTAATACTTTTATACACGTACAGTCAGTTATTCACAATATTTTAGTCACTGTGGGTATTTTAATTTACTGTTTTTTCCCTTTTTTCCCTCAAAGATTGAAAAAGATGAGCATTAAAATCCCTTCTAACAGGATAAATATCACATACAGGAGATATGTTTATGTCTTATTATGAACAAGTGTATTTCAAGGGACTTGTGAATAAGAAAATAAATTATCCAGCTGTACGACTGGACAATATATTCCTACAGAAATAATGATCAGACTGGAACTTTACGCCACAGACACAAAACAATAAAGCAACATGATCCCAGTAAACCACTTTAAATAGACAGGATCATAAAAAACACAAAGTGCAGAAATAGAAGCACCAAGTCGCCCCAGAAGTGACTTCTTTAACCCTTCAAAGCTCAAATGTAACTGTATTAAAATAAAAATCCCCTGGAATATGCACATGATAAATCCTGAGCCCAAACACACAGTCCCAGCTTTTCTATACTGGACCATAAATTTATAGTCATTATTATATCACTTTCTTTAACCAGGAAACGCCCATTGAGATGGAGGTCTGTTTTCAAGGGGACCTGGAGCTGCACGTCAACAGTTTTACAAGACTAAAAATACTTTAGAAAACGCACACAGCAAATCCTTTAAATCTACAACAGGCCTAAAATGCAACAATATTTCATAAATTGCCAAATGTTATGATGACGGGCCTATTTATCCAGGCAAGACTCACACAGAATAAATAATAAAACTATGAAACTCCATGGACACAAGCAGCAGGAAAGTTCCGCAGTGTCTTTACACTGACCGAAGTTGAAGAGGTGGGCGCAGGTGTGCAGCAGTGTGTAGAACAGGATGGCGTAGCCCACGATCTGATGCAGCAGAACGTTCTGGTCCAGAGGCAGAACCTTCACCACCCACGTGGCCCTGAGCCACGTCAGGCACCGGCGCAACATCAGGACCTGCAGCACCACGAGGGGGCGGGTTAGTTTGGGTTTGGGTTAGTTTGGGTTTGGGTTAGTTTGGGTTTGGGTTAGTTTGGGTTTGGGTTAGTTTGGAGGGTTTGGGTTAGTTTGGGTTTGGGTTAGTTTGGGTTTGGGTTAGTTTGGGTTAGTTTGGGTTTGGGTTAGTTTGGAGGGTTTGGGTTAGTTTGGGTTTGGGTTAGTTTGGGTTTGGGTTAGTTTGGGTTAGTTTGGGTTTGGGTTAGTTTGGAGGGTTTGGGTTAGTTTGGTGGGTTTGGGTTAGTTTGGGTTAGTTTGGAGGGTTTGGGTTAGTTTGGAGAGTTTGGGTTTGTTTGGGTTTGGGTTAGTTTGGAGGGTTTGGGTTAGTTTGGGTTTGGGTTAGTTTGGAGGGTTTGGGTTAGTTTGGGTTTGGGTTAGTTTGGGTTTGGGTTAGTTTGGGTTTGGGTTAGTTTGGGTTTGGGTTAGTTTGGAGGGTTTGGGTTAGTTTGGGTTTGGGTTTGGGTTAGTTTAGAGGGTTTGGGTTAGTTTGAGTTTGGGTTAGTTTGGGTTTGGGTTAGTTTGGAGGGTTTGGGTTAGTTTGGAGGGTTTGGGTTAGTTTGGGTTTGGGTTAGTTTGGAGGGTTTGGGTTAGTTTGGGTTTGGGTTAGTTTGGAGGGTTTGGGTTAGTTTGGGTTTGGGTTAGTTTGGAGGGTTTGGGTTAGTTTGGGTTTGGGTTAGTTTAGAGGGTTTGGGTTAGTTTGGGTTTGGGTTAGTTTGGGTTTGGGTTAGTTTGGAGGGTTTGGGTTAGTTTGGAGGGTTTGGGTTAGTTTGGGTTTGGGTTAGTTTGGGTTTGGGTTAGTTTGGAGGGTTTGGGTTAGTTTGGGTTTGGGTTAGTTTAGAGGGTTTGGGTTAGTTTGGGTTTGGGTTAGTTTGGGTTTGGGTTAGTTTGGGTTTGGGTTAGTTTGGAGGGTTTGGGTTAGTTTGGGTTTGGGTTAGTTTAGAGGGTTTGGGTTAGTTTGGGTTTGGGTTAGTGTGGGTTTGGGTTAGTTTGGGTTTGGGTTAGTTTAGAGGGTTTGGGTTAGTTTGGGTTTGGGTTAGTTTGGGTTAGTTTGGGTTTGGGTTAGTTTGGGTTTGGGTTAGTTTGGGTTTGGGTTAGTTTGGGTTTGGGTTAGTTTGGAGGGTTTGGGTTAGTTTGGGTTTGGGTTAGTTTAGAGGGTTTGGGTTAGTTTAGAGGGTTTGGGTTAGTTTGGGTTTGGGTTAGTTTGGGTTTGGGTTAGTTTGGGTTTGGGTTAGTTTGGAGGGTTTGGGTTAGTTTGGAGGGTTTGGGTTAGTTTGGAGGGTTTGGGTTAGTTTGGGTTTGGGTTAGTTTGGGTTTGGGTTAGTTTAGAGGGTTTGGGTTAGTTTGGAGGGTTTGGGTTAGTTTGGAGGGTTTGGGTTAGTTTGGGTTTGGGTTAGTTTGGGTTTGGGTTAGTTTGGAGGGTTTGGGTTAGTTTGGAGGGTTTGGGTTAGTTTGGGTTTGGGTTAGTTGGGTGTTTGGGTGTTATTTTGGGTTTGGGTTAGTTTGGGTTTGGGTTAGTTTGGGTTAGTTTGGGTTTGGGTTAGTTTGGGTTTGGGTTAGTTTGGAGGGTTTGGGTTAGTTTGGTGGGTTTGGGTTAGTTTGGGTTTGGGCTAGTTTGGGTTTGGGTTAGTTTGGAGGGTTTGGGTTAGTTTGGGTTTGGGTTAGTTTGGGTTTGGGTTAGTTTGGGTTTGGGTTAGTTTGGAGGGTTTGGGTTAGTTTGGGTTTGGGTTAGTTTGGGTTTGGGTTAGTTTGGAGGGTTTGGGTTAGTTTAGAGGGTTTGGGTTAGTTTGGGTTTGGGTTAGTTTGGGTTTGGGTTAGTTTGGAGGGTTTGGGTTAGTTTGGGTTTGGGTTAGTTTGGGTTTGGGTTAGTTTGGAGGGTTTGGGTTAGTTTGGAGGGTTTGGGTTAGTTTGGAGGGTTTGGGTTAGTTTAGAGGGTTTGGGTTAGTTTAGAGGGTTTGGGTTAGTTTAGGTTTGGGTTAGTTTGGGTTTGGGTTAGTTTGGAGGGTTTGGGTTAGTTTGGGTTTGGGTTAGTTTGGAGGGTTTGGGTTAGTTTGGAGGGTTTGGGTTAGTTTGGGTTTGGGTTAGTTTGGAGGGTTTGGGTTAGTTTGGAGGGTTTGGGTTAGTTTGGAGGGTTTGGGTTAGTTTGAAGGGTTTGGGTTAGTTTGGAGGGTTTGGGTTAGTTTAGAGGGTTTGGGTTAGTTTGGAGGGTTTGGGTTAGTTTGGGTTTGGGTTAGTTTGGGTTAGTTTGGAGGGTTTGGGTTAGTTTGGAGAGTGGACTGGAATCATAAAATAGTCGACTGTGTTCTTATTGTTTTTATGTCGTTTTTGCAAAGTCTCTTTTGTTTTTGAGTCCAAATAGTTTCAGCTGTTCCAGAGACGCTTTGGATGAGACTTTGGGTGATTTTTGGAATAAAAAGCATAAACTGGAGGATTAAACATTATAGAAACATAAACAGATATTTTGGGAAACAGAAATAGTGTTGAATTACGCAGCAGCAAACTCCTGACACTGGGGGAGTGTAATTCATTTCTTTAGTTCTGTAAATGGACACAGCCGACCTGCCGCCGCCACCGAGTTCCAAAGAGGAAGTGAGTGTGGACGCTGCTTTCGTCAGCACCAAAACCCGGCAGGACGCCCTACAAACAAAAAAACCCAAACTGTCCCTTTAAACCCCAGAGGTGACGGAGCAGAAGAGCTGCACCTGAACACACTGATCTGTGTGAATCACACTGAGTCTGTAGAACGTCGTGTGTTTCCTGCACTGATCCTTCACATTTGATTTGTTTTGTCTTGTTTAATGTTTTGTCTCTCCAGTTTCAATAACTTTAAATTATAAATCAGACGTCACGCCCTGAACAGCTGCGCTCACAGGGACTTTTACTTCAGTTTTTTTTTATCTTCCCACATTTTTGTACTTTAACTTATACAGTGAAGAAGTCGAACGTCACGTTGTTCCTCTCCACTTGAGTTCGACACTTAACGACACAGAAACAGAACAGTTTTTGCTCTGGAATCGTGTGGAAATGCAGCTGATACTTTGCAGCTGCCGTCATTCCCGGGGTGTGAAGCTAACTGTGGGCACTGCTCTGTCTGAGGCTTTATTAGACTTTAATCTGAGTTTTGTTTTAACACAGTCTGACAATAAACAACAGGGTGAACACGTTTACCAAATCAGAAACTTTCGGTGGTTGGAAATAATAAAACTGTGAAAAAGCGCGAAGCCTCGACTCAGTGGGTCAGAGTAAAATCTGATCATCTGAGACACGCTCCTCTGGTTTAGACCTGAAATAGACCTGAAATAGTCCTAGTTTAGTTCTAGTTTAGACCTGGTTTAGACCTGGTTTAGACCTGATATAGTCCTGGTTTAGTCCTAGTTTAGACCTGGTTTAGACCTGGTTTAGACCTGATATAGTCCTGGTTTAGACCTGATATAGTCCTGGTTTAGACCTGATATAGTCCTGGTTCTGTCCTGGTTTAGATCAGATGGGTCTCGTATAAAACTGGGGCAAATCTCTGGTTTTGTATAAATCTTTGGGACGGGGGGACACGGGGGACCCAGGGTCAGGACTGGGACTGTCCCGGGCGGTCGTCCTGCTAATCTGTGTGTCGTGTCTCCACGGTGACCGCTGAACATTCCTCCAGCGCACATACACGCAGGACACCCCCGGCGTGACCTGACTGTACAGTAAAGTATCTCCGGGTCATTGGGAGCGTGTCGGGAGCGTTTCGGGAGCGTGTCGGGAGCCTGTCGGGAGCGTGTCGGGAGCGCGTCGGGAGCGTTTCGGGAGCGTGTCGGGGGCCTGTCGGGAGCGTTTCGGGAGCGTTTCGGGAGCGTTTCGGGAGCGTGTCGGGAGCGTTTCGGGAGCGTTTCGGGAGCGTTTCGGGAGCGTTTCGGGAGCGTGTCGGGAGCCTGTCGGGAGCGTTTCGGGAGCGTTTCGGGAGCGCGTCGGGAGCCTGTCGGGAGCGTTTCGGGAGCGCGTCAGGAGCATGTCGGGAGCGTGTCGGGAGCGTGTTATGAGCGTGTTATGAGCGTGTCGGGAGCGTGTTATGAGCGTGTCGGGAGCGTGTTATGAGCGTGTCGGGAGCGTGTCAGGAGCGTGTCGGGAGAGTGTCGGGAGCGTGTTATGAGCGTGTTATCAGCGTGTCGGGAGCGTGTCAGGAGCCTGTCGGGAGCGTGTCGGGAGCGTGTCGGGAGCGTGTCGGGAGCGTGTCGGGAGCGTGTCGGGAGCGTGTCGGGAGCGTGTCGGGAGCGTGTCGGGAGCGTGTTATGAGCGTGTCGGGAGCGTGTCGGGAGTGTGTTATGAGCGTGTCGGGAGCCTGTCGGGAGCGTGTCGGGAGAGTGTCGGGAGCGTGTCGGGAGCGTGTTATGAGCGTGTCGGGAGCGTGTCATGAGCGTGTCGGGAGCCTGTCGGGAGCGTGTCGAGCCTGTCGAAGCGTTCGGCGTCGGAGCGCGTCGAGCGTGTCGAGGCTGTCGGGAGCGTGTCGAGCGTTGAGGCGTTGAGGCGTGTCGGGAGCGTGTCGGTAGCGTGTTAGGAGCGTTGAGGCGTGTCGAGCCTGTCGGAAGCGTGTCGAGGCGTGTCGGAGCCTGTCAGGAAGCGTGTCGAGCTGTCGGGAGCCTGTCGGGAGCCTGTCGGGAGCCTGTCGGGAGCCTGTCGGGAGCGTGTCGGGAGCGTGTCGGGAGCGTGTTATGAGCGTGTCGGGAGCGTGTCGGGAGTGTGTGGGGAGCATGTTGGGAGCGTGTTATGAGCGTGTCGGGAGCGTGTTGGGAGTGTGTCGGGAGCGTGTCGGGAGAGTGTCGGGAGCGTGTCGGGAGCGCGTCGGGAGCGTGTCGGGAGCGTGTTATGAGCGTGTCGGGAGCGTGTCGGGAGCGTGTCGGGAGCGTGTTATGAGCGTGTCGGGAGCGTGTTATGAGCGTGTCGGGAGCGTGTCGGGAGCCTGTCGGGAGCGTGTCGGGAGCGTGTCGGGAGCGTGTCGGGAGCCTGTCGGGAGCGTGTCGGGAGCGTGTCGGGAGCGTGTCGGGAGCGTGTCGGGAGCGTGTTATGAGCGTGTCGGGAGCGTGTCGGGAGTGTGTGGGGAGCATGTTGGGAGCGTGTTATGAGCGTGTCGGGAGCGTGTTGGGAGAGTGTCGGGAGCGTGTCGGGAGCGTGTCGGGAGCCTGTCGGGAGTGTGTGGGGAGCATGTTGGGAGCGTGTTAGGAGCGTGTCGGGAGCGTGTTATGAGCGTGTTATGAGCGTGTCGGGAGCGTGTCAGGAGCGTGTTATGAGCGTGTCGGGAGCCTGTCAGGAGCGTGTTATGAGCGTGTCGGGAGCGTGTCGGGAGTGTGTCGGGAGCATGTCGGGAGCGTGTTATGAGCGTGTCAGGAGCCTGTTGGGAGCGCGTCGAGAGCGTGTTGGGAGCGTGTTATGAGCGTGGTCGAGCCTGTCGGAGCCTGTCGAGCCTGTCGGAGCCTGTCGGAGCGTGGTCGGAGCGTGGTCGGAGCGTGTTATGAGCGTGTCGGGAGCGTGTCGGGAGTGTGTGGGGAGCATGTTGGGAGCGTGTTATGAGCGTGTCGGGAGCGTGTTGGGAGTGTGTCGGGAGCGTGTCGGGAGAGTGTCGGGAGCGTGTCGGGAGCGTGTCGGGAGCGTGTCGGGAGCGTGTTATGAGCCTGTCGGGAGCGCGTCGGGAGCGTGTCGGGAGCATGTCGGGAGCGTGTTATGAGCGTGTCGGGAGCGTGTTATGAGCGTGTCGGGAGCGTGTCGGGAGCCTGTCGGGAGCGTGTCGAGCGTGGTCGAGGCGTGTCGGAGCCTGTCGGAGCGTGTCGAGCGTGTCGGACTTGTCGGAGCGTGTCGGGAGCGTGTTATGAGCGTGTCGGAAGCGAGGAGGGAGGGTGTGCGGACCATGTAGTGAGCGTGTTATGAGCGTGTCGGGAGCGTGTTGGGAGAGTGTCGGGAGCGTGTCGGGAGCGTGTCGGGAGCCTGTCGGGAGTGTGTGGGGAGCATGTCGGGAGCGTGTCGGGAGTGTGTCGGGAGCGTGTTATGAGCGTGTCGGGAGCGTGTCGGGAGCGTGTTGGGAGCGTGTTATGAGCGTGTCGGGAGAGTGTCGGGAGCGTGTCGGGAGCGTGTCGGGAGCGTGTCGGGAGCGCGTCGGGAGCGTGTCGGGAGCGTGTTATGAGCGTGTCGGGAGCGTGTCGGGAGCGGCGTACCAGGATGAGCGTGCAGTTGAAGTTGAGGCACTGGCCGCAGCCCCGGGCCAGCATGTACCAGGGGCCCCCCGCCTGGCTCCTCCACGCAGCCCAGCTGAACAGCCCCAGGCTCAGGACCACGTAGCCCAGCAGGAACAGCAGCTTACGGCTGTTATTGTGCCAGTACGACGCCGTCAGGTACCGAGGAGTCTGGTGCTTCTTCTGGTCCACCACAGGAGGCTTCAGCCAGTTCGCCGCACTGAGGGAGGGAGGAGAGGAGGAGAGGAGAGGAGGAGAGGAGGAGAGGAGGAGAGGAGAGGAGGAGAGGAGAGGAGGAGAGGAGGAGAGGAGAGGAGGAGAGGAGGAGAGGAGAGGAGGAGAGAGGAGAGGAGAGGAGGAGAGAGGAGGAGAGGAGAGGATGAGAGGAGAGGAGGAGCGGAGAGGAGGAGAGGAGAGGAGAGAGGAGGAGAGGAGGAGAGGAGAGGAGAGGAGGAGAGGAGAGGAGGAGAGGAGAGGAGGATGAGGCTTTATAAAACACATATTTCCTCATGTCTGTAGTTTATAACAGCTCGGCCTGTTGAACTGCCCTGATGGGGTCAGATCATCAGAATCATTCAGGGACACATAGAGTCCTCTACAGAAATAATGATCTAATAACTAGTTTAGTGTTGTCCACAGTATTGAACTATATCGATACTGAAACTAGTATCACAAATATAAGGCGCATGTAAGAAAAAGAAAGTTCTGCAGTTTAATGTTGAAAATCACATTCTGTTGTTTAAAGAAAGTTTTATTATTTGTATTGTGGAATCGGGATGAGTATCGAGTATCGAGTATCGAGGATCGAGTATCGACTCAGTGTCAAACTGAAGCTCGAGTCACCTGATGGTGAGGTTCTCCATCACCTCGGGGAAAGTCTCCAGTTCGGCCTTGAGCTCCTCGAAGGTGATGGAGCCGCTGTTGTCTTTGTCCGCAGACTCGAACAGCGCCAGCGTCAGGTCGTCCAGTTTCTCCTCCGGCAGAGAGATGGCGCTCTCCCGCAGACACGACTTCAGCACCGTGCGCAGCTCATCGGGGTCGATGGAGCCGCTGCCTGAAACAACAGACAAAATAAACTGAAACACAAAGTTTCTGCCGTTTAGTGGAATGTTTCAGCCAAACCCAAAGATGTGGCCTGGAGGGGGCGCTGTGACTCACCGTCCACGTCGTACACCTGGAACAGGAAGCGCAGTTTGTCCGTCTCAGAGCCGTGGATGAGCAGGTCCAGAGCCTCAAGCAGCTCGTCCAGGCTGATGGTTTTACTCCCGTCAGAGTCAAAGAGCGCGAAAAAGCGCTCAGCGAAGAAAGACTGAGGACAAGAGAGACGAGAGACGAGAGACGAGAGACGAGAGAGACGAGTTTTAAACTCTTTGTGAAACTCTCCTGAGGCATTTTCCTTTCATAAACGAGAGACTCATCAGTGAATTTTCCTTCAATATTCTTGTGATGAGCTCCATCTGCAAAATATATCGATCAAACATACGGAATTATCTCGATGATATTTCCATATCAGGGAAAAGAGGTCAGGGTTGATCCAGGACAGAACGATGCACTTTCCTGTTATTTTAATCCCAGTGGAAGAGAAAAGTGCAGATTTGTGGTTTACACTGCCTCTGAATAAAAGGTAAAAGGTTCATGTGAAAAGGAAAACAGGGAAATAGATAAGTTTAAAGTCAAACCGGTTAATATAATGTACTGTATATCCTAAAGTTTTGTCATTTCAGTTTTTTCACAAATGAATTTACAAAAATCTCTTGTTCCTCTCGAAGTCCTGGTGAAAGCGTTGATAAAAACACAAAATCAAATGAAGCAGAAACTCTCCCCAGAGTTCTGCAGAGGTGCAAATGCAGGAAGAGCGATCCCAAAGTGAAAAACTGCATCGCGCACTCAGATATTCAGAGTGAACTCTGCTCCAAAGGAAGAAAAGATGATCTGATAAAACGTGATTTAAAAATAAAAAAGCTTTTGGCTGTCTGAGTTTGAGATGAATTTCTTTCAATATCCATCTCAGTTTTCACATTATAGTTCAAAATCTCAAGGCGTTTAATGAGTTTAGAATTAAAACAACATGCACAGGGTCATGTGATCCAGTCCGGGTATTTAACTGTGAACACACAACACATTCAGATCCCCGTGTCCCTCTTATTGTTTTGAAAATGCTCGTTTAAAACAACTTATTCACACGTTTAATAAAGTTTTGGACACTTTAATCTGCCTGAATCCTTTCCTGTTGTGTTATTTCCTGTTGTGTTATTTCCTGTTGTGTTATTTCCTGTTGTGTTATTTCCTGTTGTGTTATTTCCTGTTGTGTTATTTCCTGTTGTGTTATTTCCTGTTGTGTTATTTCCTGTTGTGTTATTTCCTGTTGTGTTATTTCTGTGTGTTATTTCTGTGTGTGTTATTTCCTGTTGTGTTATTTCCTGTTGTGTTATTTCCTGTTGTGTTATTTCCTGTTGTGTTATTTCTGTGTGTTATTTCCTGTTGTGTTATTTCCTGTTGTGTTATTTCTGTGTGTTATTTCTCTGTGTGTTATATCCTGTTGTGTTATTTCCTGTTGTGTTATTTCCTGTTGTTATTTCCTGTTGTGTTATTTCTGTGTGTGTGATTTCCTGTTGTGTTATTTCCTGTTGTTATTTCCTGTTGTGTTATTTCTGTGTGTTATTTCCTGTTGTGTTATTTCCTGTTGTGTTATTTCTGTGTGTGTGATTTCCTGTTGTGTTATTTCCTGTTGTTATTTCCTGTTGTGTTATTTCTGTGTGTGTTATTTCCTGTTGTTATTTCCTGTTGTGTTATTTCCTGTTGTGTTATTTCCTGTTGTGTTATTTCTGTGTGTTATTTCCTGTTGTGTTATTTCTGTGTGTTATTTCCTGTTGTGTTATTTCTCTGTGTGTTATTTCCTGTTGTGTTATTTCCTGGTGTGTTATTTCCTGTTGTGTTATTTCTGTGTGTTATTTCCTGTTGTGTTATTTCCTGTTATGTTATTTCCTGTTGTGTTATTTATGTGTGTTATTTCCTGTTGTGTTATTTCCTGTTGTGTTATTTCCTGTTGTGTTATTTCCTGTTGTGTTATCTGTGTGTTATTTCCTGTTGTGTTATTTCTGTGTGTTATTTCTGTGTGTGTTATTTCCTGTTGTGTTATTTCCTGTTGTGTTATTTCCTGTTGTGTTATTTCTTGTTGTGTTATTTCTGTGTGTTATTTCTGTGTGTGTTATTTCCTGTTGTGTTATTTCCTGTTGTGTTATTTCTGTGTGTTATTTCTGTGTGTGTTATTTCCTGTTGTGTTTTTTCCTGTTGTGTTATTTCCTGTTGTGTTATTTCTGTGTGTTATTTCCTGTTGTGTTATTTCCTGTTGTGTTATCTGTGTGTTATTTCCTGTTGTGTTATTTCTGTGTGTGTTATTTCCTGTTGTGTTTTTTTCCTGTTGTGTTATTTCCTGTTGTGTTATTTCTGTGTGTTATTTCTCTGTGTGTTTTTTCCTGTTGTGTTATTTCCTGTTGTGTTATTTCCTGTTGTGTTATTTCTGTGTCATTTCCTGTTGTGTTATTTCTCTGTGTGTTATTTCCTGTTGTGTTATTTCTGTGTGTTATTTCTGTGTGTGTTATTTCCTGTTATTTCCTGTTGTGTTATTTCCTGTTGTGTTATCTGTGTGTTATTACCTGTTGTGTTATTTCCTGTTGTGTTATTTCCTGTTGTGTTATTTCCTGTTGTTATTTCCTGTTGTGTTATTTCCTGTTGTGTTATTTCTGTGTGTTATTTCCTGTTGTGTTATTTCTGTGTGTTATTTCCTGTTGTGTTATTTCTCTGTGTGTTATTTCCTGTTGTGTTATTTCCTGGTGTGTTATTTCCTGTTGTGTTATTTCTGTGTGTTATTTCCTGTTGTGTTATTTCCTGTTATGTTATTTCCTGTTGTGTTATTTATGTGTGTTATTTCCTGTTGTGTTATTTCCTGTTGTGTTATTTCCTGTTGTGTTATTTCCTGTTGTGTTATCTGTGTGTTATTTCCTGTTGTGTTATTTCTGTGTGTTATTTCTGTGTGTGTTATTTCCTGTTGTGTTATTTCCTGTTGTGTTATTTCCTGTTGTGTTATTTCTTGTTGTGTTATTTCTGTGTGTTATTTCTGTGTGTGTTATTTCCTGTTGTGTTATTTCCTGTTGTGTTATTTCTGTGTGTTATTTCTGTGTGTGTTATTTCCTGTTGTGTTTTTTCCTGTTGTGTTATTTCCTGTTGTGTTATTTCTGTGTGTTATTTCCTGTTGTGTTATTTCCTGTTGTGTTATCTGTGTGTTATTTCCTGTTGTGTTATTTCTGTGTGTGTTATTTCCAGTTGTGTTTTTTTCCTGTTGTGTTATTTCCTGTTGTGTTATTTCTGTGTGTTATTTCTCTGTGTGTTTTTTCCTGTTGTGTTATTTCCTGTTGTGTTATTTCCTGTTGTGTTATTTCTGTGTCATTTCCTGTTGTGTTATTTCTCTGTGTGTTATTTCCTGTTGTGTTATTTCTGTGTGTTATTTCTGTGTGTGTTATTTCCTGTTATTTCCTGTTGTGTTATTTCCTGTTGTGTTATCTGTGTGTTATTACCTGTTGTGTTATTTCCTGTTGTGTTATTTCCTGTTGTGTTATTTCCTGTTGTTATTTCCTGTTGTGTTATTTCCTGTTGTGTTATTTCTGTGTGTTATTTCCTGTTGTGTTATTTCTGTGTGTTATTTCCTGTTGTTATTTCCTGTTGTGTTATTTCCTGTTGTGTTATCTGTGTGTTATTTCCTGTTGTGTTATTTCCTGATGTGTTATCTGTGTGTTATTTCCTGTTGTGTTATTTCCTGTGTTATTTCCTGTTGTTTTATTTTCTGTTGTGTTATTTCTGTGTGTTATTTCCTGTTGTGTTATTTCCTGTTGTGTTATTTATGTGTGTTATTTCCTGTTGTGTTATTTCTGTGTGTTATTTCCTGTTGTGTTATTTCCTGTTGTGTTATTTCCTGTTGTGTTATTTCTCTGTGTGTTATTTCTCTGTGTGTTATTTCCTGTTGTGTTATTTCCTGTTGTGTTATTTCCTGTTGTGTTATTTCTGTGTGTTATTTCCTGTTGTGTTATTTCCTGTTGTGTTATTTCCTGTTGTGTTATTTCTGTGTGTTATTTCCTGTTGTGTTATTTCTGTGTGTTATTTCCTGTTGTGTTATTTCTGTGTGTGTTAGTTCTTGTTGTGTTATTTCCTGTTGTGTTATTTCCTGTTGTGTTATTTCCTGTTGTGTTATTTCTGTGTGTTAGTTCCTGTTGTGTTATTTCTGTGTGTGTTATTTCCTGTTGTGTTATTTCCTGTTGTGTTATTTCCTGTTGTGTTATCTCTGTGTGTTATTTCCTGTTGTGTTATTTCCTGTTGTGTTATTTCCTGTTGTGTTATTTCCTGTTGTGTTATTTCCTGTTGTGTTATTTCCTGTTGTGTTATCTCTGTGTGTTATTTCCTGTTGTGTTATTTCCTGTTGTGTTATTTCCTGTTGTGTGTCTCAGCTCTGACCTCTTTGACCTTGAGCGCCGTCTTAAACTCGTCCAGGTCGATTTCTTTGTCGTCTCCAGCGATGCTCTCGAACTGTTTGGTGACCCACTCCAGCCACCGCGAGTCCTCCTCTGCACTCATGCTGCACCTGCACACACACACACACATGAACACACACACACACACACACATGAACACACACATGAACACACACACACATGAACACACACACACACACACAAACACACACATGAACACACACACACACACATGAACACACACACACACACACATGAACACACACACACATGAACACACACACACACATGAACACACACACACACACACACATGAACACACACATGAACACACACACACATGAACACACACACACACACACAAACACACACATGAACACACACACACACACATGAACACACACACACACACACACATGAACACACACACACACACGAACACACACACACACATGAACACACACACACACACAAACACACACATGAACACACACACACACACACAAACACACACATGAACACACACACACACACATGAACACACACACACACACATGAACACACACACACACACATGAACACACACACACACACATGAACACACACACAAACACACACATGAACACACACACACACATGAACACACACACACATGAACACACATGAACACACACATAAACACACACACACGAACACACATGAACACAGGCACACACACATGAACAAACACACACACGAACACACACACACATGAACACACACACACACAGATGAACACACACACGAACACACACACACACGAACACACACACACACACACACAATAAACACACACTACACACACACACACACACACAATAAACACACACATCCTCCTACACACTCATGCTGCACCTGTGCACAAAACACACAGACACACAATAAACACACACACAATAAACACACATATAATAAACACACGTATAATAAACACACATATAATAAACACACACACAATAAACACACATATAATAAACACACGTATAATAAACACACATATAATAAACACACACACAATAAACACACATATAATAAACACACGTATAATAAACACACATATAATAAACACACATATAATAAACACACACACAATAAACACACATATAATAAACACACACACACGGGGCTCCTGTTCCTCTGGTTCAGACTTCGTTTTGACGGTGGAGTGTGTGACCTCCAGCTCCAGTCAAACGAAGCTCATGGAGGCTGCGGGTTTCGGGTGATTCTGGAATGGATCATGCAGAGGGTTAATACGAACATTTTAAGGCCAAACTGAGGAGCCTGACAGCAGCAGGGACTGCCGCGCTGCTCCACTGAGAGACACAGGAAATCTTTCCTGCCTGTCGCCATCAAACTGTTGAACGCTGCACTTTAACTCACAAACTACTCAATTTTTTTCATCCTATTCCCTGCTCACACATGTATATAGTCAATAGATGTCAATGATGTAAATAATTTCCCAGAGAGAGCTATTTTATCTTTTATCTTATTGTATTTAGCTTATTTTGTAACTTGTTTGATGTACATGCTCTTGGTCGGTTGCATCTGTAACAAAGAAAATTTCCCCTCGGGGATGAATAAAAGTAATTCTGATTCTGATTCTGATTCTGAATTCTGACAGAGACGCAAACTAAACTGGAGCTGGAGTCGATGGAGCCGGAAACGCATCAAGAGAACTTCCTGTTTGGAGCACGGTCCATTTCCATAAACAGGCAGGTTTATCTACACAGTATATTACACACAGTCTGTGGTGTGGATCAGACACAGTATAATCCATAAACACATTTACAGTCGTCCCTCAGTTCATCACCTTTTGCCGCCTCGCAGTTTCACAGATTTTGTTGTGTTCTGATTGGCTGAGACTGAACCGGCGCCTCGTGTTCTGTGTGACTGAAGACGCGTGTGTCTGTTTAGAAGAATAAAAACAGTGACAACAAAAGCTCCATGACAGCTCCTATGTCATGGAGAGTTGTAGCTCCTCAGGTTAGATCGTGGCTGATCTTCCCTCCAGATCACAGACGGGTTTTACAGCCTTAAAACATATAGAATAATTGTAAAAAATAAAGCTGACACGCAGATTTCGCCTGTTGTGGGTTATTTTTAATCAGGGACCAGTGTAGAACAGGATAAAACCTGATCAAATACATGTCCATAAACAAAATGAATGAGTTTGTTGTGGAGGAGAAACACCAAAACGGTTGAAGAAAACACATAAAACGAATCTGTAAGAAGAGAAGGTTTTGGGCAGAGTTTTAAAATAGCAAATTTTTCACTTTTGTGTAAGACTTAAACCTCAACCGAGACATTTAAGGTGAAGGAAAACTACCACTTCATGACATCACGAGGTGGAGCAGAGCGTTTGGAGCTCTGCAGATGTAACAGACGAATAATAAAGAGTCAAACATGAAGGAAACAAACACGACTCAGATCTGAAGAATCCAGTTTGTTCAGTATAATAACTCGTATAACAGAAATATAAAAACTAATTGAACAGTTTTTGCCTGAGCTCTTGTGTAGTTTGGGTCTGAAAAATGAAACGCTTTGAGCACTTTTACCACGTCCTCGTTTTTAGTCGAGATTTAAATCATTTGTCCTCTGTTCTTACACCATTGTGCGGCTCTAATCAGAAACAGCAGCGACACCACTGACCCTTTATCCAAACGGCCGTCGCTCGTTATTTTACCCACATTTGTACAAAAGACTTTGGCTCTTGAAAAGCTCGTCCTTCACAAACAGCTGAAGCACACAGGAGTCCTGCAGCGTCGCTCACAGACGAGAAAACCCTGTCCCTTCACTCGCTGCATCTCCAGGGGGATGTCACACCAAGATGGCCTCCGTCAACCAGAAACTACAGCTGTAAGAACCCAGATGCCCTCCCCGCGTGTCTCCAGAGGGTTTTAGTCTCTACAAACACGTTCTGAAATAGATTCTTCTGCTGCAGTTCATCATATTTCTCTCAGAGGTTCTTTCTCCTGGAGCTGTTCACTCTGTATCTGCAGTTCATGAACACAAACAGGACTCGTTTTACTCGCTCTGAGTCGGCTGAATCGACTCTTTTAGGGCGGAAGTGATAAAAAAGAAGTGTCATTGCTCCTCGTTCATTCTGATTCAGACTGACAGAAGACGACGGAGATAAAAACATTTCCAGCACCATAACGTCTGGTTGTTCTGCGTGTGTTTGTCAGAATCAATGTTCTACCGGCGGAGTAAAGTTCTACAGTTTTACTCACTGATCTCACGAGGATCTGACGCTCGGACACCGTTTGTCAAAGTTCAGTTTGTTGGGGAAATATTCTCGATCTTTTGTGGATAATCCTTTCACAGCTCGACAAACTGCTGACTTCTGCCAAACGTCTGTTGCTAAAACATGATGTCGTTTAATACACTGTCCTTTTAATACACAAATACAAACACAAAGTGTGTGCAGCAGAACCGAGCGCACGTTCACTGACACTGAGTCTGTCGGGCGGATCATCCACTCACTCATTCTCAGTTGGTTTTATAATCTTAAAAAGTGTCACATATTTTTCACAAAAGTGTCGTCCATGACTCAACTCATCAGAACATTTTAAATTTAATGTTTAAATAAATGTTTAAAAGAAGAAACTACGAGTTTTCCTGCAGCACTTCACTGGTTTTAGATTCAGTGACACAGATTTGTCTGAGACTGAAGCTCTTACATCGAGAATTCAGCATCTCTGAATTTATTCTCAGGCCGTTCACACTCATCATAAACCTGTTTTAAGTCTGTTTATCGAGAATTTAGCAGAATTTACAGCATTTTATCGAGAATTTAGCATCTCAGAACTTATTCTCCTGAACTGATTTTAAGTCTGTTCATCTCAAACTTCTCGTCCATAAACTTATTTCCAGCTCCTGAACTCACAGACGCTTCATTCTCGTCTGGAGGTCGTTTATTTGAAGAGAACTCGTCCAGTAAAATGATCTCGCTGCAGGAACAGATCATTTTTCTATTTTGAAGTCATTTTCTGAGAGATTCACATCTTACATTTTGTCTGAGCTTTTCTGCGGTGTGAACAGCTCTACTTTACTGTTCATATTTATCCGGTCACAGGTGGTTTTATGGCTCCAATGACCTAAAAACACTGGGGTTCTGAGCGGGCTCGCCTCTCCACAGATCTGACACAGATAGAAAGGTTTAATGCCACACTGTGAAACATTCCAGACAAAACAATAACCAGTCCATGGAGAAAAGCGTCTGACGGAGCCTCCAGCAGAAAAGTGCCACGGTGCAGCTTTAAGTGTCACAATAATCTCGATTTACCTCTAAAAAAAAAGGGGGAAAAACTAAAATACGCAAATATTTCCTTTTCCGTCAGGACGTCAAGATTTGAGGCGAGTTTCCAGTTTTCTTCGGTTCAGTCTGAGCTCCTGCGGCGGAAACAGAGACAAAAACAACACGGAGGAAAACTCATCTCTCAGTTTGACCTGTTTTTCTTTTCGTTTTTTCTCACGTCCGTATGTTCTGTTAAAGCCGCACTGCGGGACATTCTGGGTGGAATTTTTCTCATTTCATAAACTTATTTCCATGGAGACGAGCACCAAGCGCATTTACAGGTCTGATCTGTGGAGAGGAGAGCCCGCTTACAGTAGAATACAGCTGTTTTCAGCCTATTGTTTTATGGTATATTAAAAAACACTTAGAATGAAAGAATGAGCAGGTTTAAAGCCACACTGCGGGACATTCCAGGTAGAGCAAAGTCTCCAGCACAGGAGTCTCAAACCTGCAGCTCTCGGTGCCAAAGGATTTCTGAATTAAACGTCCTGGGACTGTGCATAATAAACACAATTTTATGAATGAATTCTCCTGTGGAACTTTGTGCCCTGATA
The DNA here is from genome assembly GCA_034769755.1 of Odontamblyopus lacepedii. Taxonomy (NCBI): domain Eukaryota; kingdom Metazoa; phylum Chordata; class Actinopteri; order Gobiiformes; family Gobiidae; genus Odontamblyopus; species Odontamblyopus lacepedii. The sequence continues at coordinate 919,763 of CM068348.1, forward strand.
ATAAAATAATAAATATTTGTGTTTTATAACGTTTTATAATCGTCTAAAAGTGGCTCCGTCTGAGGCTCGGGAAAAGATCCCGATGAGCCGCAGAGATGGTGCACACGTGAGGAGATTATCTGTGTGTTTACGTTCAGATTGGACAGAAAAAGTTCCTGTTCTGAGAAACTTTGGCTCTAAAACGCGGTGGAAAAATGAGCGTAAAAGAACAGAATAAATAAACTGAACTGAACAACACGATTTATTTACTATAATTTATATCAAAATGTGGATCTCATGGTCCTTTTCTCCTACATTTTTGTGTTACTTTATAGAGTTTATTGTTTTCCACTTTTATTTTATTTACTGCACAGTTAAAAGTGTTGATCTGTGTGAACAGCAGCAATTTCCTAATGTCGTGAACCTGTTCCCTCGTACGGCCATAAAACCTTTGATCCTGATCCTGATCCTGATCCTGATTCTGATTCTGATTCTGATTCTGATTCTGATTCTGATTCTGATTCTGATTCTGATTCTGATCCTGATCCTGATCCTGATCCTGATCCTGATCCTGATTCTGATTCTGATTCTGATTCTGATTCTGATCCTGATCCTGATCCTGATCCTGATTCTGATTCTGATTCTGATTCTGATTCTGATCCTGATCCTGATCCTGATCCTGATCCTCATTCTGATCCTGATCCTGATCCTGATCCTGATCCTGATCGCTCTTTCTTACATCGAGTCTGTTTCTCATGACACTAAATCTGTCGCTCTCTCTTTCTGTTTTGTAAATGTGGTTTCCTGCAGAAAAAGGCTGAAGACCCTTTGCTCCTTCGCACATTTTACACAACCTGGACTCTTAGCAGAAAAGTTCCGTCATGCACCTTTAATGTTTCTGACCCAAACTTCTCGAAGAGACAAAATAAACAAACCCTGAACCTGAAACCTGAACCTGACACTGACCACAGTTAAACATGTCTAAAAACTGTACATGTTCTTGTATTTTTTCTAATTCCTGTGGAAACCATTTGGATTTGAAGCCTCACACACAATCGTCTATTTAACACTTTTTAACAACACCACACTTCACTTTAAGAGTTTTCTGTAGATCATTTTCTGAGCAGGACCTAAACAAACACTTCATTTCTCAGTCTACATGAAGGAAAAGTCTCATATGAAATGTTTTTACCTGTGAGTAGCAGAGCCCGTCTCCAGTTTAAGCCTCTCTCCTCTCGTCTCTCCTCCTCACTCAGTGTGACAGCTGCGCCTGACATCCCCCGAGCGCCGGCTTTTCCACTGCCCTTAAACGCCACACCCACAAACCCACAGGAAACACAAACCCACAGGAAATACAAACCCACAGGAAATACAAACCCCACAGGAAGTACAAACCCCACAGGAAATACAAACCCCACAGGAAACACAAACCCACAGGAAACACAAACCCCACAGGAAATACAAACCCCACAGGAAATACAAACCGCACAGGAAACACAAACCCACAGGAAACACAAACCCACAGGAAATACAAACCCACAGGAAATACAAACCCCACAGGAAATACAAACCGCACAGGAAGTACAAACCCACAGGAAATACAAACCCCACAGGAAGTACAAACCGCACAGGAAATACAAACCCACAGGAAATACAAACCCCACAGGAAGTACAAACCCCACAGGAAATACAAACCCACAGGAAACACAAACCCACAGGAAACACAAACCCCACAGGAAATACAAACCCCACAGGAAATACAAACCCACAGGAAACACAAACCCACAGGAAACACAAACCCACAGGAAATACAAACCCACAGGAAATACAAACCCCACAGGAAGTACAAACCCCACAGGAAATACAAACCCACAGGAAATACAAACCCCACAGGAAGTACAAACCCCACAGGAAATACAAACCCCACAGGAAATACAAACCCCAGAGGAAATACAAACCCCACAGGAAATACAAACCCCACAGGAAATACAAACCCCACAGGAAATACAAACCCACAGGAAATACAAACCCACAGGAAATACAAACCCCACAGGAAATACAAACCCCACAGGAAATACAAACCCACAGGAAATACAAACCCACAGGAAATACAAACCCCACAGGAAATACAAACCGCACAGGAAGTACAAACCCACAGGAAATACAAACCCCACAGGAAGTACAAACCGCACAGGAAATACAAACCCACAGGAAATACAAACCCCACAGGAAGTACAAACCCCACAGGAAATACAAACCCACAGGAAACACAAACCCACAGGAAACACAAACCCCACAGGAAATACAAACCCCACAGGAAATACAAACCCCACAGGAACGACAAACCCACAGGAATACAAACCCACAGGAGTACAAACCCACAGGAAATACAAACCCCACAGGAAGTACAAACCCACAGGAAGTACAAACCCACAGGAAATACAAACCCCACAGGAAGTACAAACCCCACAGGAAATACAAACCCACAGGAAGTACAAAATCCACAGGAAGTACAAAATCCACAGTAAATACAAACCCCACAGGAAATACAAACCCCACAGGAAGTACAAACCCCACAGGAAATACAAACCCACAGGAAGTACAAACCCCACAGGAAATACAAACCCCACAGGAAATACAAACCCCACAGGAAGTACAAACCCCACAGGAAATACAAACCCCACAGGAAATACAAACCCCACAGGAAGTACAAACCCCACAGGAAATACAAACCCCACAGGAAATACAAACCCCAGAGGAAATACAAACCCCACAGGAAATACAAACCCCACAGGAAATACAAACCCCACAGGAAATACAAACCCACAGGAAATACAAACCCACAGGAAATACAAACCCCACAGGAAATACAAACCCCACAGGAAATACAAACCCACAGGAAACACAAACCCACAGGAAGTACAAACCGCACAGGAAGTACAAAACCACAGGAAATACAAACCCCACAGGAAAAACAAACCCCACAGGAAACGCAAACCCCACAGGAAATACAAACCCACAGGAAATACAAACCCACAGGAAATACAAACCCCACAGGAAATACAAACCCACAGGAAATACAAACCCCACAGGAAATACAAACCCCACAGGAAGTACAAACCCCACAGGAAATACAAACCCCACAGGAAATACAAACCCCACAGGAAACACAAACCCCACAGGAAAAACAAACCCCACAGGAAATGCAAACCCCACAGGAAACACAAACCCACAGGAAATACAAACCCACAGGAAATACAAACCCACAGGAAATACAAACCCCACAGGAAATACAAACCCACAGGAAATACAAACCCCACAGGAAATACAAACCCCACAGGAAGTACAAACCCCACAGGAAATACAAACCCCACAGGAAATACAAACCCCACAGGAAATACAAACCCACAGGAAATACAAACCCACAGGAAATACAAACCCACAGGAAATACAAACCCCACAGGAAATACAAACCCCACAGGAAACACAAACCCCACAGGAAAAACAAACCCCACAGGAAATGCAAACCCCACAGGAAATACAAACCCCACAGGAAATACAAACCCACAGGAAATACAAACCCACAGGAAATACAAACCCCACAGGAAATACAAACCCACAGGAAATACAAACCCCACAGGAAATACAAACCCCACAGGAAATGCAAACCCCACAGGAAATGCAAACCCCACAGGAAATACAAACCTCACAGGAAATACAAACCCCACAGGAAACACAAACCCACAGGAAGTACAAACCGCACAGGAAGTACAAACCCACAGGAAATACAAACCCACAGGAAATACAAACCCCACAGGAAATACAAACCCACAGGAAATACAAACCCACAGGAAATACAAACCCCACAGGAAATACAAACCCTACAGGAAATGCAAACCCCACAGGAAATGCAAACCCCACAGGAAATACAAACCTCACTGGAAATACAAACCCCACAGGAAACACAAACCCACAGGAAGTACAAACCCCACAGGAAATACAAACCCACAGGAAGTACAAACCCACAGGAAGTACAAACCCCACAGGAAGTACAAACCCCACAGGAAATGCAAACCCCACAGGAAATGCAAACCCCACAGGAAATACAAACCCCACAGGAAACACAAACCCCACAGGAAATACAAACCCCACAGGAAATACAAACCCACAGGAAATACAAACCCCACAGGAAATACAAACCCCACAGGAAGTACAAACCCCACAGGAAGTACAAACCCCACAGGAAATACAAACCCCACAGGAAGTACAAACCCCACAGGAAGTACAAACCCCACAGGAAGTACAAACCCCACAGGAAATACAAACCCCACAGGAAATACAAACCCCACAGGAAATACAAACCGCACAGGAAGTACAAACCCACAGGAAGTACAAACCCACAGGAAGTACAAACCCCACAGGAAATACAAAACCCACAGGAAATACAAACCCACAGGAAATACAAACCCACAGGAAATACAAACCCCACAGGAAATACAAACCCCACAGGAAATACAAACCCCACAGGAAATACATACCCCACAGGAAATACATACCCCACAGGAAATACAAACCCCACAGGAAGTACAAACCCCACAGGAAATACAAACCCCACAGGAAATACATACCCCACAGGAAATACAAACCCCACAGGAAGTACAAACCAAACAGGAAGTACAAACCAAACAGGAAATACAAACCCCACAGGAAATACAAACCCCACAGGAAGTACAAACCCCACAGGAAATACAAACCCCACAGGAAGTACAAACCCACAGGAAGTACAAACCCCACAGGAAATACAAACCCACAGGAAGTACAAACCCACAGGAAGTACAAACCCCACAGGAAGTACAAACCCACAGGAAGTACAAACCCCACAGGAAATACAAACCCACAGGAAATACAAACCCCACAGGAAATACAAACCCACAGGAAGTACAAACCCACAGGAAATACAAACCCCACAGGAAGTACAAACCCACAGGAAGTACAAACCCACAGGAAGTACAAACCCACAGGAAGTACAAACCCCACAGGAAATACAAACCCACAGGAAATACAAACCCACAGGAAGTACAAACCGCACAGGAAGTACAAACCCACAGGAAGTACAAACCCACAGGAAGTACAAACCCCACAGGAAGTACAAACCCACAGGAAATACAAACCCCACAGGAAATACAAACCCACAGGAAGTACAAACCGCACAGGAAGTACAAACCCACAGGAAGTACAAACCCACAGGAAGTACAAACCCCACAGGAAGTACAAACCCACAGGAAGTACAAACCCCACAGGAAGTACAAACCCACAGGAAGTACAAACCCCACAGGAAGTACAAACCCACAGGAAATACAAACCCCACAGGAAATACAAACCCACAGGAAGTACAAACCGCACAGGAAGTACAAACCCACAGGAAGTACAAACCCACAGGAAATACAAACCCCACAGGAAATACAAACCCACAGGAAGTACAAACCCCACAGGAAGTACAAACCCCACAGGAAATACAAACCCACAGGAAATACAAACCCACAGGAAATACAAACCCCACAGGAAATACAAACCCCACAGGAAATACAAACCCCACAGGAAATACATACCCCACAGGAAATACAAACCCCACAGGAAGTACAAACCCCACAGGAAGTACAAACCAAACAGGAAATACAAACCCACAGGAAATACAAACCCACAGGAAGTACAAACCCCACAGGAAGTACAAACCCCACAGGAAATGCAAACCCCACAGGAAATACAAACCCCACAGGAAATACATACCCCACAGGAAATACATACCCCACAGGAAATACAAACCCCACAGGAAGTACAAACCCCACAGGAAATACAAACCCCACAGGAAATACATACCCCACAGGAAATACAAACCCCACAGGAAGTACAAACCAAACAGGAAGTACAAACCAAACAGGAAATACAAACCCCACAGGAAATACAAACCCCACAGGAAGTACAAACCCCACAGGAAATACAAACCCCACAGGAAGTACAAACCCACAGGAAGTACAAACCCCACAGGAAATACAAACCCACAGGAAGTACAAACCCACAGGAAGTACAAACCCCACAGGAAGTACAAACCCACAGGAAGTACAAACCCCACAGGAAATACAAACCCACAGGAAATACAAACCCCACAGGAAATACAAACCCACAGGAAGTACAAACCCACAGGAAATACAAACCCCACAGGAAGTACAAACCCACAGGAAGTACAAACCCACAGGAAGTACAAACCCACAGGAAGTACAAACCCCACAGGAAATACAAACCCACAGGAAATACAAACCCACAGGAAGTACAAACCGCACAGGAAGTACAAACCCACAGGAAGTACAAACCCACAGGAAGTACAAACCCCACAGGAAGTACAAACCCACAGGAAATACAAACCCCACAGGAAATACAAACCCACAGGAAGTACAAACCGCACAGGAAGTACAAACCCACAGGAAGTACAAACCCACAGGAAGTACAAACCCCACAGGAAGTACAAACCCACAGGAAGTACAAACCCCACAGGAAGTACAAACCCACAGGAAGTACAAACCCCACAGGAAGTACAAACCCACAGGAAATACAAACCCCACAGGAAATACAAACCCACAGGAAGTACAAACCGCACAGGAAGTACAAACCCACAGGAAGTACAAACCCACAGGAAATACAAACCCCACAGGAAATACAAACCCACAGGAAGTACAAACCCCACAGGAAGTACAAACCCCACAGGAAATACAAACCCACAGGAAATACAAACCCACAGGAAATACAAACCCCACAGGAAATACAAACCCCACAGGAAATACAAACCCCACAGGAAATACATACCCCACAGGAAATACAAACCCCACAGGAAGTACAAACCCCACAGGAAGTACAAACCAAACAGGAAATACAAACCCACAGGAAATACAAACCCACAGGAAGTACAAACCCCACAGGAAGTACAAACCCCACAGGAAATACAAACCCCACAGGAAATACAAACCCCACAGGAAGTACAAACCCCACAGGAAGTACAAACCCCACAGGAAATACAAACCCCACAGGAAGTACAAACCCCACAGGAAGTACAAACCCCACAGGAACCACTCAGCAAAACCAGGAGAACGAAGCGAAGGCGACACGAAAAAGACAAACACACAAAAACGGCAGAAAGTCGTGAGTGAGGAAAAGAAAAATGTGCTGAGATAAAAGATAAAGGTGGAGTTCACTGAGGCCGAGCGTACGACAGATCCAACGCTCTGTCTCAATGAGAATAATGTAAGATTATGTACAATAGAGGCGAAAATGTGTGGAAATAAAGTAGTAAATGACACAAAATGGACCTTTGTGAGCTGTAAGTCGTGTTAGAATGTTTTTACCTCCTCAAAAACACATCTGGAGTTGAGTTTTGTTTCACTCATGTTTGAGGAACTCTTTATTATTCGTCTGTCACGTCTCCAAAGCTCCAATATTCACTTTAAAGAAAAGTAAACATTCCCTCAAATTACACAGGAAAGAAATGTGTCCTGGAGTCGTAACCGCCAAAAAATGAACGTTTAAGAGAATTGGAGAATAAGTATTATTTTTCTTCATGCCCAAGAGGGACTGAATCTGATTTTGAACGTCTTAGAGTTTCCAGCAGAGGGACAGAGCCATGTGTTTGTAAGAAAGTCGCCGTTTGAAAAGGGTCGAGCGCCTTTAGAAGATTCTCATTTTGGAAACAGAAGCAAAAACCAAAACCACAGGACGGGACTCGAGCGACCAGAACACAAAATGAAGGGACACGTTTTGGCCGATATCGATACTAATCCGTCGATATCGGTAAATATTATAAATAGTGCTGAGGCGATTATTCGACGTTGTCGACGTAATCGAATGTGAAAATGAGTCAAATACAATTTTTTTGGTCGAATATTCGCCTTTATTTATTTTTGGTCTCAAACGGCTCGTCCAGAGACCTTTCGCTTGCCTGAGATCAGGTATTTCCCCTCCACACCACTAGTAGTACTACACTCGAGGTGGACACCGGTGCTGCTGACAGCGGCTACATCCGGGGTTGATGCCGAGGTGGCTAACCTCGGCTTCACCAAAGGCTAACAGCAGTGATATATAATGGCACCGCCAAAGAAAACAAACTTGAGGAAGTATTTGCCGTGCGCCCTCTGCTGACTGGTCTCTCTCTTTCTCTCTTCCCCCTTCCCCCGATTTGAGCATTTGAGAGCGGTATGAAAATTGCAGCGGCCGGTGGGTCAGAGTCGGATCCAAGAACAGTGGCGACTTCTTCTAGACCAGGGGCGTCAAACTCATTTTGGTCCGGGGGCCGCATACAACCAACTTTGATTCCAAAGGGGCCGGATCAGAAAACTCATGACATATATACCCCAAAGATAGCAATAAGTCCAAATATTTGTGCAGAGAAACACAAATCTATTACAGAAATCTTTTTTATTTTATTTTATTTTACAAAATATTATAATATTATGCTAGGTTAGGTAGCTCCTTTCACAGCAGCATCACTAACCTCTTGGCCCCTGGGTGACAACAGACGTCTGTTTCTTCAGTCCCAGCAATAATTATAATTCATTGGATAATTCATTTCTCTTCTGTCTTCTCAATTCTCTGTTCAAGTTATTGTATTTTTTGCCGTGTCTTGTAGTACCGCTCACTGAACACACCAAGCACAGGTTTCCCATTCACCTCCATGAACAAATAAGAATTAGTCCATTTGTCTTAGAAAATCCTGCACTCAGCTCCACTTTTCTCATTTTGGACATTTTGCTGATGTCACGGTCACAGTCAAAACGATCGTCCTTTAATCGTGTTTGGAAAGAGGTGAGTCTTCATTTGTGCTGCTCTGGTGGAGGCGTCACACACAGAAGCACTGGAGACGCTGCTATGCTAAGCTGCGCAGAAAATTACCAGAAAAATCTGAAAATTGTAAATATTTTAATAGAAAATCAGCCGAGGGCCAGATTAAAGGTCTTGGAGGGCCAGATCTGGCCCCCGGGCCGCGTGTTTGACACCTGTGTTCTAGACCAAGACCTAAAGCCTGGAAAGTCTGGGAATACTTTGGGACAGATGGTGATAGAGTGGTTTGTACACTCTGTAAGACTTCTTTGGCTTTTCACGGGAGCACGACCACGATGCATGAGGTATTGAGAATACCGTTGCATATGCTGCTCGTGCAAACTCGTTAAATTGTGTGTGCATATCGTTGTTCAACATTGTCGAATGAGCACAACAGACATAACAGCAATGACCTTTGCAACTCGCACACACAAGGTAACCTCCACTTGTGTGTGTTAGAACCGCTTTTTTTTTTTTTTTAATTAGTCGTTTAGATTAGTCGACTAATCGAAAAATTAGTCAAGAGATTAATCGTTAGAAAATTAGTCGTTAGTGGCAGCACTAATTATAAATAATATCAAGTTCATTGTTATTAGTTTGTATGAACCTAAACGGAAACAAAAGAAAATCTGCGTTTTTTTCCTTCTCCTCGTGGTTTATTTTGTGCGATCATAAACTTCTGAGCCTTTAACATTCTTTTTATTAGTTTGTACATTAACAGAAAAAAAGGCATCTGTAAAAAAAAATGAAGAGAAGAACTAAGAAAAAGTGATTGTGTTTCTGTTCGAGGAGGAAGTTTTAAAAAAGTGTAACGCTGAAGAAGCCTTTAGAGTAATGATAATAAAGTGTTCTGTTCTGACGGATCTCGTTCTGTTCTGACGGATCTCGTTCTGTTCTGACGGATCTCGTTCTGTTCTGACGGATCTCGTTCTGTTCTGACGGATCTCGTTCTGTTCTGACGGATCTCGACTCTGGAATGAAGGAATTCTGCTTTAAATTTCCTGTTTTAGTTGATGTTTTGTCTCTTATATTGAGTGAAATTGTAAATGTAAACGTGCTGGAAGCAGAAGACAGCAGCAGAAATACTAAATACTAATAAAATACAACAGTAAATCAATCAGTTAAATCCTGTCCCACTTTAACCATTTGTTTTAATTGTTTTAATCGTACTTAATTCGTTTCTGCTGTTGAAGGCGACTTTGAGTGTCCAGAAATAAAATGTATAATTATTCTTCTTCCTGTTACTTGGCTGGAAATCGGAGGCCGTCATATTGAACTCATTATTTTAAATTCCCTTCAAATACATTTTCTTGTTCCATTTACAAAAGTGAAAAGTTTGTAATTGTTATTTTACATTAAGATCCAGTTCTGGGTGTCGCTTTGGATTTTAAACGTTAAATATCGGTATCTGCAAATATCGATTATCGGTCAATCCCGATCTTTGTGTTTATGAACCGATATTTTAAAAAGCCGCTGAGTCCGACACTGGAACATTCTGGAAACGTTCAGAAGAAAAAACAGAACTTCTTTTCCCCGAGACTCTGAGGGTCGATGCTGCAGATCGGCGCCGTTTGAGTCCTCGGATTTTTATTATTATTATTTTCCCTTTTTTATGTGTTTGTTTTGACACAAACGAGTCTCTCTGATTGGTCAGCCCGCCTGTCAATCACGCCCTCTGGACTCTGATTTTAGGAGAAACGCTCCAAACCCAAACGTCTGGAAAGAAGAAAACGCCCAAAATGAAAATGTGACACAAACTCTCCTGGAGTCGTGTTTTTTTGGGTAATTCTTTATTCCTCGTCTCCAGCTCCAAACGCTCTGCTCCACGCTGTGATGTCATGTGGTGGTAGTTTAAGTGAACAGCTCCTTTTACCTTTTGTTTGGAGCACTTCCTGCATCACCACGTGACATCACAAGGTGGAACGGGGTGTTTGAGCCAAAAATAAAATCCCCAAAATGAAACACACAACACAAAACAAACTCAAACTCACACTGTAAACACAAACTCTGAGGCACAATTTCAGGTTTGTTTTTCTACGTAAAAATCTGCGTTTTATTTAAATTAAAAATGGTCCAAAAATATCACAAATTGTGCTGCTGAATCTCTGTAAAAATGAAGTGAAATAATACTGCTCTTCTCCACACTCGAAACGCACAAACCCCTTAAAGATCCACTAGGGAACTTTTCTGTTCACGGTCTGCCACAGGATCGTCTCCATGGCGACAAGCGAACGGCGTCAGAGGGTCCAGTCCCAGGTCTGCTCTGTGGAGAGGCGAGCTCGTAAAAAAACGCCTGTGGTGGAGCTGAACGCTGCACTGTGGAACATTCCGGACAAAACCTTCACATCTCCATGGAAACAAGCAGGTGGCAGATGCTCAGAAACGTCAAATACAGTAAATAAAACCAGGGCAATAAAACTCGTCTGTGAAAACAACGCAAACACTGCAAATCTCAGCGTCAAGACAAATAAAAACACAAAGACACATTTCTCTCCCCAGTTTCCCCCAGTTTCTTTTAAAACCCTGTGTCCGGTTTTCCCCACGTCTTTCCTCAGGACAGAGAAAAGCTCCTGAGCTCAGAGGTGTTTGTGTGCAGAACAGGAAGTGTGCGTTAGAATGCTAGTCTCCGCTCCGGTCTCGGGAGGTTCTGAAAAACGCGTCTGAACTCAGTGCAGTGAAACTCGTGTGTGACGTTCATTTAGGAGTTTCACTTTTCTTCTCCTCTGTGATATCTGAGGTTACTGATACTCGGGGGGGTTCTACGTGTTTGGCTATGGTGGAATCTTCAGCGCGACATACTTAGAGTGACCAGACTTTCAAAATAAAAGACTAGGACCCCCCCTGGCCAACACCAGTCAGTTTAGTCACATTTTCTGTGTGTTTTGAGGCTGTTTCACATTCTGAGGTTCTGGACGACGTCATCGACCAAAATAAAACTGTGAATATCTGAAGAACCAGAATCACACAAATGAAGCACAAACGACTGACTCCATTTTGGGCGTTTTCGAGCATTTTGAAGCTTGGACTGGGACTGACCCCAGTTTGACCTGTGAAAGAATCGTTAATTTCTCCAAAACTAAAGAAGCACAAACCAAACTTTTTGCAGCACAAACGAATGACATGGTGTTTGCAGGTTTGAGTTTGACGGGCGACTTCAGGGACGTGGACAGTCCTGAGGAAACTGGGACGTCTGGACTCACTGGTAAAAACGTCCAAAAAAGTGTAAAGTCCAAATGCTTTAAAAGAGCCATTTTCAGGCTGTGATGGGACGTTCATGGGGCTGTTCAGGTGAGTCCCTGAACTCTGAAACAGCCCAGTTTAAACCACTCAGATCAGATCACCTCAGATCAGCTCAGATCAGATCACCTCAGATCAGATCAGCTCAGATCAGATCAGTCAGGTCTTTATGGTGAGACTGTCGGGTTAAAGCTCAGAGTCAGACAGAGCAGTGCCCACAGTTAGCGTCAGCCTCAGGACTGCAGTGTTTCTCCCTGTGGCGGTCGGACTGTGTTTACTCCACTTGTGCGTCGTCTGTGATGTTTCTCAGCGCAGCCAAAGCCTCCACAGACACTGAGAGCGAACCGATCACTGCAGAGTGGTCCTGGGAGTCCAGAACTGCACACAACACACACAATATCACACATAACACACACACATAACACACAACACACACATAACACACACACACACATAACACACATAACACACACATAACACACACACATACACATAACACACATAACACACACATAACACACACACAACCGATCACTGCAGAGTGGTCCTGGGAGTCCAGAACTGCACACAACACACACAATATCACACACACATAACACACACACACACACAATATCACACATAACACACACACACACATAACACATAACACACACACACACATAACACACACACACACACAATATCACACATAACACACACATAACACATAACACACACACACACATAACACACACACACACACACAATATCACACATAACACACACATAACACATAACACACACACACACATAACACATAACACACACACACACACATAACACACACACACAACCGATCACTGCAGAGTGGTCCTGGGAGTCCAGAACTGCACACAACACACACAATATCACACACACATAACACACACACACACAACCGATCACTGCAGAGTGGTCCTCTGAGTCCAGAACTGCACACAACACACACATAACACACATAACACACACATACACACATAACACACATAACACACACATAACACACACATAACACACATAACACACACATAACACACACATAACACACACATACACACATAACACACACATACACACATAACACACACACACAACACACACACATAACACACACACACACAACCGATCACTGCAGAGTGGTCCTGGGAGTCCAGAACTGCACACAACACACACATAACACACATATCACACACATAACACACACATAACACACATAACACACACACACAACACACACACACACACACAACCGATCACTGCAGAGTGGTCCTGTGAGTCCAGAACTGCACACAACACACACATAACACACATAACACACATAACACACACACACACATAACACATAACACACACACACACATAACACACACACACAACCGATCACTGCAGAGTGGTCCTGTGAGTCCAGAACTGCACACAACACACACATAACACACACACACACATAACACACACACATAACACACACACACACATAACACACACACACACATAACACACAACAGCAACAATAACAACAACAGCAGCATCTCACACACTCATCGGGCTGGTTTATATCACAAACTGTGTAAAAGCAGTGTTCTAAGTGACTGTGTCGTCTCCACGGTTACAGGAGTGAATCTGGAGCCGGCTCTGTGTGATGAAGAGGCTTTTTTGACGGACAAAATAGTGAAAACAAAGTTCAGGATCCTATGTCGCGGCTTCAGACGAACATTTAAGATCAAAATGACCGAGGCTACAGCAGCAGAGAAGATCCTAATGTGAGTCACTGGAGCACTTCCTGTTTGGCACGCGGCGGCTAATGGGTTAGCGGCTAACGGGTTAGTGGCTAACGGGTTAGCGGCTAACGGGTTAGCGGCTAATGGGTTAGCGGCTAACGGTTTAGTGGCTAATGGGTTAGTGGCTAACGGGTTAGCGGCTCACGGGTTAGCGGCTAACGGGTTAGCGGCTAATGGGTTAGCGGCTTGATGCACGTTTAGTGTGTCTTATTCATTACTGTTTTTATCTCTTGAGGAACATTTGCTCCTGTCGTGTTTCTGTTCGACGCCTGAAGCACAAATACAGAACTGGAACCTGGAACCTGGAACCTGGAACCTACAACTAGAACTAGAACCTAGAGCTGTTTAACAAATCTGTGGCTGGGTTCAGTTGAGAAAGTCCCAAACACCACGTGTAATCGTTTAATAAAGTGCGTGAATGTTCTGCACGTGTCTAAAGTCCGTGAATGTTCTGCACGTGTCTAAACTGCATGAATGTTCTGCTCGTGTCTAAACTGCATGAATGTTCTGCACGTGTCTAAAGTGCGTGAATGTTCTGCACGTGTCTAAACTGCATGAATGTTCTGCTCGTGTCTAAACTGCATGAATGTACTGCACGTGTCTAAAGTGCGTGAATGTTCTGCACGTGTCTAAAGTGTGTGAATGTTCTGCACGTGTCTAAAGTGCGTGAATGTTCTGCACGTGTCTAAAGTGCGTGAATGTTCTGCACGTGTCTAAACTACATGAATGTTCTGCACGTGTCTAAACTACATGAATGTTCTGCACGTGTCTAAAGTGCATGAATGTTCTGCACGTGTCTAAAGTGCGTGAATGTTCTGCACGTGTCTAAAGTGCGTGAATGTTCTGCACGTGTCTAAAGTGCGTGAATGTTCTGCACGTGTCTAAAGTGCGTGAATGTTCTGCACGTGTCTAAAGTGCGTGAATGTTCTGCACGTGTCTAAAGTGCGTGAATGTTCTGCACGTGTCTAAAGTGCGTGAATGTTCTGCACGTGTCTAAAGTGCGTGAATGTTCTGCACGTGTCTAAAGTGCGTGAATGTTCTGCACGTGTCTAAAGTGCGTGAATGTTCTGCACGTGTCTAAAGTGCGTGAATGTTCTGCACATGTCTAAAGTGCGTGAATGTTCTGCACGTGTCTAAAGTGTGTGAATGTTCTGCACGTGTCTAAAGTGCGTGAATGTTCTGCACGTGTCTAAAGTGCGTGAATGTTCTGCACGTGTCTAAACTACATGAATGTTCTGCACGTGTCTAAACTACATGAATGTTCTGCACGTGTCTAAAGTGCGTGAATGTTCTGCACGTGTCTAAACTACATGAATGTTCTGCACGTGTCTAAAGTGCATGAATGTTCTGCACGTGTCTAAAGTGTGTGAATGTTCTGCACGTGTCTAAAGTGCGTGAATGTTCTGCACGTGTCTAAAGTGCATGAATGTTCTGCACGTGTCTAAAGTGCATGAATGTTCTGCACGTGTCTAAAGTGCGTGAATGTTCTGCACGTGTCTAAAGTGCATGAATGTTCTGCACGTGTCTAAAGTGCATGAATGTTCTGCACATGACTAAAGTGTGTGAATGTTCTGCACGTGTCTAAAGTGCGTGAATGTTCTGCACGTGTCTAAAGTGTGTGAATGTTCTGCACGTGTCTAAAGTGCGTGAATGTTCTGCACGTGTCTAAAGTGTGTGAATGTTCTGCACGTGTCTAAAGTGCGTGAATGTTCTGCACGTGTCTAAAGTGCGTGAATGTTCTGCACGTGTCTAAAGTGCGTGAATGTTCTGCACGTGTCTAAAATGTGTGAATGTTCTGCACGTGTCTAAAGTGTGTGAATGTTCTGCACGTGTCTAAAGTGTGTGAATGTTCTGCTCGTGTCTAAAGTGCGTGAATGTTCTGCACGTGTCTAAAGTGCGTGAATGTTCTGCACGTGTCTAAAGTGCGTGAATGTTCTGCACGTGTCTAAAGTGTGTGAATGTTCTGCACGTGTCTAAAGTGTGTGAATGTTCTGCACGTGTCTAAAGTGTGTGAATGTTCTGCACGTGTCTAAAGTGCGTGAATGTTCTGCACGTGTCTAAAGTGCGTGAATGTTCTGCACGTGTCTAAACTACATGAATGTTCTGCACGTGTCTAAACTACATGAATGTTCTGCACGTGTCTAAAGTGCGTGAATGTTCTGCACGTGTCTAAACTACATGAATGTTCTGCACGTGTCTAAAGTGTGTGAATGTTCTGCACGTGTCTAAACTACATGAATGTTCTGCACGTGTCTAAAGTGTGTGAATGTTCTGCACGTGTCTAAAGTGCATGAATGTTCTGCACGTGTCTAAAGTGTGTGAATGTTCTGCACGTGTCTAAAGTGCGTGAATGTTCTGCACGTGTCTAAAGTGTGTGAATGTTCTGCACGTGTCTAAAGTGCATGAATGTTCTGCACATTGTTCTGACCGTCGAGCGGCGCCTCGTTCAGGTCTCGTTGCTTCTGGAGGATTTCTGGGATGGGGAGGAAGGCCACGCCCACCTCCTCACACTCGCGCTCCTGCTGCTCCTCCTCCAGAGGCTCACTGACCACCGTGAAGCGGATCCTGCAAACACACACACACAGCTCAAGAACACACACACACAGCTCAAACAACACACACACAGCTGAAACAACACACACACACAGCTCAAGAACACACACACACAGCTCAAGAACACACACACACACAGCTCAAACAACACACACAGCTGCTCCACCAGGGCGGAGCCACACCCACGACTCCCTTTTCCACTTCCTACATCTAACACACACACACAGAAGACCTCAAATATATGAAGACCCAGAAAGACCCAGAAAGACCCTCTTCAGAAAGAGTTAGGGTGTGTTAGTGTGTGTTCCTCCTGAGGTGTGGCGAGGGTTAGGGTTAGTGTGTGTTCCTCCTGAGGTGTGGGGGGGTTAGGGTTAGTGTGTGTTCCTCCTGAGGTGTGGGGGGGGTTAGGGTTAGTGTGTGTTCCTCCTGAGGTGTGGCGGGGGTTAGGGTTAGTGTGTGTTCCTCCTGAGGTGTGGGGGGGTTAGGGTTAGTGTGTGTTCCTCCTGAGGTGTGGGGGGGGGTTAGGGTTAGTGTGTGTTCCTCCTGAGGTGTGGCGTGGGTTAGGGTTAGTGTGTGTTCCTCCTGAGGTGTGGCGAGGGTTAGGGTTAGTGTGTGTTCCTCCTGAGGTGTGGGTGTTAGGGTTAGTGTGTGTTCCTCCTGAGGTGTGGCGAGGGTTAGGGTTAGTGTGTGTTCCTCCTGAGGTGTGGCGGGGGTTAGGGTTAGTGTGTGTTCCTCCTGAGGTGTGGGGGGGTTAGGGTTAGTGTGTGTTCCTCCTGAGGTGTGGCGGGGGTTAGGGTTAGTGTGTGTTCCTCCTGAGGTGTGGGGGGGGGTTAGGGTTAGTGTGTGTTCCTCCTGAGGTGTGGCGGGGGTTAGGGTTAGTGTGTGTTCCTCCTGAGGTGTGGCGGGGGTTAGGGTTAGTGTGTGTTCCTCCTGAGGTGTGGCGGGGCTTAGGGTTAGTGTGTGTTCCTCCTGAGGTGTGGCGGGGCTTAGGGTTAGGGTGTGTTCCTCCTGAGGTGTGGGGGGGTTAGGGTTGGGTTAGCAGTAGTTGGGAGCAGTTTCCTTCCTGTGTTATTTCATGGTGTCATTGTTTTTTCTGCAAACACAGGAGGCTCCACCAGGGCGGAGCCACACCCACGACTCCCTTTACCACTTCCTACATCTAACACACACACAGAAGACCTCAAATATATGAAGAGACATGGAACTGTGTATCAAAGGAAGAACTTAAAGAACTCTGCGATTCTTTTTTAATATTTTAGATTAGGGACGGGCATTTGATTAAATTGTCTTAATCGATCGTCAGGAAAATTAATGATCTTCCATCCATCTTCTCCCACTTAATCCGGCTGGGTCATCTGCCCAATCCTCATAGCACCTGACCCCCTATGAACCCCTCTGCAGGTGGAGCCCACAGGAGGGTGGACAACATGGTCCTTGATGTTAGTTCAGGTGCTGCATGTTTTGAGTTGATGGGGGAAACCGGAAAATTAATGATCAATTGTTGATTAATCATTAACATTTTCATATTCAAATTATCATCACTATTCTTCCTGTTCCTAATCTGCATAAATAAATTAAACTTTAAACACATAAAGGTCCTGACTCCAGAGCCTCATCAGTGTGAGATCAGAATGAGTTTAATGCAGATTTAAACATTTGTGTTTTACACAAACTAAACTTAAAACCTCATGACTCATTTGCATAAACTGTAAGAGCTGAAAAAAGCAGCTCTTTCCTTGTGCTGCTGCTTCAGCTTCTGTGGGACTAAAGGACTCGACTCGGTGAATATGAGTGTTCTCTCTGTGACTCAGTGAATATGAGTGTTCTCTCTGTGACTCAGTGAATATGAGTGTTCTCTCTGTGACTCAGTGAATATGAGTGTTCTCTCTGTGACTCAGTGAATATGAGTGTTCTCTCTGTGACTCAGTGAATATGAGTGTTCTCTCTGTGACTCAGTGAATATGAGTGTTCTCTCTGTGACTCAGTGAATATGAGTGTTCTCTCTGTGACTCAGTGAATATGAGTGTTCTCCCTGTGACTCAGTGAATATGAGTGTTCTCTCTGTGACAGAGGATGTTCTGCTGGTGCTGAGTCTGTTCTGTGCGTATGTCGCGTTGCAGATGCTGCGTAAACATGTGAAACCGGGACACTCAAAAACCCGATCATACCCGGGACACTGATGTGCAGGGAAACGCACTCTGAGGAATATAGGGATCTCCAAGGAGCCAGAGCCGAGACGTGGGACTGTGAGGCTCCAGAGTTTGTGCTCAGACCTCGACTCCTCAGGCTACGTTACACAGACACCGACATTCAGTTTGGCCATTAACATGAACCTGATCCACCAAACTCTGAAGGAGCAAATATCGATTAATCGACTAATCAGCCCGACACTATTTTAGATTCAAATCCTCAAAGTAGTTGCTTTGTAGAGAAACATTTCGAAAAACCTCTTCCCCTCTTTTTACCTCTGTCCCTCTCCCCATTTCTCTCCCTCCTTCTCTTCCCCTTTTCCTCAGTTGTGTTTTTATTTGGGTTTATTGATGAAATGTGAAATGTGGGACCAGCCGCTCAAATCTGAAAAACAAATGTACCTACGGGTGCGAATAAAGCGACCGAGCCAGACCTCCTAACCCTCTCCTCTCTTACTTTTCCATGTGCGGGCTCTTCCCCTGGAGGGCGCTCCGGAGCAGACGCCTCCTCTCGCTGTGGTTTTCTGCGTCGACCGGAATCACTGGGAAAAGAGAAACACAAGGACGTGAACGGAGAGAATTACAGCGAGTTCCAGTTTCAGCAGAGACAGAAGCTGACGGGAAACTCGCACGTCACAGATTTGATATTTTCTGATCCACCGGTTTGTCCTGATGTCGTTTTTATTCTGTCCCTCTGTCTGTCAGAAGAAAATCCGTTGTCTCCATGTTCAATATTTTACTGTCATTTCCGCCGTGCTTAAAGTCCGAAATGATTGAAATGTAAATTAAAGTAAGGAAACGTGCGCATGATTCAAATGTTCTGGTTAAAAACAGGAAGCTGCTGAAGAGAAATATTCTGTTCTATTATCCATATTTAACTCTTTTTGCTCATTCTAGAGGTGCAAAAAGATTTAGTATAAAATTGTAATATAAAACTGATCATTTATTTTACAAATGATGGAAAAAGAACAGATCAAAAACAAACCTGCTCTGTGATCGAGCGCAGATATACGAGGGGATATTTCTGCATTTGTTCAGTTGAGTCTAGGGACGGACATTTGATTACATTTTTCTTAATCGATCGTCGGGAAAATTAACGATCGATTCGATTAATCATTAACATTTTATATTAAAATTATCATCATTATTCTTCCTGTTCCTAATCTGCATAAATAAACTTTAAACACATAAAGCTCCTGACTCCAGAGCCTCATCAGTGTGAGATCAGAATGAGTTTAATGCAGATTTAAACATTTATGTTTTACACAAACTAAACTTAAAACCTCACAGCTCATTTGCATAAACTATAAGAGCTGAAAAAAGCAGCTCTTTTTAAAGAGGAATTCAGTTTGATTCAGAATTAAATTATTTTTATTCTGATTTGATTTTTATTCTGATTTAAATGATTTTGTTCAGGATTAAATGACTTTGTTCAGGATTAAATGACTGTTCAGGATTAAATGACTTTGTTCAGGATTAAATGACTTTGTTCAGGATTAAATGACTTTGTTCAGGATTAAATGACTTTGTTCAGGATTAAATGACTTTGTTCAGGATTAAATGACTTTGTTCAGGATTAAATGACTTTGTTCAGGATTAAATGACTTTGTTCAGGATTAAATGATTTTGTTCAGGATTAAATGACTTTGTTCAGGATTAAATGACTTTGTTCAGGATTAAATGACTTTGTTCAGGATTAAATGACTTTGTTCAGGATTAAATGATTTTGTTCAGGATTAAATGACTTTGTTCAGGATTAAATGACTGTTCAGGATTAAATGATTTTGTTCAGGATTAAATGACTTTGTTCAGGATTAAATGATTTTGTTCAGGATTAAATGACTTTGTTCAGGATTAAATGATTTTGTTCAGGATTAAATGACTTTGTTCAGGATTAAATGACTGTTCAGGATTAAATGACTTTGTTCAGGATTAAATGACTTTGTTCAGGATTAAATGACTTTGTTCAGGATTAAATGACTTTGTTCAGGATTAAATGACTTTGTTCAGGATTAAATGACTTTGTTCAGGATTAAATGACTTTGTTCAGGATTAAATGATTTTGTTCAGGATTAAATGACTTTGTTCAGGATTAAATGACTTTGTTCAGGATTAAATGATTTTGTTCAGGATTAAATGATTTTGTTCAGGATTAAATGACTTTGTTCAGGATTAAATGACTTTGTTCAGGATTAAATGACTTTGTTCAGGATTAAATGACTTTGTTCAGGATTAAATGACTTTGTTCAGGATTAAATGACTTTGTTCAGGATTAAATGACTTTGTTCAGGATTAAATGACTTTGTTCAGGATTAAATGACTTTGTTCAGGATTAAATGACTTTGTTCAGGATTAAATGACTTTGTTCAGGATTAAATGACTTTGTTCAGGATTAAATGACTTTGTTCAGGATTAAATGATTTTGTTCAGGATTAAATGATTTTGTTCAGGATTAAATGACTTTGTTCAGGATTAAATGATTTTGTTCAGGATTAAATGACTTTGTTCAGGATTAAATGACTTTGTTCAGGATTAAATGACTTTGTTCAGGATTAAATGACTTTGTTCAGGATTAAATGATTTTGTTCAGGATTAAATGATTTTGTTCAGGATTAAATGACTTTGTTCAGGATTAAATGACTTTGTTCAGGATTAAATGACTTTGTTCAGGATTAAATGATTTTGTTCAGGATTAAACCCGTGGCTCTTGTTCTCAGCTGTACCTTTGCTGTAGTTGAAGTTGATGCTGTGTCCGTGGGGCGGTTTGGGCAGTGACACCGGCGTCTCCTCCGTGGGAACGTCCAGCAGAGAATATTCCACGTAGAGCCGCACCACTGATGCATCCTGGGAAACTCTGGAGTCGGGCAGCAGAGACAGAGACACCACCTCCACCCGGAGCCGGTCCGACGCCTGTGGGACACGGGGAAACGGTGAGGAAGACGCAAACCTCTTTTGGTCCATCGTTATTCTCCTGTAGGTACTTTGCAGTGATGCTGGGGGTGTGCTGTATGTAGGTCTGTGGTGGAATGTTCAGCAGTTTCCAAGGTGACACACGTAAACAAACACATCTTAAAAAGTTTGAAGATGGTCTGAAAACTCGAGAAAAGAAAACAAAATGGATTTAAACACGTTACAAAAGCCTTAATGATCACGTTTCGCTGTTTAAGTTCGATTTAATCCTGAAAATCACATTCTAATGTCTAAATAAAGAGTGTTTTTCTTCTCATTGTGATTGTAGAATCAAATCTGTATTGAGAATTATGTCTACTCATTAGTGTGGGAATAGAGTTTGAAATGTTAATATCAGAACAGCACTAGATGTGACTGATGCTGTAGTTTTACTTCATGACTGACGATGATTTGTTTTATTTATTTATCTGAATTAGGACAAAGCGTATTCAAAGCACACACAGACAGGACACCAGATTAACCACAAACTAACAGAAGGTCACTCTCCTGTGAGAGCACGTCGGATTCTTTTTCAGCCAATTTTAAAGGTGGAGCAGGATCCACAGTTCCTGACGTGAGCAGACGTGGCCAGATTTGGTCGTACGTTACCGTCTCCTCTGATCAATGCTCTCGTCTTAACTTTTCACTTATAAAATTCATTAACGGTCCATTCAAGGTTTCAAAAATGAGGCAAACATCCATAAATATCTCATAACGTTCAGATCCAAAATGTTAAACTCACTTTTACAATAGTGAAAGTGTAAAGGCCTTTTGTCCAGAGGCTTCGGTGTTTTTTCTTTAGGGGCTTCAGGACGGCCTGTGGTACAGTGGGAAGATGCATTTAAGCCTTTGCTGATTCTGTTCTCGGATCAGCTCTTATACGTTTAAAGTTTGACAGATTTCATTTAATTATTTGCAAGATTTTTGGTGTTTAAAGTTTAGATTAGAGTCAAAAACTGCCCCGAGGTGTTTAAACTGTTCAAGCACGTCTCATCTCTGCACACTGATCACAGGTGTCTGCTCGCCCCCTGCAGGCCGCCGGGAGAAAAGCACACAGTGATGAGGAGTGATGAGGAGTGAGGAAGAGTACAGACTGTGGGCTGTAGATTATATTTCGTTGGCGTGTTCGGTTCTGCAGGTGGAAAATAACCTGCCGCTTTTGTTTTGTTTTGTCACTAAGAAATAAACAGCGAAACTAAACGTGACTAAAGGAACATCAGCAGTTTATTTGATTTTATTAATCACTGTTTTGTCTGTAGTGAGGCTTTGCAAACCGTTTTTCAGTCAGTCACTCTCGTCTTTTTTGTTGAAAACTCCGAAACAGAAACGCTCGTATTGACCACAGGAAAAATGAAAATGTGTTATTTAAATCCATTTTGTAGTTTTTTTCTTGAGTTTCACACTGTTTTTTCCAGCGTCTGCTAATGTGTGCGTCGTGTCACCATGGAAACTGCTGAAGATTCTGCCATAGAGACACATGTTGATCCCCCCCGTGTGACGTCACTGCAAACGATCCATGAGGAATGAGGTCAGCAGCTCCTCTCGTCTCTGTTTTGCACCAGGTATTTTTCTGATCATTCTCAGGTTTTGCAGTTTTGATGAACTGAATCGTCTTGAGCAAAGGTACAAATGTGAGAACATTTCCCACTGTGCAAACTTTAATTATTTATAGTGTAACAAACCAATAATAAGAATCACCCGTCTCTTCCCACTTCCCCACACTTCTGTTATACCAGCGCCGTATTGATTAACGTCATGTTTCTTTTATATTTCACACAGTCTGGGCTCTGCTCGATCGATCCGACACATCGTTCTGTTTAGAGAATTACAAAAAAAACAACGAGATTCGGGAAACAGCGAATGTTTGTCCAGGAAATCGAACCAAAACAAAACAAAACATTTCCCAATCAGCAGCGTTCCACCTGCTTTTCCCTGAAGACCCGACTCCGACACAACAAACTCCAAATCTTTACAGAATTCCCTCTTTTCTGAGAGACAAATCCAGCCTCTGTCTCCTGTCACATTCATGTTTTAATCCTGTTTACAATGTTTTTAATTTGTCTGGAATGTTCCACAGTTCGACATTAAACATGTATTAATCTCGGGTGTTTCTGTTGCTCAGAAACATGAATTCCTGCTGTGAACCGGGCGACTCCACAGATCTGAACTGTAATAGAGCGAAGAGCTGTGACCTGCGCGTCTCTCTTGTGATAAGCAGATTTAATCCATACTGTGGAACATTCTGGACAAAGCAAAAGCATCTCCATGGAGACGAGCAGGTGTCGGACCCTCCAAAAGACGCAGTGAGTTTCAGGAGCCAGAACCCGACGGCTGATCCGAGTCTCTGAACATGAAGATCCTGAACGTTTCTCTGTTTCAGACTAAACCAAGTGAACCAAACACTGTGACAGATCCTCTCTTCAGACACATAGAGCTGCTCTGTAACTGAAGTTTGGTTATTGACGGCAACAGGAAGTGAGCGTGGGCACAAACCGGGCTCCATCGACTCTGGCTCCAGGTCACTTTGTATTGAAAAAACCTGTCGCCGCTTTGTCTCCACCTGCTGCTGTCACACTGCAGAAACACCTGAACATAACTTCAGATACAGACACTTAAATCAATCAGAAAATAACTTAAAAGTAGTGAAATGATCTGCAGGGACAGATCTTTTCACTGGACAAATTCTCTTAAAATAAACAACCTCTAGATGAGAATGAAGCATCTCTGAACAAGTAATTCAAGAATAAATCTGAAAACAAGATGAAGAACCTGATACAAGTTTTAAAATCTTGGCTCGATCAGAGACATTTGCAGTGCAGGCTCCTCATGTTGGTCTTAAACTGCTCGTCTTTTCCCACTCTACACGATCCCCGCTGTTTTTATTCCACTATTTTGCCCATAATTTAATTCCTCTTCCTAATATGGAACTCCCTATAACCGCTAGCCTCGGTGAGCTTCATTTGACTGGAGCACTATGGGTAACATCACACTTGTTTAGTCCACTTCTTTCTACAGTCTAGTCCTGGGCAAACTGTGGCCCCTTAACCTTTTTAATCCAGCCCGTCGAAAATGAAAAAACATAATAAAACTTGTTTTATTTTCCCTGCAATTCTGCCGTTTCCCAACAGATGGCGCACTCCAGATACACTGATACATGGGGCCAAATTATCCATACAGGCTGTGGCCCAGGGCCCAGGGGTAGAACTACATCCTGAACACGTCTTCTTCACTCACGGCCCGAAAACCTTCCCACTTGTCACTTGTTTTAATTTAGTCAAGAATGATTAAAAATCTGAAAATCACATAATTCTCCTTATTTTTTTGTTTAAGAGAAAAGCTGGTTATGTTTCTGTGCATGTTGAGCAGGCAGAGGCAGACGGATGGAGCATGGATCTATGACGGATATTATAGGAATCTGAATATATGTGTAGAGTTGGATTCTGTTAAGTTATTGAGAATTTTAAATGGAGACATTTGAAGATGGTGCACATTTTGAACTGAGACATTTGACGATGCCGCATGTTTATCGTTGGATGGAAGTTATTTTCGGCTTATTTGCTGAACACTCCTGGTCCGGCCCTTTTTAGAACCGTTTGTGGCCCTCGAGCCAAAGAGTTTTCCCACCCCTGCTCTCGTCTGTGGGCCTGGCAGATCTGCACTTTACTGCGTGGAGAAGTTCACTCTGACTTAAACGTGTGTCCCGTTCGTAGAATAAGTTCTTCTTTTGCGATGACGTTCCTGACAGTGACGTTCCTGACAGTGACGTTCCTGACAGTGACGTTCCTGACAGTGACGTTCCTGACAGTGACGTTCCTGACAGTGACGTTCCTGAACAGACTCTCGGGCTCTCACCTTCCTCCCCGGGGCCTGTGCTTGGACGATGCAGTCGTCGCTGTCGGTCGACTGGCTCTGCTCCAGTTTTGGGACGTCCTGAAAATCTGTGAAGAACCGAAACAAGAGGAGAGGAAACATGTGGGTTATAACAGTGTGACTCCATGATCTCATGTTTAAACCAGAAAGAAACAAACTGATCATTGCTGTAGTACAATGTTTGGACTGCGATAATCACTATATCCATTTATGGTTCAACATGGGAAAGCTGAGACAAGATACAGTTGTGCTCATAAGTTCACAGACCCTGACAGAGTTTGATTGATTTCTTGTCCGTCTTTCAGAGAATATGGATCAAAACACAAAAACTTTTCTTTCACTCATAGTTGGTGCTTTGGTGAAGCTGTTTCTTATCAAACTCCTGTGTTTCCTCTTTTTAAGTCAGAATGAAACAGAAACTACACAAATGACCCAGTGAAGCTGGAGTCTTTTGTGATAGTTGTGGATGAGTTCTTTTCTCTGGTGGTAAAGCTGCTCATTCTTCTGGGCCAAAGGCTCCAGTTCCTGTAAATTCTTGGGCTCTTGTCTGAACTGCAGCTTGAATCTGTCCAGAGGCTCAGTGATCCTGAGGTCAGAAGAGACGAACACTCCAGAACCTTCACTTTATTCTGCTGGAGCCACAGGTCCACTTTGTGTTTGGCTCATTCTCATGTTGAATATCCAAGTACGTCCCATGTGCAGCTTCTGGACCAAGAACTCATCAATTCTGCCAGAGGATGGAAACTTCTGAGAAACTGAATTCTGGAGCTCAGTGTTTATCGTGTGAGCACATTTTTATTTTTGTTGTTCATATTTGAGCTGCAGAGGGTTGAATAAATAACTCCTCTGGCTGATTATCGCTGCAGAAGCACAGATCACGGCTACGCCCCGTGAGAGACTCGATTTGTCCAGTTTTCATGAGCTCAGAATGGGCTCCCGGACTGAACACTGAGCACGCGAAGAAACCTGAGAGAGTCGGAGGGTCCAGTCCATATTTATGAAGACGAGGCTCAAAATCAGCGACTGCAGCATTAAGTATTTATGTGTCTGCTCAGGAAACAGGCTGAAAACACACAAAACACACCGGGCTGCTGGATTTACTCCGCTGATGTTCAGTTTGTGCTCTTTACACAGATGTTTATCGAGACTTTATGCTGGGGGTGTTCTACATGTATCTCTATCGGAGGAATGTTCAACAGGTGACACAGTTTGCACAAAAAAACTATCTAAATGTTTTAGGAAAAAGCACAAAATGGATTTAAACAGCACATTTTCTTGGTCCAGTTTGATTTTCAACTAAAAATGTGAACGTAAAGCTGAAAACCTGGCAGCTCCAGACTGTAATCTTATCTGAGACGGATTTGTTTGTCGGACGCACTTTCTGGTCAGATTGTGATAAAATAAAGATCTGATTCTGTCTAATTTAGCTATTTACCAGAGTTTCTAACATAAGGTGACCAGAATTTTAGAATAAAAGACTGGGACATTCTCCTTTTTTGATGGTTGGTAATAATAAAATTGTGAAACGAGTGCGGAATTGAGGAAAACTGTTCTGCTGTTGTGTTTTGGTTGTTTTTAAGCAGCTTTTCTGTATTTTACCTAAACAGATGACAGTTTATGCCTCCGTTTACTGCTGGCGGGGATCAGACTGGTCCACAATAGGGACACTGGGACATTTCTGATATAAAACTGGGACAAATCAGTGGTTTTGGATAAATCTGCAGGGACAGGGGGACACAGGGTCAGGACTGGGACTGACATCAGCTGCAAAATATCAGTAAAACTTACAAAACAGTCAAGTAGAAATGGATCAGGTGATACTTTAACCGTGCACTGACTTTATTCTTTATTCTTCCACCGGGAAAAGGACGGTCACAGTAATTACGATACTGACTCACCGTTTAACACATGACAAATAGAACAATCATTCTGGGCTCAGTATTGATTGCAGGTGCTTTTTCTTTGTGGCAGGGGTTGGTTATTTTCCTGTTAGATCTGAGCTGCAGAATTATGACCAGGACTCATTACAGATACAAACTACGTCTAAGTGTTTTCATTGTACATTCAGAACACTTTCTGAGATAATTCTGCCTCATGGTTTGGTTTTCATGCTTTAGTGTCTGCGTTTGTTACTGTGTGTGTCATGTGTGTTTTTGTGTGTGTGTTTTTGTGTGTGTGGACCGTACCCTCCATGGAGTCTGAGATCTGGTCGGAGTCGTCGGACTGAAAGCTGAAGGCCAGGATCTGTCCTTCGGAGAAATGAGACTCCTCATCCTCGTCAGGGGCGGGAGGGAGCTCAGGGACGAGCTGGAGACGACAGGAGCGAGAGTGAGCAAAAGAACAAGGGAAACATGTCAAATAATGATCTCTCTCCTAGTATCACAGTGGTCAGCAGAGCAAAGGACAATATCAGTAACAACAACCGAGGCGTCCACAGAAAATAAAGAGCAGATGAGATGCCCAAAGGAGCAGCAGAAGCAGTAGCAGTAGCAGAAGCAGAAGCAGAAGCAGAAGCAGAAGCAGAAGCAGTAGCAGTAGCAGAAGCAGAAGCAGAAGCAGAAGCAGAAGCAGACAGAAGCAGACAGAAGCAGACAGAAGCAGAAGCAGAAGCAGACAGAAGCAGAAGCAGAAGCAGACAGAAGCAGACAGAAGCAGAAGCAGAAGCAGACAGAAGCAGAAGCAGAAGCAGACAGAAGCAGACAGAAGCAGACAGAAGCAGACAGAAGCAGAAGCAGAAGCAGACAGAAGCAGACAGAAGCAGACAGAAGCAGACAGAAGCAGAAGCAGAAGCAGAAGCAGAAGCAGAAGCAGACAGAAGCAGAAGCAGACAGAAGCAGACAGAAGCAGACAGAAGCAGAAGCAGAAGCAGAAGCAGACAGAAGCCTCCCCTCTTTCATATTAAAGTATTTGAAAATGCACAAAACATTTGACTTCTGATATTCCATTTTCCAATTCTTTTCCAAAACAAACAGCCAAAGTGTTTAATCTAAGGATGAGCAGCATTTATAATGTGAGAGCCTCATGAGGAGGAGCTCCAGACCTCCCAGTGACCCACTTTATGATCATGATTATTATTGTTCCATTAGAAGGGTTAATTAACACCGTTTTACTGTTATTATTCTTATAGCAGTTATAATTATTACAACATTAAAGCCGCTATGATTCCTACAGTAACAATAACTCTCATTATTGTTCTCATCATTACCCATTTCCATCATTATTGTTCTCATAGTAAAAGCTGTTTTAATTTCATTATTTTATGTTAATTCTTCTGGCTAGCACTCAGGCCTCACAGCACAAGGTTGTGGGTTCGATTCCCGGGTCATCCGGGCCTTTCTGTGTGGAGTTTGCATGTTCTCCCCGTGTCTGGATGCGTTTCCTCCAGTTTCCCCCATCACCCCAAACCCTGCTGTAGGTGTGACAGTGGAGAGTGAGTGTTGGTGGAGTTTACACCATCGGGTCTGAGTGAATGAACAATGTTCTGTTAATAAAGCGTCTGTGAAGCGTCTTTGAGGACATGTGTCTGTGTAAAGCGCTGGAGCTGCTGTTGTGAGGCGACTTGGGCGTCCAGAAAGGCGCCAAATAAATAAAATGCATCATTATATATTTGAGTATTGTGATTTGTTGCTTCCTTGTTGACGTCACCATTTTCACAGCAGATGTGTGTCTGTAGATGTAAATGTTTCCGTGAGCACAGAGAAGTGTCGGCCCGAGTGCTGCAGTAAAAAGCCTGACTGCACTTCGCCCCCGTTTCTTTAGTGTTGTCGTGATTCTAACATTTAAAACTCGATTTGACTCAAAGTTCAATCCAGATTCTGATATCACGATGATTAAAACTCTTTATTTAGACGACAGAAGGTCATTTTCAACATTAAATTGTGGGTTTCATTCTGCTTCTGCTTCTGCTTCTGTTTGCTCTTGGATTTGTTCTGATGCAGCTCAAGATCGTTCTAAAGTGATGTTCAAAGAAGGGTCTAGTTTTGATATTTTTAGACTTGTTTAAGATCTGATTTTCAATACTTCTGACAATATATTCTTTTTTTTAATCCTGGATCTATTGTTGAGCATAAAACAGTTTTATTTATTTACTATATTTACATTTACATTACTTTTTTACCTTATATTCTATTTAATTCTACTTTTTACTGGACAGTGACCAAACCTGTGTTTCCGTGTCCGAAGCCTCCACAAACGTGACCTTTTTGGCGCCGGCGTCCCTCACCTGTGTCCTCAGCCTCAGCTTCGGCAGTGGAGCCTGAAGTCAGAAAAACGCGTCAGACAAACAGCTTCATTTGACCAAAAGTTTTCATATGATTCCGGAAATCGGGATAAAGTATCCGTGCTGCTCTGGACATGGAGCCTTTTCCGGTGGAGCAGGAGGAGATCTGCTGCCTGTGCTGAAATCTGCACTGTTACAGGTCAGATCTGTGGAGCGGTGGCCCCAGAATACATGTTTTTCCCAAGGTAATTCAGCATTGAAATTATTGAGAGTTTTACTGCTCAGAAAGGATTTAAACACTAATATAATCTATAACAGAACGAATAGAAGATGATTTTTAGCAGTGATTGTTGATCAAAAACTAAGTAGAAAAATGATGAAATCCTTTGGTATTTTGACTAAAGTTTGCTCCTGTGTAAATGTTTCATGCCTGATGACCTTATATTACAGTTTAATCTGTCCTGACGTCATGAGGTGTCACAGGGTTTGGGGTTCTACATGTACAATGTCTCAAAAATATTTTATTAATACAAAAGAAATCCTTAAGAATGATTCACACAGATTTGTCCTCATCTGCTCCTCTGTGCAGAAAACACAATATTCTGACAATATTGTCAAATGTTTTCCCTGATCTTTTGACATTTCTTTATGTTCTCTTCAGACGTTCACACCTACGAGACACTGAGAGACTTTTATCTTCCCTCGTGCAGAACGTCCACAAATCAAAAACACTCGAGTTCAGAGGCCGAACCCTCTGGAATAATTTGGCCCAGACCCTCAACTCGATTTCCTCACTGGACGATTTTAGAAGACAATTAAACACTGATTTGTAATGATGTTTAATCTTAGTCCAGGTGCCTGTTCATGACGATTGTGATAAACTCATGTCTATAGGGGAGGTGAAAAGGTTTCCTCATTCTCTCCTGCCGTTCTTTGTTGTTATTTGAAATGTTTTACTATATGTGCAAATAAAATCTAAAAACATGTAAGTTTAATGCCGTGTGGGTGTAGGGACCGGGGAAGAAACAAAAACCAAGATGGAAAATGGTCAAACTACAGTTCAAATGTACAGTTGTGCTCATAAGTTTCCATCCTCTGGCAGAATTGATGATTTCTTGGTCCAGAAGCTGCACATGGGACGTACTTGGATATTCAACATGATAATGATCCAAACACAAAGTGGACCTGTGGCTCCAGCAGAATAAAGTGAAGGTTCTGGAGAATAAAGTGAAGGTTCTGCAGAATAAAGTGAAGGTTCTGGAGTGTTCGTCTCTTCTGACCTCAGTATCTCTGAGCCTCTGGGCAGATTCAAGCTGCAGTTCAGACAAAAGCCCAAGAATTTACAGGAACTGGAGCCTTTTGCCCAGAAGAATGAGCAGCTTTACCATCAGAGAAAAGAACATCCACAACTATCACAAAAGACTCCAGCTTCACTGGGTCATTTGTGTAGATTCTGCTTCATTCTGATTTAAAAAGAGGAAACACAGCAGTTTGATAAGAAACGGCTTCACCAAAGCACCAACCATGAGTGAAAGAAAAGTTTTTGTGTTTTCATTCATATTCTCTGAAAGATGGACAAGAAATCAATCAAACTCAGCCAGGGTCTGTGAACTTATGAGCACAACTGTATTTATAATGAGTGTTGTAGGGAGGAACTGTACCTTAGTGGCGCCCACATGTGGAGGGCCCGTGGAAGCACTCGGCTCCGGCTCTGGCTCTTCAGCTCTGGTCTGCGGCTCTGACAGTTCTGCAGGTTTTGGCTGCTCCTGTCTCACTTCCTCTGGCTCCTCCTCCGTGACCTCTGACCCCGGAGGAGGCAGGTACGGGAGCTTCCACTTCAGAGAGAGCTGGATGCGCCCCGCGGGGAGCCCGGACGGGTCGCTCAGCTCAAACTCTCCTGAACAACAACAGCCAGGAAATCAGGATGACATTATTAGCTCTAATCTATAGATTTACACATGTATTTTTTATGAATTAATTTCTCTGTTTGCAGCTTCATGACGACTAATGGAATCTGACCTGTTGAACACAAACAGCAGAACAAGTCCAGCTGAGAGAAAAACATCTCCCCTGTCCACAAATGCACAGAGCTCTTCCCTTCTGCACGTTTCTTACAGACAGAACAGTCCGTCCTGACGCTAAAATAGTCTGAAGTATTTCAGCTTCTCCGTCTGCACAAACCTCAGTGCTGCACCTGTCGAGCCCCACGGCACCGGCGGAAAACAGGGGGATTCTCCTGAGTTTGTGAACTCACAAATATCACAAGAATCCATGTTCCTGTGTAAATATCAGGCATAAGAAAAAATACTGCTAAAGTGTTATTTGGAATTCAGAGTTCAGAATAAGTTAGAGTTCCTACAGGTTTCTTCAAGTTAAATTCAAGTCTTTTTAAGATCTTTTCAAAAGCATTTATATAAAACTTAACACCTGTTTCACCCCCTATTTCATAGAGCTACAGGCAAAGAAAAACTAAATTTGTGTTCATTTACTTCTCAGACAAATGAATCTGGGGAGTAGAGACTCTTCCCCATAACCGCAGCATGAAATGTGTCGCTCGGTAACATCAAACCGACGTTAAAACACAACATTAACGGCTTTAATCAAACTTTGTTCTGCTAAGATTTTCTTAGATTTTCCTCTTCTGCTCAGTTTGTTTCTGGTGGTTCTGTAGTGTGTGATCTTCAGTGTTGTGTTCAGATGATTTGGACCTGGGGCTGCGTCATGTTCTCGATTATTGTTTCTGCCGCTCTTTATTTAGGCGATGATGTTTAACCAAACAATGGCAGTTGACAAATTAAACTTTTGAGGAGAAATGTGGTACAAAGAAGTTAAGTACTGCACAAGTTTTAAGACCCAGATATAAAAATTCAAGTCTTTTTCAAGTCTTTTAAAAGTATTATTTCTAAATTCATAAATTCAATGCTTTAAAGACTTTTAAAGACCCTGTAGGAACCCTGTGAGTGATCTAAAGGCTGCTATAAGGTCTAAAGTTTTGTCAATATAGATTCACTTTATGAAACGATCCCTTTGGTAAACACAGCTCAGGTGAAAGGTGCACAGAACAACTTTTGTGGTGGAGATACAGAAGGTTTGAAGTCGTTCTGTCCTGTGAATCTGTGAAACATCCAGGGAAGGTCGTCACATCCTCGTGGAGAAAGGCAGGAAAATGACACAGTGCAGCTTTAAAACCCACAGCTCCTCACCGGTGACGGGTTTGTCCTGGGCCAGCGGGGCCAGCGGGACCTTCGCCTTCCCCAGGTACTCGTCCATCCGCTCCTCTTTGTCGTCGAACACGTAGAAGTGCATGAGCTCGGAGCGCAGGTGCCGGTGCAGGGCGCGGTCCGTGCGCACGGCGTAGAGGCTGGAGTGGCTGAACTGCGGCTGGGCGGAGTCGGGGACGGTGTCGGAGGGGTGGTCCGGGCCGTCGTAGAAGCGATGGACCACGTAGGCGCTGGGAGGGACGGAGCTGCGGGATCTGAGGCCGACGCAGCCGTGAACCGTGACGCAGAGCTCGTTCCAGCCGTCCGACAGCTGCAGGAGACACAAGGAAAAGGAGGAAGAGCTCAGATATGTGAAGGAAGATATTTGGAATTAAGATAAGATAAGACAGGGCTTTATTGATCTCGCAGTGGAGAAATTCAACAGTCACAGTAGCTCCAGGACAGTTTAGTGCAAAAAAAGTGTGATGTAATCAAGATAAACAATAACAATACAAAAATAGAAATAATAATAAAAATAATAATATATAGTGAATAAGTATATGGACAAAATTTACAAAGAGAATGGAACTGCACTGGTGATGAGAAGATAAGAAAATAACAGTAAAGTAAACCGGGTCTCACTGCTGTACAGAATGGAACCCTGTAAAGTGCAGATGAGGGTATAATAGAAGATGAATATAAATACTATATATATATCAAATAAAAAGTACAAAAACAGTGCAGGTTATCACAGTACAGTAATGGCACAGACAGGATTATTGCACAGAGGATTATTGCCCTATGGAGCAAAGGGGAAAAAGTGAACTAACTCTATGATTTTTAAAAATATATATATTTCAAAGTCTTCAAAGTTTCCACAAATATTTTCGTGCTGTTTAAACATACGTGACAAAGTTTGGACCCGTTGTCTCATTCAATGTTTTTCTATTAGATTCGATTATTTTTTTTCTAGGTTTAATCATTCTTACACAAGACATCAGATATATGAAGTAGCAACAGCAAGAAGGTTGCGGGTTCGATCCCCGGGTCGCCCGGGCCTTTCTGTGTAGAGTTTGCATGTTCTCCCCGTGTCTGGATGAGTTTCCTCCGGGCTCCGGTTTCCCCCATCAACTCAAAACATGCAGCACCTGAACTAACATCAAGGACCAGGACCTCCTCCCTCCGGTGGGCTCCACCTGCAGAGGGGCTCATCGCCCTCGTGACCCAGCTGGATTCAGCGGGAGAAGATGGATGGATGGAAGCAAAGTAAAACAACGACATCACAATGGCTAAATGTAAAGAGTTCAAAGGTCCAGGTTTATTGTTTTAGTTCTTGGGTCTCGTCACTCACAGAAATGATCAGGTTATTTGTGAATTTACCTTTTGGAAATGTCATGACAAAGTATAAAACCCTAACCTAACCCTAAACCCTATAGTAATGAAATCAGTGGGAAAAAGTGTCTCTTTCCCCCTGTCTGAGACTATAACCTCATCACGTTCAAGAATCTGAAAACTACCAATAAAATAAATGCACGGCAGCTCGGCTTAGAACTGTCGCTGACCTCGGGAGAACAATAAAACTTTTTAAAGACCTTTTTAAGAGCACGTAAATGAAAATTAAAACCAACATCGCAGCCAAACACCAGATCCAATTCTGACTGGACGATGTTTCACTTGCCACTTTACATGAATGTTGTTTATTCCTGTTTTGATATGTCTGTGTGTATTATGTGTATGTGTTTTACTCATCCAAATCTTGGAACGCCCTTAGAGGCAACTGTTGTTGTGATTTTGGGCGCTACAAAAATAAATTGAATTGAATTGAATTAATAATGACCATTACTCACTGCTTTAATGAACAAAAATACTTTTATTATAAAATTTCATTCAGAACTCATTTATAGTCGTGTGCATTGCTGTAAAATGGCCAAAAAAATCATTTCTAACAAGACAAACTAAACTTTCACAGTGTCTTGTCTCACGTTGCTCTGCAGCCCGGAGAGTTTACACAAAAACAGGCTCATGAGATTTAAGACTTTTGTGAAAAAAATAAGACTTGGACATAATTTAAGACTTTTGAAGGTCTTAATTTAGGAACATGAAATTTAAGACCTTTTTAAGATGCGGCGACCCTGAGTATTTTGGTGAGAGTAACTTAAAAGTGCTGCAATAGTCGTGTAATGCCTTCAGTTTTAAATACAGTAATATTGTAATGTGACAAATTACTCTGAAATGACAGTAATGAGTAATAAATAACGCGTTACAGTTTTGAAGTAACTCCCCCAACACTGATTATAGTCTCACTCCCAGTTACCTGTGCCTCCTGTGCGGAGCTGGAGCTGACGTAGTCCACGGCCTTCAGCTTCTCCCTGTGCAGGAGCAGAGTCTGGGTCATGGGGATCCGGAGCCTGAACCAATAATCCAGAGAACCGAAGGAGTGCGCCTCCTCACACACACCTGAACACAGAAAACAGAGGAACACTTTATGTGGCTGTCAGGAAAAGACCTCTGATAACAGTATTACTATTAAAGGTCCTCTCATGAGCTTTAAGCCATGTTATATGTCGTTACCTCCTCAAAAACAGAGCCAGAGTTTTATTTTCACACGGACTCCACTCATAAGCTGACGATACACAACTCTACGTCTCCAACGAGCTTCCGCCGCTCTCCCCCCTCTTTTGCCAGACCTGGTTATCGTCCAACTTTCTCAAAATTAACAGCAACAAAACAGAGCTCATGGTTGTGGCCACCGGACCACTGTTCCAGAAGGTTGGAGATCTGGTGTTCACCATCGATGGCACTGACATCCGCACCCTCCCCAACATCCTGAACCTGGACAAGTCCTCCCAACAGTCCTGAACCTGGACAAGTCCTCCCAACAGTCCTGAACCTGGACAAGTCCTCCCAACAGTCCTGAACCTGGACAAGTCCTCCCCAACATCCTGAACCTGGACAAGTCCTCCCAACAGTCCTGAACCTGGACAAGTCCTCCCCAACATCCTGAACCTGGACAAGTCCTCCCCAACATCCTGAACCTGGACAAGTCCTGAACCTGAACCAGTAACAGAACCTGGACAAGTCCTCCCAACAGTCCTGAACCTGGACAAGTCCCTGGACAAGTCCTCCCAACATCCTGAACCTGGACAAGTCCTCCCCAACATCCTGAACCTGGACAAGTCCTCCCAACAGTCCTTAACCTGAACCAGTCCTCCCCAACATCTTGAACCTGGACAAGTCCTCCCCAACATCCTGAACCTGGACAAGTCCTCCCAACAGTCCTGAACCTGGACAAGTCCTCCCAACATCCTGAACCTGGACAAGTCCTCCCAACATCCTGAACCTGGACAAGTCCTCCCAACAGTCCTGAACCTGGACAAGTCCTCCCAACAGTCCTTAACCTGAACCAGTCCTCCCCAACATCTTGAACCTGGACAAGTCCTCCCCAACATCCTGAACCTGGACAAGTCCTCCCAACAGTCCTTAACCTGAACCAGTCCTCCCCAACATCTTGAACCTGGACAAGTCCTCCCCAACATCCTGAACCTGGACAAGTCCTCCCAACAGTCCTGAACCTGGACAAGTCCTCCCCAACATCCTGAACCTGGACAAGTCCTCCCCAACATCCTGAACCTGGACAAGTCCTCCCAACAGTCCTTAACCTGAACCAGTCCTCCCCAACATCTTGAACCTGGACAAGTCCTCCCCAACATCCTGAACCTGGACAAGTCCTCCCAACAGTCCTGAACCTGGACAAGTCCTCCCAACATCCTGAACCTGGACAAGTCCTCCCAACAGTCCTGAACCTGGACAAGTCCTCCCAACAGTCCTGAACCTGGACAAGTCCTCCCCAACAGTCCCTTGGACAAGTCCTCCGAACCTGGACAAGTCCTCCCCAACAGTCCTGAACCTGGACAAGTCCTCCCAACAGTCCTGAACCTTGAACCTTTACAAGTCCTCCCCAACATCCTGAACCTGGACAAGTCCTCCCAACAGTCCTGAACCTGGACAAGTCCTCCCCAACATCCTGAACCTGGACAAGTCCTCCCCAACATCCTGAACCTGGACAAGTCCTCCCCAACATCCTGAACCTGGACAAGTCCTCCCCAACAGTCCTTAACCTGAACCAGTCCTCCCCAACATCCTGAACCTGGACAAGTCCTCCCAACAGTCCTTAACCTGAACCAGTCCTCCCCAACATCTTGAACCTGGACAAGTCCTCCCCAACATCCTGAACCTGGACAAGTCCTCCCAACAGTCCTGAACCTGGACAAGTCCTCCCAACATCCTGAACCTGGACAAGTCCTCCCAACATCCTGAACCTGGACAAGTCCTCCCCAACATCCTGAACCTGGACAAGTCCTCCCCAACAGTCCTTAACCTGAACCAGTCCTCCCCAACATCTTGAACCTGGACAAGTCCTCCCCAACAGTCCTGAACCTGGACAAGTCCTCCCAACAGTCCTGAACCTGGACAAGTCCTCCCAACATCCTGAACCTGGACAAGTCCTCCCAACAGTCCTGAACCTGGACAAGTCCTCCCCAACATCCTGAACCTGGACAAGTCCTCCCAACAGTCCTGAACCTGGACAAGTCCTCCCCAACATCCTGAACCTGGACAAGTCCTCCCCAACATCCTGAACCTGGACAAGTCCTCCCAACAGTCCTGAACCTGGACAAGTCCTCCCCAACATCCTGAACCTGGACAAGTCCTCCCAACAGTCCTGAACCTGGACAAGTCCTCCCCAACATCCTGAACCTGGACAAGTCCTCCCAACAGTCCTTAACCTGAACCAGTCCTCCCCAACATCTTGAACCTGGACAAGTCCTCCCCAACATCCTGAACCTGGACAAGTCCTCCCAACAGTCCTGAACCTGGACAAGTCCTCCCAACAGTCCTGAACCTGGACAAGTCCTCCCAACATCCTGAACCTGGACAAGTCCTCCCAACAGTCCTTAACCTGGACAAGTCCTCCCCAACAGTCCTTAACCTGGACAAGTCCTCCCCAACATCCTGAACCTGGACAAGTCCTCCCCAACATCCTGAACCTGGACAAGTCCTCCCAACAGTCCTGAACCTGGACAAGTCCTCCCCAACATCCTGAACCTGGACAAGTCCTCCCAACAGTCCTGAACCTGGACAAGTCCTCCCCAACATCCTGAACCTGGACAAGTCCTCCCAACAGTCCTTAACCTGAACCAGTCCTCCCCAACATCTTGAACCTGGACAAGTCCTCCCCAACATCCTGAACCTGGACAAGTCCTCCCAACAGTCCTGAACCTGGACAAGTCCTCCCAACAGTCCTGAACCTGGACAAGTCCTCCCAACATCCTGAACCTGGACAAGTCCTCCCAACAGTCCTTAACCTGGACAAGTCCTCCCCAACAGTCCTTAACCTGGACAAGTCCTCCCCAACATCCTGAACCTGGACAAGTCCTCCCAACAGTAAAGGTGTGCATTGCCTTGAGTCTAACGATACATATCACAATCTGCATGTCACAATTCAGTATATTACGATATATCCCGATACTAAAACAATGGATGATATATCGCAATTTATCAAGAATTACTTCTAACAATACTGTCAACCACACCTTCATGAGAACCAAATTGTGTGAAATGTAATATATTTGTTTGAAATCATGAGAACAGTGACTGCAACTAATGAATTTTAGAGAAAAATATATTTTTAAAAACCCTCCTGTGGGTTCACCACCCACAGAGGGGTTCATAGGGGGTCAGGGGCTATGAGGATTGGGCAGCAAACTGCCCCAGCGACCCAGCTGGATTAAGCGAGAGAAGATGGATGGATTATTTTAAAAAATCGATTCAGATGCATTTTGAATTGATTCGAGAATTGTGCAATGAAGTATCACGATATTTCACTGAATCGATTTTTTCTTACGCCCTTCCCCAACAGTCCTTAACCTGGGCATCATCCTGGACTCAACTCTTTCCTTTGAACCCCACATCAAATCACAAACTCTGCCTTTTACCTCCTCCAACATCTCCCGCCTCCGTCGATCTCCCCCAGACTCAGTCGCTCAAACACTTATCCACTTCCGCTCATTCATTACCTCCTCCTCGACTATTGCAGCAGAGTCCTGTCCGGGAACTCTGCTGCCGGGGTTTTCACTCACCCTGAGCCCCGGCGACACATCACCCCCACCCTCAGCCACCTGCACTGGTCCCATAAAACACCAGATCCAGGACGAGATTCTTCTCCCACAACTTCTCAAAACATTTCTGTTTAATCTGTTTTAGTCCCAACTAATCACACTTGTATATGTGTGTGTGTTATTGTAAAGCACTTTGAGTGTCTTGAAAAGTGCTATATAAAGAGAAAGGATTAAAGCTCAAAACACTCTGTTCCACCTTGTGATGTCATGAAGCGGTAGTTTCCAAGTTAACAGCTCCTTTTTACCTTTTGTTCAGACGTGTGAAAGAAACAAAACACAACTCCAGGTGTGTTTTTGATTCTAACAGGACTTAAAGCTCCAAGAGTTCATTTTGTCTAATACAGGACATTTAAATATTTTAGACGACTTCAATCACCGCACTTCAGTCATTATTTGGTTTGTTTAAAACGTCTCAGTGCACAATAGAAATAATAATAATAATGTAACTAGTCCACAAACAGAAAAATCACGACAGTAACGGTCACAGCTCTAAACTCACCAACGAGAGGAACGGTGCCGTGGATTTTCCCCTCCTGCTCCATCAGCTGCTGCAGGCGGATCTGTCCTGAGGCCAGAGTCCTCCAGTCCAGCCCCAGAGCCTGGTGCAGCTCCACCGTCACCGCGCTCCGGCTCACGTAGTCCAGAAAGGCCCGGTCCATCCGCACCACGTACCGAGAGGTGAAGCCGTAGCGCGGGCAGCGGCCGCTCACGACGGGGGTGGAGTGCAGCTCGAACAGGTGGAGGCCGTAGGTGCAGAAGGTGAAGGGCTCAGGGTCCGACAGAGACTGGAGCACAGACGGAGACAAGGACACGCTGCAGATCTGAAGCTCCAGAACATTCTCCCCGCGCTCCAGGTGGACGCTCTCGTTGAACTCATCCTCCTCCTCGCTCGCGTCGGGTTTGAAAACGTAAGATTTGGTGCCGTAAGCGATGTCTTTGAGCTGAGCTGGAGGAACAGAACAGGAGACGTCAGATGGAACCTGCAAGTGTTAATTAGTCTTTATTTGAAGGGACAGAGACTTTATGCTCATATAACAGAGATATAACCAGCTCGTTTCCATCTGCAACAATAATAAATTACACAATGCAATTTACACATTCAACAATATAAAAACCACACATCAGCACGTTCAGCAGCTCACACACAACATTCACATTACAATATTAAAGAGTAGACTTATTAATACATTCTTAAAAGTCAAAACCTATTACATATTTTAAAACATAGCACACAGGAACATAAAGTAGGTACTTCAGTGCTGACAAGAGTCATAGCTGGGTTGATTTTTGATGTCGTCTGGGAGTTGGTTCCATTCTTTTATTACATTGTTCATTACAATATATACATACAAATCAGAAATATCAGATAAACTACTGTGTGCTACGGCATCAAGCACCACAAACAACCCAAGAATCCTTCACAGACCTTCGAGTTTCCTGATCCTGGCGGCTCGTGAGTCCAGGAGTTTGGCCTGAGTCTCCAGTCTCTGCTCCAGCTCCATGTGGTCACTCTTCAGCTTCGACGACACCGTGTCCAGCTCTGCCTGAGAAACAGCAGAAACGTGAGCGCTTCTATCAGTGTTACGGGTCCCAAACATTAGGCACTCAGATCGAGCGATTCAGTGACAGATCGTTCAGTCAAGAGTTTCCCTTGAAGACAAATCTTTTCAAAAGTGCATTCATGTCTCACTTCAGGACAGAAATTTGACTGAAATTAAGGCATTTACTTCATTACAGGTACATTTATAGAACGAAAAACCTGTGTGTGAAAGAGCCTCTCGCCTGTCACCTGCTTGTTTCCATGTTCTAAATTTGTCTCAAATATGGAGAAAAATTGTTCTATGTCAGCGGAAAATGACATTCGAAGTCTCTTATATTTATATCTTATATATGTTGATGTAAACTGCATCTGCCCCTCTGCCCCTCTGCCCTCCATCTTGTATCCGGTGCAGATGTGGCTCTCCAGGCTCAGCAGTCTCCGGGTCTTCTGCCCCTCTGCCCCTCTTGCCCCTCACCTTGTATCCAGTGCAGATGTGGCTCTCCAGGCTCAGCAGGCTCCGGGTCTTCTGCCCCTCTGCCCTCTTGCCCTCCTGCCCCTCTTGCCCCTCACCTTGTATCCGGTGCAGATGCGGCTCTCCAGGCTCAGCAGGCTCTGGGTCTTCTGCAGCTCCTGGACGGTCTCTGCGTGCGCCGCCCTCAGCTCCTTCACCTCCTCCTCCAGGTTCAGCTCGTTCCCGACGGGCGAGAGGAACGACAGATCTCCCCTCCTCTGGGACTGACGCTTCTGACAAACGGACACAGAACGGACACAGAAATAAAGGATATCTTATCTTATCTAGAACACACCGGGCACTTCGGTCTGGTGTTTGGATGAGTTACTCATGTTGAATGTTAAAAGCTGTTCTCACCTTTACGAGCAGCAGAGCCTCTGTCAGTTCAGACACGTCATAGTCACTGTCCTTAAAAAAACAACATCATAATGAACTTTAAATGGGTTTAACACTGAACTTAGAAGCAGAATAACCACAGTTCTTGAAAAAGAGAAAACCAAGTGTGGTGGAAATCTTTCACTTTGTGTTCTGTTGTGGACTATTTAAGAATGTATTTTATGGGTTTAGAAACTGTAAATTCACAACTGCTAAAGTGTTTCTGTGGTGGTGTAATCTGCTGTTCCCGGGGCATCTACACACAGGTCACTGTCTTTATCCAGTATCGTCAAAACGAGCTGCTGCTTTGTTCATTCTCATCGTTTAGAACAGTGGGATCCTTGACCTCCAGGAAGTCGCCCCATCAAACTCAAACCTACACAAAAACTGTGTCAATCGTTTGTGCTGCAAAAGGTTTCATTTGTGCTGCTTTAGTTTTGGAGAAATGAACGATTCTTTTAGAGGTCAAACTGGGGTCAGTCCCACAGGAAGCTTCAAAATGCTCGAAAACGCCCAAAATGGAGTCAGTCATTTGTGCGATTCTGGTTTTTAAGATTTATTTTGGTCAATGTCTGTATTATTATATAAAATATGAATCAAAAGCAAATGACTAAAGACTGAAACAGACTTTTCCTCAGCCTCAGGTCGTTTCTCTTCTCTAGTTTTGTGGAGTTTGTCTCCGTCAGCTGAGCAGAAATGACATCCTATAATTACCACAGAAATAATAATGAATAATTTTAGAAATAAACTCACACAAATGAAACTGTCACAGCACAAAACAGCACAAACCAAATACAAACGATTGACATCATTTTCTTCCTGTTTTGAGGCTGTTTCACATTCTGAGGTTCTGGACGACATCACCGACCAAAATAAAACTGTGAATATCTGAAGAACCAGAATCACACAAACGACTCCATTTTGGGCGTTTTCGAGCATTTTGAAGCTTCCTGTGGGACTGACCCCAGTTTGACCTGTGACAGAATCGTTAATTTCTCCAAAACTAAAGAAGCACAAATGAAACTTTTTGCAGCACAAACGAAGCACCAACGGTTGACAGTTTTTGTGTCAGTTTGAGTTTGATGGGGCGACTTCACGGAGGTGGATCCTTGGGGGTAAATCTGGTCGATGCCTCAGCTGAACCACACGAGTCGTCTGTGTATGGAGGTTGTGTAGATACTCTGTAGTATGTTTCACCTCATGTGGATTTTATGACTATAAGAATCCTGTTTTGATTTTGCCCTTCAGGATCAGGGAGACGGAGCTCGCGTGAGGGACAGAAGGTTTCGTTTTCATTTTCTCTGTAATTGTGGTACAGTTGCTTTAATAAATCCAGACTCTTTGATTTAAGACAACTTTTCTCCAGTTTTTATTCTTCTCAGATTTAGAAATCCACCACACCAGGCACAATTGTTCGTAAAAAAAAACTGTACATAATCCTGATAACAGCATTTTAATGAAAAGTATCGTCTGTGCAATGAATTTATGTCTGGAAAATTGTAATTTGAACTTACTTTGCTATAAACCTTTAACTGCTCCTTCATCTCCTCCAGCTGCTGCTTCTGCTCCAAGAACTGAAGCTGCAGTTTCTTATTCTCCTCCGTCAGCCTCTCGTTGGTTTCTACAGAGCAACACAAGTGTAGAACTCAGGAGCATTAGGAAAGCCCAGAGCTCCTGTCTGTTACTGGGTTTGTCTGCACATTGTGGGCACCTCTTTCGGCCTTGACCTTGTCCAGGATCTCGTTCTTGTCCACGAGGTCGGCCTGAAGCGCCGTCTCCAGCTGTGAGATCTGCAGCTTCAGCTTCTGCTCCTGGATCTGCCACTTCCGCTGCTGAGACACGTCGAAGGCGCTGCACAGACGCACAGGGTTTAGACACAGACACAGGGTTTAGACACAGACGCACAGGGTTTAGAAACAGACGCACAGGGATTAGAAACAGACGCACAGGGTTTAGACACAGACACACAGGGATTAGACACAGACACACAGGGTTTAGACACAGACACACAGGGTTTAGACACAGACACAGGGTTTAGACACAGACGCACAGGGTTTAGAAACAGACGCACAGGGATTAGAAACAGACGCACAGGGTTTAGACACAGACACACAGGGATTAGACACAGACGCACAGGGTTTAGACACAGACACAGAGGGTTTAGAAACAGACGCACAGGGATTAGACACAGACACAGGGTTTAGACACAGACACAGGGTTTAGACACAGACGCACAGGGATTAGACACAGACACAGGGTTTAGACACAGACACAGGGTTTAGACACAGACGCACAGGGATTAGACACAGACACAGGGTTTAGACACAGACACACAGGGTTTAGACACAGACACAGGGTTTAGACACAGACACACAGGGTTTAGACACAGACGCACAGGGATTAGACACAGGGTTTAGACACAGACGCACAGGGATTAGAAACAGACGCACAGGGTTTAGACACAGACACACAGGGATTAGAAACAGACGCACAGGGATTAGACACAGACGCACAGGGTTTAGACACAGACACAGGGTTTAGACACAGACACACAGGGATTAGAAACAGACGCACAGGGATTAGACACAGACGCACAGGGTTTAGACACAGACACACAGGGTTTAGACACAGACGCACAGGGATTAGAAACAGACGCACAGGGATTAGACACAGACGCACAGGGTTTAGACACAGACACAGGGTTTAGACACAGACACACAGGGATTAGAAACAGACGCACAGGGATTAGACACAGACGCACAGGGTTTAGACACAGACACAGGGTTTAGACACAGACACACAGGGTTTAGACACAGACACACAGGGATTAGAAACAGACACACAGGGTTTAGACACAGACGCACAGGGATTAGACACAGACACACAGGGTTTAGACACAGACACACAGGGATTAGAAACAGACACAC
This sequence comes from Odontamblyopus lacepedii, assembly GCA_034769755.1. Lineage (NCBI taxonomy): Eukaryota > Metazoa > Chordata > Actinopteri > Gobiiformes > Gobiidae > Odontamblyopus > Odontamblyopus lacepedii. The sequence continues at coordinate 964,149 of CM068348.1, forward strand.
AGGGTTTAGACACAGACACAGGGTTTAGACACAGAAACACAGGGTTTAGACACAGACACAGACACAGGGTTTAGACACAGACACAGGGTTTAGACACAGACACACAGGGTTTAGACACAGACACACAGGGTTTAGACACAGACACAGGGTTTAGACACAGACACACAGGGTTTAGACACAGACACACAGGGTTTAGACACAGACGCACAGGGTTTAGACACAGACACACAGGGTTTAGACACAGACACAGGGTTTAGACACAGACACACAGGGATTAGACACAGACACACAGGGTTTAGACACAGACACACAGGGATTAGAAACAGACACACAGGGTTTAGACACAGACACAGGGTTTAGACACAGACACACAGGGTTTAGACACAGACACAGGGTTTAGACACAGACACACAGGGTTTAGACACAGACACAGGGTTTAGACACAGACACACAGGGTTTAGACACAGACACAGGGTTTAGACACAGACACAGGGTTTAGACACAGACGCACAGGGTTTAGACACAGACACAGGGTTTAGACACAGACACAGGGTTTAGACACAGACACACAGGGTTTAGACACAGACACAGGGTTTAGACACAGACACACAGGGTTTAGACACAGACACAGGGTTTAGACACAGACACACAGGGTTTAGACACAGACACACAGGGTTTAGACACAGACACAGGGTTTAGACACAGATGCACAGGGTTTAGACACAGACACACAGGGATTAGACACAGACACACAGGGTTTAGACACAGACACACAGGGTTTAGACACAGACACAGGGTTTAGACACAGACACAGGGTTTAGACACAGACACACAGGGTTTAGACACAGACACACAGGGTTTAGACACAGACACACAGGGTTTAGACACAGACACAGGGTTTAGACACAGACACAGGGTTTAGACACAGACACAGGGTTTAGACACAGACACAGGGTTTAGACACAGACACAGGGTTTAGACACAGACACACAGGGTTTAGACACAGACGCACAGGGTTTAGACACAGACACACGGGGATTAGACACAGACACAGGGTTTAGACACAGACACAGGGTTTAGACACAGACACACAGGGTTTAGACACAGACGCACAGGGTTTAGACACAGACGCACAGGGTTTAGACACAGACACAGGGTTTAGACACAGACACACAGGGTTTAGACACAGACACAGGGTTTAGACACAGACACACAGGGTTTAGACACAGACACAGGGTTTAGACACAGACACACAGGGTTTAGACACAGACACAGGGTTTAGACACAGACACAGGGTTTAGACACAGACACACAGGGTTTAGACACAGACACAGGGTTTAGACACAGACACAGGGTTTAGACACAGATGCACAGGGTTTAGACACAGACACACAGGGTTTAGACACAGACACAGAGGGTTTAGACACAGACAGGGTTTAGACACAGACACAGAGGGTTTAGACACAGACACACAGAGTTTAGACACAGACACAGGGTTTAGACACAGACACACAGGGTTTAGACACAGACACAGGGTTTAGACACAGACACAGGGTTTAGACACAGACACAGGGTTTAGACACAGACACAGGGTTTAGACACAGACACAGGGTTTAGACACAGACACACAGGGTTTAGACACAGACGCACAGGGTTTAGACACAGACGCACAGGGTTTAGACACAGACGCACAGGGTTTAGACACAGACGCACAGGAATTAGACACAGACACAGGGTTTAGACACAGACACACAGGGTTTAGACACAGATGCACAGGGTTTAGACACAGACACACAGGGTTTAGACACAGACACAGGGTTTAGACACAGACACAGAGGGTTTAGACACAGACACAGGGTTTAGACACAGACACAGGGTTTAGACACAGACACACAGGGTTTAGACACAGAGGGTTTAGACACAGACACAGGGTTTAGACACAGATGCACAGGGTTTAGACACAGACACACAGGGTTTAGACACAGACACAGAGGGTTTAGACACAGACAGGGTTTAGACACAGACACAGAGGGTTTAGACACAGACACAGGGTTTAGACACAGATGCACAGGGTTTAGACACAGACACACAGGGTTTAGACACAGACACAGGGTTTAGACACAGACACAGAGGGTTTAGACACAGACACAGGGTTTAGACACAGAAACACAGGGTTTAGACACAGACACAGACACAGGGTTTAGACACAGACACAGGGTTTAGACACAGACACAGGGTTTAGACACAGAAACACAGGGTTTAGACACAGACACAGACGCAGGGTTTAGACACAGACACAGGGTTTAGACACAGACACAGGGTTTAGAAACTCCCTGCGCCCGACGGCCCGTCCCTTCTGCTTTCTGTTCAAGTCCAGAAGGTGAATCGTGAAACTCCTCTGTCCTAACTCAGATGATCCAACCACAGCCGCTAATCTGTATCAGGCGTCTCTCAAATGCAGAAGACGTCTCCTCCCCAAAATTCTCGCATCATTCAGAACAAAATGTATAATTTCTTTTACTCAAGATACTGTAAGTCATAGTTTGGTGCTTCAGTTGTTGATTCTGCAAAAATCTGTGCTGTTTCTCAGTCTTTTATGTTGTTTTTCTCCCTTTTTATGTGTAAACCATCACGTTTGTTTTTGACGCAAACGGACCACGCGTCGCTCTGATTGGTTCTGTCATCTGTCAGTCACGGGGTCTGACTCCAGACCCACTCGTCTTTGTAAAGTTTTGTGAACGCCTGCGGTTTTGGCCGGAGAGGCGAGCAGAACTGAGACGCCTCGACCGCCACACTTACTGTTCATTCACCGCATCAAGCAGCAGAATGTGAATTAAACGTTTTACATGACTTGAGTCTGACTTTAACTAGAATAATGACAGGAAGTTGAGCCGTGGGCGGCGATACGGGGGAGGTGAAAATGCAGGACAATACAGGATTACTCAGTGGACTGGAACACAATTACAGCGTAGGAAAAAGCTGATAAAAGTGTCTTTCACAGGACATAAATGAGCAGGACGGGGGTTACTCAGGTGTCAGTGACCTGATGAGAAGCTGGTTGTTGTTCTCCTTCAGAACGTCCCTCTCCTGCTCCAGTTCAGAGATCCGCTCCTGAAGCTAAGAAACAGACAAGTACATTTAGAAAGAGCCGTTTGCACAACTTTATGTACATGTACCGTATTTTTTAAGTTGAGCATAAGTTAAAAAATGCACAATGAAGAAGAAAAAAACATGTATAAGCACTTTTTGGGGGAAATTGATTTTATAAAATCAGAGACCAAGAACCGACATTTAATCTTGAAAGGCGAGTTATAGAAGTTGTATAGTTGTAGTAGTATAGTAGAGTTGTATAGTTTTATAGCAATAAAAACAACCCAATAGAGAAGAATCCGTGTATCATTTGTTTGTCGTTTGTTTGTTTTTCAATATAGAACCAAAAATAAGAAAACAAAAGAACTCTTTTCTTTATTATGTGTCTCTAAACCGAAAACGGATAATGATTTGTTTTTTCATTTTTGATTGGTCTATGGACTGTCAGTGTGAAAAATGTAATAAGTCGCACCTGAGTATAAGTCGCAGGAACCACCCAAACCCTGAAAAAAAGTGCGACTTATAGTCCAAAATATACGGTATGTCAAAATCTGATTATTACTGGTTTCTGGAGTTATCAGATTATAAAATAACACAGACTGAAAGAGTTCTGCACGTTCTTCCAAATAAAACTCTAAAAATGTACAAATCTGACGTATCTGACCTGGTGCAGTGTGATGTTTGTGTGTATCAGGGTGTGTGTGTGTATCGTAGGTGTGTGTGTGTGACCTGGTACAGTGTGATGTTTGTGTGTATCAGGGTGTGTGTGTGTGTGACCTGGTGGAGTGTGATGTTTGTGTGTATCGTAGGTGTGTGTGTATCGTAGGTGTGTGTTTGTGTGTGACCTGGTGCAGTGTGATGTTTGTGTGTATCGTAGGTGTGTGTGTATCGTAGGTGTGTGTTTGTGTGTGACCTGGTGCAGTGTGATGTTTGTGTGTATCAGGGTGTGTGTGTGTATCGTAGGTGTGTGTGTGTGACCTGGTGCAGTGTGATGTTTGTGTGTATCGTAGGTGTGTGTGTATCGTAGGTGTGTGTGTATCGTAGGTGTGTGTGTGTGTGTGTGTGACCTGGTGCAGTGTGATGTTTGTGTGTATCGTAGGTGTGTGTGTATCGTAGGTGTGTGTGTGTGTGTGTGTGACCTGGTGCAGTGTGATGTTTGTGTGTATCGTAGGTGTGTGTGTATCGTAGGTGTGTGTGTGTGTGTGTGACCTGGTGCAGTGTGATGTTTGTGTGTATCGTAGGTGTGTGTGTATCGTAGGTGTGTGTGTGTGTGTGACCTGGTGCAGTGTGATGTTTGTGTGTATCGTAGGTGTGTGTGTATCGTAGGTGTGTGTGTGTGTGACCTGGTACAGTGTGATGTTTGTGTGTATTGTAGGTGTGTGTGTATCGTAGGTGTGTGTGTATCGTAGGTGTGTGTGTATCGTAGGTGTGTGTGTGTGTGACCTGGTGCAGTGTGGTGTTTGTGTGTATCGTAGGTGTGTGTGTATCGTAGGTGTGTGTGTATCGTAGGTGTGTGTGTATCGTAGGTGTGTGTGTGTGTGTGTGACCTGGTGCAGTGTGATGTTTGTGTGTATCGTAGGTGTGTGTGTATCGTAGGTGTGTGTGTGTGTGTGTGAGACCTGGTGCAGTGTGGTGTTTGTGTGTATCGTAGGTGTGTGTGTATCGTACGTGTGTGTGTATCGTAGGTGTGTGTGACCTGGTGCAGTGTGATGTTTGTGTGTATCGTAGGTGTGTGTGTATCGTAGGTGTGTGTGTATCGTAGGTGTGTGTGTGACCTGGTGCAGTGTGGTGTTTGTGTGTATCGTAGGTGTGTGTGTATCGGAGGTGTTTGTGTGTGACCTGGTGCAGTGTGATGTTTGTGTGTATCGTAGGTGTGTGTGTATCGTAGGTGTGTGTGTATCGTAGGTGTGTGTGTATCGTAGGTGTGTGTGTGTGACCTGGTGCAGTGTGATGTTTGTGTGTATTGTAGGTGTGTGTGTATCGTAGGTGTGTGTGTATCGTAGGTGTGTGTGTATCGTAGGTGTGTGTGTGTGACCTGGTGCAGTGTGATGTTTGTGTGTATCGTAGGTGTGTGTGTATCGTAGGTGTGTGTGTGACCTGGTGCAGTGTGATGTTTGTGTGTATCGTAGGTGTGTGTGTATCGTAGGTGTGTGTGTGTGTGTGTGACCTGGTGCAGTGTGATGTTTGTGTGTATCGTAGGTGTGTGTGTATCGTAGGTGCGTGTGTATCGTAGGTGTGTGTATCGTAGGTGTGTGTGTATCGTAGGTGTGTGTGTATCGTAGGTGTGTGTATCGTAGGTGTGTGTATCGTAGGTGTGTGTGTATCGTAGGTGTGTGTGTGTGTGACCTGGTGCAGTGTGATGTTTGTGTGTATCGTAGGTGTGTGTGTGTGTGTGACCTGGTGCAGTGTGATGTTTGTGTGTATCGTAGGTGTGTGTGTATCGTAGGTGTGTGTGTGTGACCTGGTGCAGTGTGATGTTTGTGTGTATCGTAGGTGTGTGTGTATCGTAGGTGTGTGTGTGTGTGTGACCTGGTGCAGTGTGATGTTTGTGTGTATCGTAGGTGTGTGTGTATCGTAGGTGTGTGTGTGTGTGTGTGTGTGACCTGGTGCAGTGTGATGTTTGTGTGTATCGTAGGTGTGTGTGTATCGTAGGTGTGTGTGTGTGACCTGGTGCAGTGTGATGTTTGTGTGTATCGTAGGTGTGTGTGTATCGTAGGTGTGTGTGTGTGTGACCTGGTGCAGTGTGATGTTTGTGTGTATCGTAGGTGTGTGTGTATCGTAGGTGTGTGTGTGTGACCTGGTGCAGTGTGATGTTTGTGTGTATCGTAGGTGTGTGTGTATCGTAGGTGTGTGTGTGTGTGTGTGACCTGGTGCAGTGTGCTGTTTGTGTGTATCTGAGGTGAGTGTGTATCCGCGGTGTGTGTGTGTGTGACCTGGTGCAGTGTGATGTTTGTGTGTATCGTAGGTGTGTGTGTATCGTAGGTGTGTGTGTGTGACCTGGTGCAGTGTGATGTTTGTGTGTATCGTAGGTGTGTGTGTATCGTAGGTGTGTGTGTGTGACCTGGTGCAGTGTGATGTTTGTGTGTATCGTAGGTGTGTGTGTATCGTAGGTGTGTGTGTGTGTGTGTGTGTGACCTGGTGCAGTGTGATGTTTGTGTGTATCGTAGGTGTGTGTATCGTAGGTGTGTGTGTGTGACCTGGTGCAGTGTGATGTTTGTGTGTATCGTAGGTGTGTGTGTATCGTAGGTGTGTGTGTGTGACCTGGTGCAGTGTGATGTTTGTGTGTATCGTAGGTGTGTGTGTATCGTAGGTGTGTGTGTGTGACCTGGTGCAGTGTGATGTTTGTGTGTATCGTAGGTGTGTGTGTGTGATGGTGCAGTGTGATGTTTGTGTATCGTAGGTGTGTGCGTATCGCAGGTGTGTGTGTATCGTAGGTGTGTGTATCGTAGGTGTGTGTGTGTGACCTGGTGCAGTGTGATGTTTGTGTGTATCGTAGGTGTGTGTGTATCGTGTGTGTGTGTGACCTGGTGCAGTGTGATGTTTGTGTGTATCGTAGGTAGGTGTGTGTGTATCGTAGGTGTGTGTGTCGTTGGTGTGTGTGTGTGACCTGGTGCAGTGTGATGTTTGTGTGTATCGTAGGTGTGTGTGTATCGTAGGTGTGTGTGTGTGACCTGGTGCAGTGTGATGTTTGTGTGTATTGTAGGTGTGTGTGTATCGTAGGTGTGTGTGTGTGTCAGTGACCTGGTGCAGTGTGATGTTTGTGTGTATCGTAGGTGTGTGTGTATCGTAGGTGTGTGTGTGTGACCTGGTGCAGTGTGATGTTTGTGTGTATCGTAGGTGTGTGTGTATCGTAGGTGTGTGTGTGTGACCTGGTGCAGTGTGATGTTTGTGTGTATCGTAGGTGTGTGCGTATCGTAGGTGTGTGTGTATCGTAGGTGTGTGTGTATCGTAGGTGTGTGTGTGTGACCTGGTGCAGTGTGATGTTTGTGTGTATCGTAGGTGTGTGTGTATCGTAGGTGTGTGTGTGTGACCTGGTGCAGTGTGATGTTTGTGTGTATCCTGGTATGGTGTGTGTATCGTAGGTGTGTGTGAAACGTAGGTGTGAGAGTGTGACCTGGTGCAGTGTGATGTTAGTGTGTATCGTAGGTGTGTGTATCGTAGGTGTGTGTGTGTGTGTGTCCTGGTGCAGTGTGAGGTTTGTGTGTATCGTAGGTGTGTGTGTCTCGTTGGTGTGTGTGTGTGTGTGTGACCTGGTGCAGTGTGATGTTTGTGTGTATCGTAGGTGTGTGTGTATCGTAGGTGTGTGTGTGTGACCTGGTGCAGTGTGATGTTTGTGTGTATCGTAGGTGTGTGTGTATCGTAGGTGTGTGTGTGTGTGTGTGTGTGTGACCTGGTGCAGTGTGATGTTTGTGTGTATCGTAGGTGTGTGTGTATCGTAGGTGTGTGTGTGTGTGTGACCTGGTGCAGTGTGATGTTTGTGTGTATCGTAGGTGTGTGTGTATCATAGGTGTGTGTGTGTGTGTGTGTGACCTGGTGCAGTGTGATGTTTGTGTGTATCGTAGGTGTGTGTGTATCGTAGGTGTGTGTGTGTGTGTGACCTGGTGCAGTGTGATGTTTGTGTGTATCGTAGGTGTGTGTGTATCGTAGGTGTGTGTGTGTGACCTGGTGCAGTGTGATGTTTGTGTGTATCGTAGGTGTGTGTGTGTATCGTAGGTGTGTGTGTGTGTGACCTGGTGCAGTGTGATGTTTGTGTGTATCGTAGGTGTGTGTGTATCGTAGGTGTGTGTGTGTGTGTGTGTGACCTGGTGCAGTGTGATGTTTGTGTGTATCATAGGTGTGTGTGTATCGTAGGTGTGTGTGTGTGACCTGGTGCAGTGTGATGTTTGTGTGTATCGTAGGTGTGTGTGTATCGTAGGTGTGTGTGTGTGACCTGGTGCAGTGTGATGTTTGTGTGTATCGTAGGTGTGTGTGTATCGTAGGTGTGTGTGTGTGTGTGACCTGGTGCAGTGTGATGTTTGTGTGTATCGTAGGTGTGTGTGTATCGTAGGTGTGTGTGTGTGTGTGTGTGTGACCTGGTGCAGTGTGATGTTTGTGTGTATCGTAGGTGTGTGTGTATCGTAGGTGTGTGTGTGTGTGTGTGTGACCTGGTGCAGTGTGATGTTTGTGTGTATCGTAGGTGTGTGTGTATCGTAGGTGTGTGTGTGTGTGACCTGGTGCAGTGTGATGTTTGTGTGTATCGTAGGTGTGTGTGTATCGTAGGTGTGTGTGTGTGTGACCTGGTGCAGTGTGATGTTTGTGTGTATCGTAGGTGTGTGTGTATCGTAGGTGTGTGTGTGTGTGAGAACTGGTGCAGTGTGATGTTTGTGTGTATCGTAGGTGTGTGTGTGTGTATCGTAGTGTGTGTGTGTGTGACCTGGTGCAGTGTGATGTTTGTGTGTATCGAGGGTGTGTGTGTATCGTAGGTGTGTGTGTGTGTGTGACCTGGTGCAGTGTGATGTTTGTGTGTCTCGTAGGTGTGTGTGTCTCGTAGGTGTGTGTGTGTGTGTGACCTGGTGCAGTGTGATGTTTGTGTGTATCGTAGGTGTGTGTGTATCGTAGGTGTGTGTGTGTGACCTGGTGCAGTGTGATGTTTGTGTGTATCGTAGGTGTGTGTGTATCGTAGGTGTGTGTGTGTGACCTCGAGCAGTGTGAGGTTTGTGTGTATCTTAGGTGTGTGTGTATCGTAGGAGTGTGTGTGTGTGACCTGGTGCAGTGTGATGTTTGTGTGTGCTCGTAGGTGTGTGTGTATCGTAGGTGTGTGTGTGTGACCTGGTGCAGTGTGATGTTTGTGTGTATCGTAGGTGTGTGTGTATCGTAGGTGTGTGTGTGTGTGTGTGACCTGGTGCAGTGTGATGTTTGTGTGTATCGTAGGTGTGTGTGTATCGTAGGTGTGTGTGTGTGACCTGGTGCAGTGTGATGTTTGTGTGTATCGTAGGTGTGTGTGTATCGTAGGTGTGTGTGTGTGACCTGGTGCAGTGTGATGTTTGTGTGTATCGTAGGTGTGTGTGTATCGTAGGTGTGTGTGTGTGTGTGACCTGGTGCAGTGTGATGTTTGTGTGTATCGTAGGTGTGTGTGTATCGTAGGTGTGTGTGTATCGTAGGTGTGTGTGTATCGTAGGTGTGTGTGTGTGACCTGGTGCAGTGTGATGTTTGTGTGTATCGTAGGTGTGTGTGTATCGTAGGTGTGTGTGTGTGACCTGGTGCAGTGTGATGTTTGTGTGTATCGTAGGTGTGTGTGTATCGTAGGTGTGTGTGTGTGTGTGTGACCTGGTGCAGTGTGATGTTTGTGTGTATCGTAGGTGTGTGTGTATCGTAGGTGTGTGTGTGACCTGGTGCAGTGTGATGTTTGTGTGTATTGTAGGTGTGTGTGTATCGTAGGTGTGTGTTTGTGTGTGACCTGGTGCAGTGTGATGTTTGTGTGTATCGTAGGTGTGTGTGTATCGTAGGTGTGTGTGTGTGTGTGACCTGGTGCAGTGTGATGTTTGTGTGTATCGTAGGTGTGTGTGTATCGTAGGTGTGTGTGTGTGACCTGGTGCAGTGTGATGTTTGTGTGTATCGTAGGTGTGTGTGTATCGTAGGTGTGTGTGTGTGTGACCTGGTGCAGTGTGATGTTTGTGTGTATCGTAGGTGTGTGTGTATCGTAGGTGTGTGTGTGTGTGACCTGGTGCAGTGTGATGTTTGTGTGTATCGTAGTTGTGTGTGTTTTCTTTGTGGGTGTGTGTGTGTGTGTGACCTGGTGCAGTGTGATGTTTGTGTGTATCGTAGGTGTGTGTGTATCGTAGGTGTGTGTGTGTGACCTGGTGCAGTGTGATGTTTGTGTGTATCGTAGGTGTGTGTGTATCGTAGGTGTGTGTGTGTGTGACCTGGTGCAGTGTGATGTTTGTGTGTATCGTAGGTGTGTGTGTCTCGTATGTGTGGTTGTGACCTGGTGCAGTGTGATGTTTGTGTGTATCGTAGGTGTGTGTGTATCGTAGGTGTGTGTGTGTGACCTGGTGCAGTGTGATGTTTGTGTGTATCGTAGGTGTGTGTGTATCGTAGGTGTGTGTGTGTGTGTGTGACCTGGTGCAGTGTGATGTTTGTGTGTATCGTAGGTGTGTGTGTATCGTAGGTGTGTGTGTGTGACCTGGTGCAGTGTGATGTTTGTGTGTATCGTAGGTGTGTGTGTATCGTAGGTGTGTGTGTGTGACCTGGTGCAGTGTGATGTTTGTGTGTATCGTAGGTGTGTGTGTATCGTAGGTGTGTGTGTGTGTGTGTGTGTGACCTGGTGCAGTGTGATGTTTGTGTGTATCGTAGGTGTGTGTGTATCGTAGGTGTGTGTGTGTGACCTGGTGCAGTGTGATGTTTGTGTGTATCGTAGGTGTGTGTGTATCGTAGGTGTGTGTGTGTGACCTGGTGCAGTGTGATGTTTGTGTGTATCGTAGGTGTGTGTGTATCGTAGGTGTGTGTGTGTGACCTGGTGCAGTGTGATGTTTGTGTGTATCGTAGGTGTGTGCGTATCGTAGGTGTGTGTGTATCGTAGGTGTGTGTGTATCGTAGGTGTGTGTGTGTGACCTGGTGCAGTGTGATGTTTGTGTGTATCGTAGGTGTGTGTGTATCGTAGGTGTGTGTGTGTGTGTGACCTGGTGCAGTGTGATGTTTGTGTGTATCGTAGGTGTGTGCGTATCGTAGGTGTGTGTGTATCGTAGGTGTGTGTGTATCGTAGGTGTGTGTGTGTGACCTGGTGCAGTGTGATGTTTGTGTGTATCGTAGGTGTGTGTGTATCGTAGGTGTGTGTGTGTGACCTGGTGCAGTGTGATGTTTGTGTGTATTGTAGGTGTGTGTGTATCGTAGGTGTGTGTGTGTGTGTGTGACCTGGTGCAGTGTGATGTTTGTGTGTATCGTAGGTGTGTGTGTATCGTAGGTGTGTGTGTGTGACCTGGTGCAGTGTGATGTTTGTGTGTATCGTAGGTGTGTGTGTATCGTAGGTGTGTGTGTGTGACCTGGTGCAGTGTGATGTTTGTGTGTATCGTAGGTGTGTGCGTATCGTAGGTGTGTGTGTGTATCGTAGGTGTGTGTGTATCGTAGGTGTGTGTGTGTGACCTGGTGCAGTGTGATGTTTGTGTGTATTGTAGGTGTGTGTGTACCGTAGGTGTGTGTGTGTGACCTGGTGCAGTGTGATGTTTGTGTATCGTAGGTGTGTGTGTATCGTAGGTGTGTGTGTATCGTAGGTGTGTGTGTGTGTGACCTGGTGCAGTGTGATGTTTGTGTGTATCGTAGGTGTGTGTGTATCTCGTAGGTGTGTGTGTGTGACCTGGTGCAGTGTGATGTTTGTGTGTATTGTAGGTGTGTGTGTATCGTAGGTGTGTGTGTGTGTGTGTGACCTGGTGCAGTGTGATGTTTGTGTGTATCGTAGGTGTGTGTGTATCGTAGGTATGTGTGTGTGTGTGTGTGTGACCTGGTGCAGTGTGATGTTTGTGTGTATCGTAGGTGTGTGTGTATCGTTGGTGTGTGTGTGTGTGTGTGAGTGACCTGGTGCAGTGTGATGTTTGTGTGTATCATAGGTGTGTGTGTATCGTAGGTGTGTGTGTGTGTGTGTGTGACCTGGTGCAGTGTGATGTTTGTGTGTATCGTAGGTGTGTGTGTATCGTAGGTGTGTGTGTGTGACCTGGTGCAGTGTGATGTTTGTGTGTATCGTAGGTGTGTGTGTATCGTAGGTGTGTGTGTGTGACCTGGTGCAGTGTGATGTTTGTGTGTATCGTAGGTGTGTGTGTGTGTGTGTGTGACCTGGTGCAGTGTGATGTTTGTGTGTATCGTAGGTGTGTGTGTATCGTAGGTGTGTGTGTGTGTGTGACCTGGTGCAGTGTGATGTTTGTGTGTATCGTAGGTGTGTGTGTGTGTGTGTGTGACCTGGTGCAGTGTGATGTTTGTGTGTATCGTAGGTGTGTGTGTGTGTGTGTGACCTGGTGCAGTGTGATGTTTGTGTGTATCGTAGGTGTGTGTGTATCGTAGGTGTGTGTGTATCGTAGGTGTGTGTGTATCGTAGGTGTGTGTGTATCGTAGGTGTGTGTGTATCGTAGGTGTGTGTGTATCGTAGGTGTGTGTGTGTGTGTGTGACCTGGTGCAGTGTGATGTTTGTGTGTATCGTAGGTGTGTGTGTATCGTAGGTGTGTGTGTGTGTGTGTGAGACCTGGTGCAGTGTGGTGTTTGTTTATTATCGTAGGTGTGTGTGTTTATCGTTCGTGTGTGTGTATCGTTGGTGTGTGTGTGACCTGGTGCAGTGTGATGTTTGTGTGTATCGTAGGTGTGTGTGTATCGTAGGTGTGTGTGTATCGTAGGTGTGTGTGTGACCTGGTGCAGTGTGGTGTTTGTGTGTATCGTAGGTGTGTGTGTATCGGAGGTGTTTGTGTGTGACCTGGTGCAGTGTGATGTTTGTGTGTATCGTAGGTGTGTGTGTATCGTAGGTGTGTGTGTATCGTAGGTGTGTGTGTATCGTAGGTGTGTGTGTGTGAACTGTGTGTGTGTGATAGTTGTGTGTATAGTATGTGTGTGTGTATCGAATGTGTGTGTGTAATATCGTAGGTGTGTGTGTATCGTAGGTGTGTGTGTGTGACCTGGTGCAGTGTGATGTTTGTGTTAATATCGTAGGTGTGTGTGTATCGTAGGTGTGTGTGTGACCTGGTGCAGTGTGATGTTTGTGTGTATCGAAGGGGGTTGTGTATAGTAGGTGGGGGTGTGTGTGAGAGACATGGTGCAGTGTGATGTTTGTGTGTATCGTAGGTGTGTGTGTATCGTAGGTGCGTGTGTATCGTAGGTGTGTGTATCGTAGGTGTGTGTGTATCGTAGGTGTGTGTGTATCGTAGGTGTGTGTATCGTAGGTGTGTGTGTATCGTAGGTGTGTGTGTGTGTGTGACCTGGTGCAGTGTGATGTTTGTGTGTATCGTAGGTGTGTGTGTATCGTAGGCGTGTGTGTGTGTGTGACCTGGTGCAGTGTGATGTTTGTGTGTATCGTAGGTGTGTGTGTATCGTAGGTGTGTGTGTGTGTGACCTGGTGCAGTGTGATGTTTGTGTGTATCGTAGGTGTGTGTGTATCGTAGGTGTGTGTGTGTGTGTGACCTGGTGCAGTGTGATGTTTGTGTGTATCGTAGGTGTGTGTGTATCGTAGGTGTGTGTGTGTGTGTGACCTGGTGCAGTGTTATGTTTGTGTGTATCGTAGGTGTGTGTATCGTAGGTGTGTGTGTGTGTGTGTGACCTGGTGCAGTGTGATGTTTGTGTGTATCGTAGGTGTGTGTGTATCGTAGGTGTGTGTGTGTGTGTGACCTGGTGCAGTGTGATGTTTGTGTGTATCGTAGGTGTGTGTGTATCGTAGGTGTGTGTGTGTGACCTGGTGCAGTGTGATGTTTGTGTGTATCGTAGGTGTGTGTGTATCGTAGGTGTGTGTGTGTGTGACCTGGTGCAGTGTGATGTTTGTGTGTATCGTAGGTGTGTGTGTATCGTAGGTGTGTGTGTGTGTGTGACCTGGTGCAGTGTGATGTTTGTGTGTATCGTAGGTGTGTGTGTATCGTAGGTGTGTGTGTGTGACCTGGTGCAGTGTGATGTTTGTGTGTATCGTAGGTGTGTGTGTATATCGTAGGTGTGTGTGTGTGACCTGGTGCAGTGTGATGTTTGTGAGTATCGTAGGTGTTTGTGTATAATAGGTGTGTGTGTGTGTGTGTGTGACCTGGTGCAGTGTGATGTTTGTGTGTATCGTAGGTGTGTGTGTATCGTAGGTGTGTGTGTGTGACCTGTTGCAGTGTGATGTTTGTGTGTAAATGAGGTGTGTGTGTATCGTAGGTGTGTGTGTGTGACCTGGTGCAGTGTGATGTTTGTGTGTATCGTAGGTGTGTGTGTATCGTAGGTGTGTGTGTGTGTGTGTGAGTCCTGGTGCAGTGTGATGTTTGTGTGTATCGTAGGTGTGTGTGTATCGTAGGTGTGTGTGTGTGACCTGGTGCAGTGTGATGTTTGTGTGTATCGTAGGTGTGTGTGTATCGTAGGTGTGTGTGTGTGACCTGGTGCAGTGTGATGTTTATTATCGTGTGTATCGTAGGTGTGTGTGTATCGTAGGTGTGTGTATCGTAGGTGTGTGTGTGACCTGGTGCAGTGTGATGTTTGTGTGTATCGTAGGTGTGTGTGTATCGTAGGTGTGTGTGTGTGACCTGGTGCAGTGTGATGTTTGTGTGTATCGTAGGTGTGTGCGTGCTCGTAGGTGTGTGTGTATCGTAGGTGTGTGTGTATCGTAGGTGTGTGTGTGTGACCTGGTGCAGTGTGATGTTTGTGTGTATCGTAGGTGTGTGTGTATCGTAGGTGTGTGTGTGTGACCTGGTGCAGTGTGATGTTTGTGTGTATTGTAGGTGTGTGTGTATCGTAGGTGTGTGTGTGTGTGTGTGACCTGGTGCAGTGTGATGTTTGTGTGTATCGTAGGTGTGTGTGTATCGTAGGTGTGTGTGTGTGACCTGGTGCAGTGTGATGTTTGTGTGTATCGTAGGTGTGTGTGTATCGTAGGTGTGTGTGTGTGACCTGGTGCAGTGTGATGTTTGTGTGTATCGTAGGTGTGTGCGTATCGTAGGTGTGTGTGTATCGTAGGTGTGTGTGTATCGTAGGTGTGTGTGTGTGACCTGGTGCAGTGTGATGTTTGTGTGTATTGTAGGTGTGTGTGTACCGTAGGTGTGTGTGTGTGACCTGGTGCAGTGTGATGTTTGTGTGTATCGTAGGTGTGTGTGTATCGTAGGTGTGTGTGTATCGTAGGTGTGTGTGTGTGACCTGGTGCAGTGTGATGTTTGTGTGTATCGTAGGTGTGTGTGTATCGTAGGTGTGTGTGTGTGACCTGGTGCAGTGTGATGTTTGTGTGTATTGTAGGTGTGTGTGTATCGTAGGTGTGTGTGTGTGTGTGTGTGTGACCTGGTGCAGTGTGATGTTTGTGTGTATCGTAGGTGTGTGTGTATCGTAGGTATGTGTGTGTGTGTGTGTGTGACCTGGTGCAGTGTGATGTTTGTGTGTATCGTAGGTGTGTGTGTATCGTAGGTGTGTGTGTGTGTGTGTGTGAGTGACCTGGTGCAGTGTGATGTTTGTGTGTATCATAGGTGTGTGTGTATCGTAGGTGTGTGTGTGTGTGTGTGTGACCTGGTGCAGTGTGATGTTTGTGTGTATCGTAGGTGTGTGTGTATCGTAGGTGTGTGTGTGTGTGACCTGGTGCAGTGTGATGTTTGTGTGTATCGTAGGTGTGTGTGTATCGTAGGTGTGTGTGTGTGACCTGGTGCAGTGTGATGTTTGTGTGTATCGTAGGTGTGTGTGTGTGTGTGTGTGTGTGTGACCTGGTGCAGTGTGATGTTTGTGTGTATCGTAGGTGTGTGTGTATCGTAGGTGTGTGTGTGTGTGTGACCTGGTGCAGTGTGATGTTTGTGTGTATCGTAGGTGTGTGTGTGTGTGTGTGTGACCTGGTGCAGTGTGATGTTTGTGTGTATCGTAGGTGTGTGTGTGTGTGTGTGACCTGGTGCAGTGTGATGTTTGTGTGTATCATAGGTGTGTGTGTATCGTAGGTGTGTGTGTATCGTAGGTGTGTGTGTATCGTAGGTGTGTGTGTATCGTAGGTGTGTGTGTGTGTGTGTGTGACCTGGTGCAGTGCTTTGTTGCTCAGGGCTGAGCTCTGCAGCTGCTTCTCCAGCTCGAGGCTGTGCAGACGTTCCTCCTTCAGCTGCAAACTCAGAGACTCCACTTTGGCCAGAGCAAAGTCATGGCTCATCTTCAGCCGCTGCTGCTTCTGCCACACACACACACACACACACACACACACTGTTTACACGTGAAGAACCCACTGCTGCTTCTGCCACACACACACACACACACACACACACACACACACACATACACATACACACACACACACACACACACACACACTCACACACACACACACACACACACACTGTTTACACGTGAAGAACCCACTGCTGCTTCTGCCACACACACACACACACACACACACACACACACACACACACTCACACACACACACACGCACGCACATGCACATGCACACACACACACACACACACACAGTTTTCACGTGAAGAACCCACTGCTGCTTCTGCCACACACACACACACACACACACACACACACACACACACACACACACTGTTTACACGTGAAGAACCCACGTCTGTCCCTGTGTCGTGTGTGAATGAAACTCTCGGTCTGTTCGTGCTGAGGAAACATTATGACCGATCAGAAAATAGCATTACATGAGCCTTTACAGATGCACTACATCACCTTTGGTCGTCATTCCACCTGCTCTTCTCATTTAGAGTAGTTAGTTCAGTTGTTTTGCTGCTTTTAGCTGTTACAAAGAATTACTGTACTATCAAAACTTTTGTATAAACAGATGTGTGCCATAAAAATACTTTGAAAAATGAAAATATACTTCTGTGGTCACCTTTAGCCAAGATGCTGTTTGGTTAATCTGCTGCCAAATGACAGAAACTCACCAAAGCACTTTGAGTCTGTCTCTTGGGGAAACTCATATTTCCTTTACTGTTACTGTAGTACTCTGTAAAATACTCTGGTTTGCTCCAGTCCACAGGTGTGAGGAAGCCGCCTCCCCCTGACACACTGTTACTGCTGCTGCTGCTGTTGTTGCTGCTGCTGCTGGTGTTTCTGTTGCTGCTGCTGCTGTTGTGTCTCACCTCTTGCAGCTGCAGAAACCTCCCCTCCAGCTCGGTGATGGCGTTGGAGCGTTCGGCCAGTTGCTTCTGCAGTTTGATCATGTTCACGTTGCTGTTCACGTGCGTCCTGAGACCGGACAAACAAACCGAACACACGTGCAAACCATAAACCCAGAGTAAACGGGGAAATACAGCGTTAAATTTAATGAAGAAACGCAGCGGAAAACAATCAATGGTGCAGCAGGCAGAAGAGCTCGACCCGTGTTTAAAAGGGACCAGGGTGTTCGGCTTAACGACAGGTGTCAGGAGTCTGCAAAACGTGTGTGAAAATACAAAAATACAAGCCACATTCAGTCGGTAAAAGACATGTGTGCTCAAAGCTTAGAATATAAAATAAACATCAGGAATTAAAGACGACATACTGTGCTTGGGTCTTGTTTATGGTTATAATCTGTGACAACTGTGGATCATTATTAGAATTTGCACATTTTAAATGACGTCACCGTAAACGCCATCCCAACAAAGAGCCGCTGCTGCTGTACTAAAATGAATCCTACGAGTATCACTGATCAAAAACACTGGAGAACAAAGTAGGTGGAAAGCACTGGGCGTGAACGGCGGCGGTGACAAAGGAGATGATGGGAATATGATGTCTTAAATATAAGTGATTAAATGTTACTCAAACATGCACAAATAACAACCTCGAGAGGATAAATGAGAAGGGGAAAGTCATGACCACCTGACTACCAAAAAATAGAAATCATGAGATCACATTTCCACCTGCGTGAAGTCGCCTCATCAAACTCAAACCTGCACAAAAACTGTCAATTGTTTGTGCCTCGTTTGTGCTGCAGAAAGTTTCGTTTGTGTGATTCTGGTTCTTCAGATATTCACAGTTTTATTTTGGTCGATGACGTCGTCCAGAACCTCAGAATGTGAAACAGCCTCAAAACAGGAAGAAAATGATGTCAGTCGTTTGTATTTGGTTTGTGCTGTTTTGTGCTGTGACAGTTTCATTTGTGTGAGTTTATTTCTAAACTTATTCATTATTATTTCTGTGGTAATTATAGGACGTCATTTCTGCTCAGCTGACGGAGACAAACTCCACAAAACTAGTGAAGAGAAACGACCTGAGGCTGAGGAAAAGTCTGTTTCAGTCTTTAGTCATTTGCTTCTGATTCATATTTTATAATAACTCAGAGTTTTCCTCAGCCTCAGGTCGTTTCTCTTCTCTAGTTTTGTGGAGTTTGTCTCCGTCAACTGAGCAGAAATGACGTCCTGTAATTACCACAGAAATAATCATGAATAATTTTAGAAATAATTTCGCACAAATGAAAATTGCCAGAGCAGAAAACAGCACAAATGAAGCACAAACTGACTGTTTTAGTGCTTCCTGTGGAGCTGACCCCAGTTTGACCTATAAAAGAATCATTAATTTCACCAAAACTAAAGAAGCACAAATGAAACTTTCTGCAGCACAAATGATTGACAGAGTTTTTGTGCAGGTTTGTGTTTGATGGGGCGACTTCACGCAGGTCACATTTCCAACTTTACTGGTGATTCTTGTAAAAATAGTGTCTTTATGTTGCTTTGTAGAGGTCTATGCAAGATGTCTATAACTAAAGAGTGTGAAGTGGGCTTAAGACGAGCCGCCTCTCCACAGACGTGCTCAGTACCGGAGGTTGGACGTCTGCTGTTGCCGCGTGTCCAAAAGTCTCTCCTCAAACTCCGCCTCCTTCTTCTTCAGCTCGTCTCGGAGCAGCTGAGCGTCTCCCTCCAGCGCCTCCATGTGGCTCCTCTGGGACTCGATCACGTTTTCTCTGAAGCACAAACACAATCACACGTGTAAAGAGGACGTTTGTGACGCTATAACATATTTACAGTATGATTTTATTCACTGTAAACCGCTAAAAGAAGCCTGGCCTCTTCATAGGGAAAATTCACCATAGAAATCAACACATTTTAATGGGCTTGAAAAATGCCATGACATTTCTGTTTAGCCTCTGTGTTTTTGCCAGAGCCTGAACTGTTTTAATAATCCTAAGAATGTACAGATCAGTGGGTTTGGTGAAAGCTGTGAGTAAGGAAAGGCTGAGGGAACAGTGTTCTAACTGTTCTAACAGCAGAATACTCATAAAGGCTCGTTTTACACAACACGTCCCTGTAAAAAAAGGGAAAGTACGTTAGCAGCTGATCAGCAGCACTCACAGGTTTCGTATCTCGGCCCGGGCCTCCTCCAGTAAACTGTGTCCGTACCGGGGCAGCTGGCCGGTCGGGGGTCTGCCTGCTCCCTCCGAGCTCCTCGCACCTACAGCCAAACACAGTTCAGAACAGTTCAGAACAGGACCAGAGGCTGAGTGTGATGGACATCAAAATCTGAGCTGATCTCTGGACTTATCAGAGTATTCAGGTGTGAACAGTCACATCTAATGTTATTTCTGTCTGACGGTTTACATCAGGAAAATCCTGCAGTGCAAACTCGTCACAGCTTCCCTGGGACAGAAGCCTCACACACACTGATGTGTGTCATTTACACTGTACAAACATTCAGCACTGTGGCTGAAGTGCCTTGCCTAAGGACACAACACACAGAGTTGTTCTTCCATCAAATACTAACGAGGCCCCGCCTTGCTCAGCGTCTGTGGTCTGATGAGGTCAGGCTCTGACAAACCGCTGTGGAAACAGACTTAATCTTTTTATTCTGGTTTTCATGCAAATGCAAAATGTCTGTCCTTCTATCTTTCTCTATGAATAATACATAACACTGTATAAACATCTGTCATGATTTGATGAGAATAAACATTCTGATTCTGACTGGATAAATGCTGTAACAGTAGCCTCTGCTCAGACTTTAATCTGAGCTGTATTTTACTACAAACTGTTAAGAAAGAATCCTAAACACGACCATGGCACTTGTATCGATCACAGGCTCTTGAAAAGGTGCTGCTTCAACCCATTTTATCAAAAGAGAGACAAAAGAGAGAGAAAAGAGACAAAAGAGAGACAAAAGAGAGTCAAAAGAGACAAAAGAGAGACAAAAGAGAGTCAAAAGAGACAAAAGAGAGTCAAAAGAGTCAAAAGAGACAAAAGAGAGTCAAAAGAGTCAAAAGAGACAAAAGAGAGTCAAAAGAGAGAGAAAAGAGAGACAAAGAGAGACAAAGAGAGACAAAAGAGAGACAAAAGAGAGACAAAAGAGAGACAAAAGAGAGACAAAGAGAGACAAAAGAGACAAAAGAGAGAGAAAAGAGACAAAAGAGAGACAAAAGAGAGACAAAAGAGAGACAAAGAGAGACAAAAGAGAGTCAAAAGAGAGACAAAAGAGAGACAAAAGAGAGAGAAAAGAGAGACAAAGAGAGACAAAAGAGAGACAAAAGAGAGACAAAAGAGAGACAAAAGAGAGACAAAAGAGACAAAAGAGAGACAAAAGAGTCAAAAGAGAGAGAAAAGAGAGACAAAAGAGAGACAAAAGAGAGTCAAAAGAGAGACAAAGAGAGCCAAAGAGAGACACAGAGAGCCAAAAGAGAGCCAAAGAGAGACACAGAGAGCCAAAGAGAGACAAAGAGAGCCAAAGAGAGACAAAAGAGAGACAAAAGAGAGACAAAAGAGAGACAAAGAGAGCCAAAAGAGAGCCAAAGAGAGCCAAAGAGAGACACAGAGAGCCAAAGAGAGCCAAAGAGAGACACAGAGAGCCAAAGAGAGACAAAGAGAGACAAAAGAGAGACAAAGAGAGCCAAAAGAGAGCCAAAGAGAGACAAAGAGAGCCAAAGAGAGACAAAGAGAGCCAAAGAGAGCCAAAGAGAGACACAGAGAGCCAAAGAGAGACAAAAGAGAGACAAAAGAGAGACAAAGAGAGCCAAAAGAGAGCCAAAGAGAGACACAGAGAGCCAAAGAGAGCCAAAGAGAGACACAGAGAGCCAAAGAGAGACAAAAGAGAGACAAAAGAGAGACAAAAGAGTCAAAAGAGAGCCAAAGAGGGCCAAGGAGAGGTGATTACTCAACATCATGACTATAAAGTGTTCTATTCTGGTCAGCTCTCACTCTTGGGCCTGACGGGGGCCGGGGAGGGCGTGTCCCTGAGCTTCTTGATGCCAGAGTTGATGCGGGCGTGGATGTGGCTGTAGGGGGCGGCTCTCCTGCCCTGTTGGTGTATGATCTGCTGCTTGGCCACTCGGAGGCGCTGTTTGAGGCCCTCGTTCTCGGTGTGCAGAGAGCGGATGTTGTCCTGCAGGTCCTCGATGAGCTCCTCCATCCCCACGTCCCTCTTCCTGGGGCCCGGCGGAGGCGCTGCTCCGGAGACCAGCTGCTCCAGGCGGCTGCGGTCCTTCACCAAACGCATCAGCTTCGTGCCCAACCTGACGGAACAGGATTCAGAAAGACGTCATTCTGACTTTGTTTAGATGCACACTACAGGCAAAACGTGTGTTTCTGTTTTGTCTCTATACTAAACCGCCCAAACTGCACAGAACAATGTTTTATTATTTCATTAAATCAACCTGGAGCCATAGGTTTAAATATGGAACTTTGTACCAACCACACACGTTTTATCAAATAGCATTTTCTCCCAGAGTGACAGAAGTCGCACCAACACACGACAAACTTTTCAATCCTGCACTCGACAAGATTTTGACAGAACATACAGAAGGTTCAGGCCTAATTCAGGTGTGTTTAAACTATGGCACAGACAAATACAGACAAATACAGACAAATACAGACAAATACAGACAAATACAGACAGATACAGACAAATACAGACAAATACAGACAAATACAGACCTCTGATTTCTGTTGGCAAAAATAACCATAGGAAGAACTTTTTACTGAATATAAGGAACAGTGTGATTGGTCTAACACATATCCACTCTTCAGAGAATCAAAAGAGAGTCAAAAGAGAGACAAAAGAGAGACAAAAGAGAGACAAAAGAGAGACAAAAGAGAGTCAAAAGAGAGTCAAAAGAGAGACAAAAGAGAGACAAAAGAGAGACAAAAGAGAGACAAAAGAGAGTCAAAAGAGAGACAAAAGAGAGACAAAAGAGTCAAAGAGACAAAGATGGCAAAGAGACAAAGAGAGAGAGACGAGAAGTCAAAAGAGACAGATGGCAGAACTTTTAGGTGAACCTAAAGGCAGTGTGATTGGTCTAACACATATCCACTCTTCAGAGAATCAAAAGAGAGTCAAAAGAGAGTCAAAAGAGAGACAAAAGAGAGACAAAAGAGAGACAAAAGAGAGACAAAAGAGAGTCAAAAGAGAGACAAAAGAGAGACAAAAGAGAGTCAAAAGAGAGACAAAAGAGAGTCAAAAGAGAGACAAAAGAGAGTCAAAAGAGAGACAAAAGAGAGACAAAAGAGAGTCAAAAGAGAGACAAAAGAGAGTCAAAAGAGAGACAAAAGAGAGTCAAAAGAGAGACAGATGGCAGAACTTTTGAGTGAACCTAAGGAACGGTGTGATTGGTCTAACACATATCCACTCTTCAGAGAATCAAAAGAGAGTCAAAAGAGAGTCAAAAGAGAGACAAAAGAGAATCAAAAGAGAGTCAAAAGAGAGACAAAAGAGAGACAAAAGAGAATCAAAAGAGAGTCAAAAGAGAGACAAAAGAGAATCAAAAGAGAGTCAAAAGAGAGACAAAAGAGAGACAAAAGAGAGACAAAAGAGAGACAAAAGAGAGTCAAAAGAGAGACAAAAGAGAGACAAAAGAGAGACAAAAGAGAGACAAAAGAGAGTCAAAAGAGAGACAAAAGAGAGACAAAAGAGAGTCAAAAGAGAGACAAAAGAGAGTCAAAAGAGAGACAAAAGAGAGTCAAAAGAGAGACAAAAGAGAGACAAAAGAGAGTCAAAAGAGAGACAAAAGAGAGTCAAAAGAGAGACAGATGGCAGAACTTTTGAGTGAACCTAAGGAACGGTGTGATTGGTCTAACACATATCCACTCTTCAGAGAATCAAAAGAGAGTCAAAAGAGAGTCAAAAGAGAGACAAAAGAGAATCAAAAGAGAGTCAAAAGAGAGACAAAAGAGAGACAAAAGAGAATCAAAAGAGAGTCAAAAGAGAGACAAAAGAGAATCAAAAGAGAGTCAAAAGAGAGACAAAAGAGAGTCAAAAGAGAGACAAAAGAGAGACAAAAGAGAGACAAAAGAGAGACAAAAGAGAGTCAAAAGAGAGACAAAAGAGAGACAAAAGAGAGTCAAAAGAGAGACAAAAGAGAGTCAAAAGAGAGACAAAAGAGAGACAGATGGCAGAACTTTTGAGTGAACCTAAGGAACGGTGTGATTGGTCTAACCCGTATCTGCTCTTCAGACGTTTGGCATCAGAATCACATAAAGGAAGTGAGGAAATCCCTGTTGATCCAAACTAAAGATTTGTCACAGAAACATGTGTTTGCTGTGCTCCAAACCTCTTGATTTTGTCGTCCTGTTGGTTGATGTGTTGTTTGAGGTTGAGGTTTTCATCATTGAGCCTCAGAAACTTGTCCTCCAGCTCCTCCTGGGACATGTGCAGCACATCCTGACGCACTCGGGCGTTCGCCGCACCAGACGTATCTGCAGAAAGGAAATCAGCGCACTTACTC
This sequence comes from Odontamblyopus lacepedii, assembly GCA_034769755.1. Lineage (NCBI taxonomy): Eukaryota > Metazoa > Chordata > Actinopteri > Gobiiformes > Gobiidae > Odontamblyopus > Odontamblyopus lacepedii. The sequence goes on from CM068348.1 coordinate 987,514, forward strand.
TGAAGCCTGTTCTGTGGACACCTACTTCTGCCCTCGTACATTTAGATCATTATGCCTTATTTCACACTAGTCTCTTGCTATTTCTGCTACTTACTTAGAATTTCTTTCTTATATTAGATTAGATTGTAATGTGTGACTTTCTGTGTCCAAATTATTTCCCTGTGGATCAAAAAATGTGTCTAAATCTAATCTGTGTGATGTATAAAAAGAGCAAACATTTTAATAAGAATAAAACGATTCTGTTGAAATTAGTTCCCTGTCCAGAAGAACTGACGAAAAGACTGAAACATAAAGTGACAAACTAATACAAGAATCACACTTCAGAGCAGAAAGTTTATTTGTAAAGCACAATTTGTCATCCAAAGTGCTTTAGAGAATAGGAGAGAAAAATCCCAATACAAACAAATCAAAACATAAATAATCATCATCTAAAGTCCAAAAGGTGCACAGCCGAATCCTTCAGTGGGGAGGACACACGTTCATATGTGAACAGTCTTGATTTGAATTATCTGGTGGTTTTTAGACTCCAGACGTGCGGCAGGAGTCACTTTTACATTAGATTTGGTCATGAAATATCTAAAAGGTAAATTAAATTAAACCCAAAGGTGGAAAGTAACGAATTATATTTACTCACATTTCTGTAAGTGAGTAGTTTTTATGAGTAATTTGTTGTTGTTGTTTTTTTTTAATAGTAGGTAATTTTACTTTTACTCAAGTACATTTTAAGCCAAGTATTTTACTTCATTACATTAGAACCGATACTGAGTGAAATCAGAGAGAAAAAACTAAAATGCAAAAAAACGTTCCGTCTCAGTGCAGAACCTGCGTCTGTCGTGGATCAGCCTGGACGACGCTGAGATCGAGGGCGTCACGTTCGTCACGTTCGGCACGTTCGTCACGTTAAATCACGTTAAACCGCGTCGGCACGTTAAATCGCGTTAAATCACGTTAAACACGTTAAACGTCGTCACGTTAAATCCGCGTTAAATCACGTTAAACGCCACGTTCACGTTCGGCACGTTAAATCGCACGTCTCGGCACGCGTTAAATCACGTTAAATCACGTTCAGTGTGCAACATTTTCATTTTGCAGACTTTGATTTTAGTTTAATTTTCTTTTTTATTGTCATGTTGTGAGTTGAATATAATTCAGAATTTGTGAAATTGTTAATTTGTTAAATTTGTTTAATTTGTTTAATTTGTTGTGCAGTTAAATTTCTAAGTTCCATAAAAAGAAGGAGGAGCTCAGTGTATTTAAAATGAACACAGTTTGCACCAAATCACCTAAACGTCGATGAAAACAACTTGTGCTGGATTAGATTTATGACTCATACTTTTTACATCAAATAACTGAAAGAAATTAAGGAACTTTTACTCAAATTACATTTTAAACAAAGGACTGTTTTACTTTTACTCAAGTAGATTTTTATAATTCAGCAAAGTAAAGATACTTTTACTTAATTCCAATTTTTCAGTACTTTTTCCACCTCTGGTTAAACCTGATAATGTTGAACAGTAACAAGAGCCATGAACTTAATATTACAACAAAAAACAGCATCAGTTTTATGTAATTACTCTAATTTGAGCCGCTCCCGTCTGTAACAAAACTATGGGGCGACAGAATGTTGTGAGGTCATCTGAAACCAGCACGCTGGAGGTTAAAGGATGTTTATTTTATGTTTTGTGCTCTTGTGCTGCTGTGCATAAAGCCTGATGTGTCTCCTGTGATTTCGGTCCATTTGTGTCACTACTTGTGTAAGTTTAGAATGTGGTGACAGACCTAGAGCGAGTCTGGGGACGCTCTGAGGGACGTCCCGGACCGGAATGTCGCCAGCGGTGTCGTCAAAGAACATGGCCCCACCTAAAACACAGAACACAGCATCAGGACCAACCAGAAATACTCTATAACCATGGAAATGTCATCAACAAAACAACACAAAACTACAGTCACAGTATAAAAGCATTGGCATCATGACACAATTTCAAACTCCATTTCAACACTGAGGAACAGGCTTGAGTCCCAATACTGATTCTGACACGACTGTGATCATAAAAAACTCTCTTTAGAAAACAGAATGTAATTTTCAGCATTAAATAGTAGAACTTTCCTTTATATTACGTATATTATGAGGCTTTATATGTGTGGAATCCCTCAGAGGTGCATGTGGTCCCACAGTGCTCCATGCTGCACTCGTCTATAGGCTCTGATACTTGTATAAGAGTAAATACAGTTCAATATTGCCTGATGCTTCAGAAATAAAACTGTTTAAGTTTTGATTATTTAAAAAAATCTAATTAGCTTGTTCAGTTGATAAAAGTTGGACTTTCTCCACCACCTCTGAATGAGTTTATTAAATTTAGATCAGAACAAGTGGCAGAGTAACCAGAAGCACAAAGATAAGATAAGATACCCTTTATTTGTCCCACAATGGGGACATTTCAGAGGAGTCTGAGGATCCTGAAGTGTTTTCATCTCTAATGCTGTGATGTGTTTACTCTGTGATATTAATGTGTGTACAGAGCTAAATGTCTCTGTCCTGACCTCATTAAGAATATTATATGTGCTACACTTCACGTAATAAGGTGTAATTTGCTCTTATCTTGGTCATTTAGTTGCTTAATGAAAGACACAAAACGCCTATGAACTAATTAGAGACAGTTTAATCTGCCTTTTCACAAAGGAAGATGTAGTTTCTAGAGTTATAGTGTAAAATCATAGTAGTTAATGTATTGTTTTATTTATTAACACCTGCTTTAGTCTCTGGTAGTAAAGTTAGATGATTGAAATGTGTCAAATGGCTTGTAATAATAATAATAATAATAAAGCACCTTTCAAAGTGCTTAGAAATAATATTAATATGGGTAAAACGTAACTTATACGGATAGTTTAATTCATTTCTTCCGAGCATCTGCACTACTCTAACGTAATCTGAACTTTTAAGATATATTCAGTGAACATTTAAATTAGTGTTATTTTCTTATTCCATCTGAGTGACTTCCCTTTTTAGTGGATTTTAGACTAAGATTTAAACCTAACAGAGTCCTTTATTTATTATATTAGTCACGGATGTTGTTAGCATTAGCATTAGCTTGTGCGCGCAATCTCGACAGGTCTCAACTTCGGCGAAATAAACTCACTTTTTATTTGTGAACAGGTCTCACGTCCAATCCACGTGTTTCTCCTGTTTACAGAGTCCCATTTCCAAAAGTTTGGCGTTTTGAAAAGTCACATTTCTCTTAAAAATGAGTTTATTCGCCTGAGATGGACGGTTGCTACAGACAACATCCGCTCATGTTGTTAGGACAAAAGCGCGCATGCGCCGCCACAGCACGGGATTATGGGAAATGTAGTCCCACAAAATAACCATTATTTATAATCTATTTCTTAAACTTAGACAAATTGTATTGATCCACAAGGGAAATAACGGGACACAGAAGCCACAGATCACAATATAATAATAATAATAATAATAATAATAATAATAATAATAATAATAATAATAATAATAATAATAATAATAATAATAATAATAATAATAATAATAATAATAATAACAAGAGCTCCGCCAGCGGGGCAAAATACGCCCGTACTTTGAATTATTGTATATAGAATTAAGTTAGAATTTGTCAAACCTAGTTAAAGATGAATTGTTGGTGCAGTTTGGAAGTTTGACATTCCTAGGTGAGACGGTTGTCGAGTTAGAGCGCGGACAAGAAATTGTGCACAGACAGACGGACAGACGGACAGACGAACAGACGGACAGACAGACGGACGGATAATCAATAGGGAAATCTGGCTCTTGCAGTAGGAGTATGAGTATGACATCATCACATTCTAGAATCGGAATTTGCCTCTTCATGAAGACAAAGCTTCAAAGACTTCAAAGCTTTGAAGTGTCCACAGACGGACGGACGGACGGACGGACGGACAGCGCCATACCATAATACGGGACATCTTACAACGGGCGTATAATAATTCAAAGTACGGGCGTATTTTGCCCCGCTGGCGGAGCTCTTGTTTACACCTAATGTCACATGAGATATTCTTAAAGCAGCACTATGTAACTTTTTTGGTACACAACTTCAAGCGGGTAAATGAGAAGGGGAAACAACTGTAACATGGTTAAAAGTCTGAAAAGTAAATTTTGCATGATCTTTAACTACATTTGATTTGACCATAAAAGTGACATAGTGCACCTTTAATGAACTGAGAATTGGTCATTACCTCGACTTTGCACCGGTGATGCTGCTGGACATCTTTGTTTCTGCGAGTTGTGTTGTTCGATCCCCGGGTCGCCCGGGCCTTTCTGTGTGGAGTTTGCATGTTCTCCCCATGTCTGGATGGGTTTCCTCCGGGTACTCCGGTTTCCCCCATCAACCCAAAACATGCCCGCACCCCTATGAACTAACATCAAGGACCATGTTGTCCACCCACCCTCCTGTGGGCTCACCACCCGCAGAGGGGTTCATAGGGGGGGTCAGGTGCTATGAGGTATTGGGCAGCAAACTGCCCCCGCGACCCAGCCGGATTAAGCGGGAGAAGATGGATGGATGGAGTTGCGTAGTTGTGTATCAGTCGAAGGTCTGAGTTGAAGTGAGTTTCTCAGGACCTGTGTCGCCCTTATACACTTATAGAACCCTTTATAAGAGACTCTTGATGATGTCACAAAGAAATAGAATGTCTGACGGAACGTGTCAGTAATTACACTGGAAGTGTCTGAATGTCCATCCTAGGCCCTAAACCCCAAACACTACACTGACCTGCACTCTTTAGTGAACTCTATAGAACCTCATTCACTGAGGTCCAGACGCAGTTCACGACTTTGAGGTCACATGTGTATTAGACCTCAATTAGTCTTGATTTAGACCTTATTTAAAACTGGTGTAGACCTGGTTTAGACCTAGTTTAGTCCTGGTTTACTTTTGGTTTAGACCTGGGTCAGACTTTTAGTAATTAGACATGGTTTAGCCCTATATTAGTCCTGGTTTAGACCTGGATTAGTCCTGGTTTAGTCCTGGCTTAGACCTGATTTTGTCACTGTATTTCTCCAGGTTTAGTCCTGTACAGTATATTAGACCTGATTTAGTCCTGGTTAAGACTTAAACAATGGTTTTGTCCTCTAGTGGTCCTGTTTTAGACCTGGTTCAGATCGGGTTTAGACCTAGTTTAGACCTGATTTAGTTTTGGTATAGACCTAGTTCAGATCTGGCTTAGCCCTATATTAGTCCTGGTTTAGACCTGGTTTAGTCCTGTATTAGTCCTGTATTAGTCCTGTATTAGAACTGTATTGAACCCCTCGGAGGAATAAGATGGACTCGCAGCCCCGACTTTGAACTACACTAAATGTGAACTGTGCCTGAGTGAACTGTGGTAGTAGTTATTACCCCACAGAAGTAAAATTCCCCCCTCTTTAAGCAGGGCTCTACAGTGCGCCCATTTCACTCACATTTGCAAGTAAATATTTTGTCGTGCGAACGTGGTAAACAAAACAGGCACATGTGCGAGTGCTTCTGCAGCCACAATAAGGAGAACTGTGCACAGACGTAACGTGACGAGTTAAACGTTCTACATGTGTCAAACATTAGGGGCAAACTCACACTAGGACTTTAGAATCGTGCCCAAGCCTGGATCGCCCCTAAAGCGCGGCACGCCCAGCGCGAGCGCAACCGAACCGTGCATGACCCCAGCATACGAGCTCCGCGTGTGGCCGATATCACTGATGGAACAAACTCAGCTTCAAAACACACCCACACCCCCCTTAACCGAGGAGCAGCACCGCAGCAGGACCCACACCTGCCCCACCACAGCAGGACCCACACCTGCCCCACCACTCAGTAGACACCCCCACACCGCTGGTATATAGAATTAAGTTAGAATTTGTCAAACTTAGTTAAAGATGAATTGTTGGTGCAGTTTGGAAGATTCCAATACTGGCGTTCTATGGCACATACCGGTAAGCACAATAAGGCAGTTCACTACCAATATAATAACAAGTGTGAATAATACGTCCCGTTTTATCACGGGCGTATAAAAAACCTGAAGTCACATAAAATTGATACCACTGACCTACAGCATGGATCGATACAAAAATATACAATAAAATACACAAATACAGTATACCTTATATATATATCGGCGCATGCCCCACATGTTTTGCCTCTTCATGAAGACAAAGCTGCAAAGACTTCAAAGCTTTGAAGTGTCCACAGACGGACGGACGGACGGACGGACGGACAGACGGACAGCGCCAAACCATAATACGTCCCGTGTTACAACGGGCGTATAAAAAGTAATAAAATCTAAAATCTCATAGGTCATAGGAAGTCAGTGCAGAAATGAGATGATGATTGACAGGACGCAGGGTTTTCCGCCCCATAAGGATGAGTTAAACAGGAAACACCGCAGGCTTCTGAAAATGTGTGTGAGATAACGTTGTGTCACCATGGTAACAGCTGAACATTCCGCCATAGAAATGCATGCAGAACCCCCCCCAGCGCGACGTCACCGCGCAGGGCCCCTCCTCGCACGGCCTCCTCATTGCACTTTGTTTGCATAATGTGAAAGGGCCCCTGTCGTCTGCGCATCCATCCGTGGCCCCTCTTCAGATGCTGTCAAACACACGGGGGCCCCACCCCCACCGCTCCTGTTTCATTATATTTTATTATAAGCAGATCCGCCCTGCTCGTCTGCTGGACTCGCTGCATTTAAATGAGCGCCGCCGGGGCCAGAGGTCAGCGGCTCTGGGTCCTGTTACCGGGCGGACGAGTGTCAGAAGTGTCAAATGTGCTGTGGAAAGGAAATGTGAGGGAGGCCATTTGAATATCCTGTGAACAGTGTTATCCTGGAGCGTACAAAGAGGCGGTGTTTGAAGGAAAGCATTCATCATTTACCTCTGACAGTGAAGCCGTTTGAAAAATATGTTTAAAATCCAAACGTGTTGATGAAGTGTAAAGAGGATGTTTACTCCATGTGCTGATCTACTGAACGTTTCCTCATCAAAAACAGGCCTGGAGTTGAGTCGTGTTTCATTTGCACATGTTTAACTCACAAATCTGACATTTTGCTTGAGTTCTTTTAGTAATTTGGGGTTGTTTAGTAGTTTATTCGGTCATTTTGCAGCTCTACACAACAAAACAAAACCAAAACATTGACTCCAACCCCGTGGATCATGAAAGAGAGAAAAGCGGCGTATGAACAGCACGTTTACATTTACAGTTTCACTGACGACAAAAGATAAATGAAAACAAACTAAATTTAATGCAAAATGAATTCATTCCAGAGCTCGAAACCAAAACAGAACTCTTTCTACTCTTTTACAGTGTTAGACTTTTTAAATCACTCAGATTATTCCATAAACCCTCGAACAGAAATATAATCACGTTTTTTTATTCTTATCTTTATCTGTTCACAAAGGCACTAAAGTTTATCTAAAGTTTCTCTAAAGTTTATCTAAAGTTTATCTAAAGTTTATCTAAAGTTTATCTAAAGTTTATCTAAAGTTTATCTAAAGTTTATCTCAAGTTTATCTAAAGTTTATCTAAAGTTTATCTAAAGTTTATCTAAAGTTTATCTAAAGTTTATCTAAAGTTTATCTCAAGTTTATCTAAAGTTTCTGTTCGTACAAAATAAACCACAATGACGATGAAAAACTTAAGGATTTCTTTTGTTTTCGTTTCTGTTCGTACAAAAACACCTTCCACCTTGTGATGTCATGTGGTGATACAGGAAGTGCTCCACTGTGTTTTTAAACTCTTACACACGTCACCAGAATTATTTTGATCATTTCCAATTTCCGGAAGTCTCTTTGCTTAAATGAACAGTTCTGATGCAGAAACAGCTAAAAAAACCAGAGGGAACTACATAGACCATGATCCTTTGCTCCGTTTCAGTGCAGAAGAAATAACTGTTCTCAGCACTTTTACATCTTCATTCTGTGGATTAAGTCTGTGAAGCATTTTTAGAGGAAAAAGGAGCAGATTCACAGTTTTATATTGTGATAAATCTGGTCCAGTGAGATGGAGCTGGAACATGAACGAAAGAAAGAACAAACGGAAAACGAAATATCATAAAAATCGTAAAAGCTGTAAGAGCCATTTTTCTATTTCATTACATAACACAGAATATAAGGGAACAGAAGCTCTGCTCTCACACACTTTCCACACACAATATTTGACACTTTTTAAAAACACGTTCATAGATTTAGAGTTCCTGATTTCACTGACAAGACAAATGTAGAACTCTAAATCTATTCACTATATTCACTCTACATATTCACTACAGTCTGCACAGGGGTCACCAGACTTTTCCCCTGGGGCAGATCCTGGATCTGGCCCGGGGGGTTTATCGTTACTGGTGGTTTGTAAGAGCCGTGAGTCCTTCACACTTTAGGTTAATTAGAAATACCACAGATATTTATTTACTTTTGTGTGTCTGTCACTGTTTGACCTCGAGCTTCGTCACGTGACCAAAATTCAGCACAAAATTCGGTGTCAAATGAAAAGACGACATATAATTATTTAAATATGAACATAAATACTTGATGCAGACATGTTATTATTTGCCAAAAAGTAATTTCAAAAAATAGGCCATGACATTGCCTCAGTTTTATTCCCTCGGTTCTGTATATTCCCTCGGTTCTGTATATTCCCTCAGTTCTGTATATTCCCTCGGTTCTGTATATTCCCTCGGTTCTGTATATTCCCTCAGTTCTGTATATTCCCTCAGTTCTGTATATTCCCTCAGTTTTGTATATTCCCTCGGTTCTGAATATTCCCTCGGTTCTGTATATTCCCTCAGTTCTGTATATTCCCTCAGTTCTGTATATTCCCTCAGTTTTGTATATTCCCTCGGTTCTGAATATTCCCTCGGTTCTGTATATTCCCTCGGTTCTGAATATTCCCTCAGTTCTGTATATTCCCTCAGTTCTGTATATTCCCTCGGTTCTGAATATTCCCTCGGTTCTGTATATTCCCTCGGTTCTGTATATTCCCTCGGTTCTGAATATTCCCTCGGTTCTGTATATTCCCTCGGTTCTGTATATTCCCTCAGTTCTGTATATTCCCCCAGTTTTGTATATTCCCTCGGTTCTGAATATTCCCTCGGTTCTGTATATTCCCTCAGTTCTGTATATTCCCTCGGTTCTGTATATTCCCTCGGTTCTGTATATTTCCTCGGTTCTGTATATTCCCTCGGTTCTGTATATTCCCTCAGTTCTGTATATTCCCTCGGTTCTGTATATTCCCTCGGTTCTGTATATTCCCTCAGTTCTGTATATTCCCTCGGTTCTGTATATTCCCTCGGTTCTGTATATTCCCTCGGTTCTGTATATTCCCTCGGTTCTGTATATTCCCTCGGTTCTGTATATTCCCTCGGTTCTGTATATTCCCTCGGTTCTGAATATTCCCTCGGTTCTGTATATTCCCTCAGTTCTGTATATTCCCTCGGTTCTGTATATTCCCTCGGTTCTGTATATTCCCTCGGTTCTGTATATTCCCTCGGTTCTGTATATTCCCTCGGTTCTGTATATTCCCTCGGTTCTGTATATTCCCTCGGTTCTGTATATTCCCTCGGTTCTGTATATTCCCTCAGTTCTGTATATTCCCTCGGTTCTGTATATTCCCTCAGGTCTGTATATTCCCTCGGTTCTGTATATTCCCTCGGTTCTGTATATTTCCTCGGTTCTGTATATTCCCTCGGTTCTGTATATTTCCTCGGTTCTGTATATTCCCTCGGTTCTGTATATTCCCTCAGTTCTGTATATTCCCTCGGTTCTGTATATTCCCTCGGTTCTGTATATTCCCTCGGTTCTGTATATTCCCTCAGTTCTGTATATTCCCTCAGTTCTGAATATTCCCTCAGTTCTGTATATTCCCTCGGTTCTGTATATTCCCTCAGTTCTGTATATTCCCTCGGTTCTGTATATTCCCTCAGTTCTGTATATTCCCTCGGTTCTGTATATTCCCTCGGTTCTGTATATTCCCTCAGTTCTGTATATTCCCTCAGTTCTGAATATTCCCTCAGTTCTGTATATTCCCTCAGTTCTGTATATTGGCTCTTGGCTCTTGGCTCTTGGCTCTTGGCTCTTGGCTCTTGGCTCTTGGCTCTTGGCTCTTGGCTCTTGGCTCTTGGCTCTTGGCTCTTGGCTCTTGGCTCTTGGCTCTTGGCTCTTTGCTCTTTGCTCTTTGCTCTTGGCTCTTGGCTCTTGGCTCTTGGCTCTTGGCTCTTGGCTCTTGGCTCTTGGCTCTTGGCTCTTGGCTCTGTGCTCTTGGCTCTTGGCTGTTGGCTCTTGGCTCTGTGCTCTTGGCTCTTGGCTCTTGGCTCTCGGCTCTCGGCTCTCGGCTCTCGGCTCTCTGCTCTTGGCTCTTGGCTCTTGGCTCTTGGCTCTTGGCTCTTTGATGAAGATGTGACTTAAAGTCTGTGTGGTGGAATCTAAGAGCTTTAAGTGAGCTGCTGGTGCAGAAAGAGTTCAGTGTGTCCGGCCCATTGTTTAGTCTCGTCTGTGGACAGTAGGGGGCGCCTGGTGCACAGAGTCCTGCAGTCCAAACAGATCAGTGATGAACACAGGAGATAAAAACACCACAGATGCCCCACTGTCACCACACCACACCACACTACACCACACCACACCACACCACACTACACCACACCACACCACACCACACTACACCACACCACACTACACCACACCACACTGTCACTACACTACACCACACCACACTACACCACACCACACTACACCACACCACACCACACTACACCACACCACACTACACCACACCACACTGTCACTACACTACACCACACCACACTACACCACACCACACTACACCACACCACACTACACCACACCACACTACACCACACCACACTGTCACTACACTGTCACCACACCACACCACACCACACTACACCACACTACACTGTCACTACACTACACCACACCACACCACACCACACTACACCACACCACACTACACCACACCACACTACACCACACCACACTACACCACACCACACTGTCACTACACTGTCACCACACCACACCACACCACACCACACTACACTACACTGTCACTACACTACACCACACTACACCACACCACACTACACCACACCACACCACACTACACCACACCACACCACACCACACCACACTACACCACACCACACCACACCACACTGTCACTACACCACACCACACCACACCACACTACACCACACCACACCACACCACACCACACTACACCACACTACACCACACCACACCACACTACACCACACTACACTACACCACACTGTCACTACACCACACAACACTACACCACACCACACCACACCACACTACACTACACCACACTGTCACTACACCACACCACACTACACCACACTACACCACACCACACCACACTACACCACACCACACCACACCACACTACACCACACCACACCACACTACACTACACCACACTGTCACTACACCACACAACACTACACCACACCACACCACACCACACCACACTACACTACACCACACTGTCACTACACCACACCACACTACACCACACTACACCACACCACACCACACTACACCACACCACACCACACTACACCACACCACACCACACTACACCACACTACACCACACCACACCACACTACACCACACCACACTACACCACACCACACTACACCACACCACACTACACCACACTGTCACTACACCACACCACACCACACCACACTACACCACACCACACCACACCACACTGTCACTACACCACACCACACTACACCACACTGTCACTACACCACACCACACCACACCACACTACACCACACTACACCACACCACACCACACTACACCACACTACACTACACCACACTGTCACTACACCACACAACACTACACCACACCACACCACACCACACTACACTACACCACACTGTCACTACACCACACCACACTACACCACACTACACCACACCACACCACACTACACCACACCACACCACACCACACTACACCACACCACACCACACTACACTACACCACACTGTCACTACACCACACAACACTACACCACACCACACCACACCACACTACACTACACCACACTGTCACTACACCACACCACACTACACCACACTACACCACACCACACCACACTACACCACACCACACCACACTACACCACACCACACCACACTACACCACACTACACCACACCACACCACACTACACCACACCACACCACACTACACCACACCACACCACACTACACCACACTACACCACACCACACTACACCACACCACACTACACCACACTACACTACACCACACCACACCACACTACACCACACTACACCACACCACACCACACCACACCACACTACACCACACCACACCACACTACACCACACTACACCACACCACACCACACTACACCACACTACACTACACCACACCACACCACACTACACCACACCACACCACACTACACCACACCACACCACACTACACCACACCACACCACACTACACTACACCACACTGTCACTACACCACACAACACTACACCACACCACACCACACTACACTACACCACACCACACCACACTACACCACACCACACTACACCACACTACACTACACCACACCACACTACACCACACCACACCACACTACACCACACTACACTACACCACACCACACTACACCACACCACACTACACCACACCACACCACACTACACTACACCACACCACACTACACCACACCACACCACACTACACCACACTACACTACACCACACCACACTACACCACACCACACCACACTACACCACACCACACCACACTACACCACACCACACTACACTACACCACACCACACTACACCACACCACACCACACTACACCACACCACACTACACCACACCACACCACACTACACCACACCACACCACACTACACCACACCACACCACACTACACCACACTACACCACACCACACCACACTACACCACACTACACTACACCACACCACACTACACCACACCACACCACACTACACCACACCACACCACACTACACCACACCACACCACACTACACCACACCACACCACACTACACTACACCACACTGTCACTACACCACACAACACTACACCACACCACACCACACCACACTACACTACACCACACTGTCACTACACCACACCACACTACACCACACTACACCACACCACACCACACCACACTACACCACACCACACCACACTACACCACACTACACCACACCACACCACACCACACTACACCACACTGTCACTACACCACACCACACTACACCACACCACACTACACCACACTACACCACACCACACCACACTACACCACACCACACTACACCACACTACACCACACCACACTGTCACTACACCACACCACACTACACCACACCACACTACACCACACTACACCACACCACACCACACTACACCACACCACACCACACTACACCACACTACACTACACCACACCACACTACACCACACTACACCACACCACACCACACTACACCACACCACACCACACTACACCACACTGTCACTACACCACACCACACTACACCACACCACACCACACTACACCACACCACACTACACCACACCACACCACACCACACCACACTACACCACACCACACTACACCACACCACACCACACTACACCACACCACACTACACCACACTACACTACACCACACCACACTACACCACACCACACTACACCACACCACACTACACCACACCACACCACACTACACCACACCACACTACACCACACCACACCACACTACACCACACCACACCACACTACACCACACCACACCACACCACACCACACTACACCACACTACACCACACTACACCACACCACACCACACTACACCACACCACAGATAAGATAAAATAAGACACGTAGATTCCACCACTGTCACATTTTGCAGAAATACAAATTAATGACCTGGACAATCACAGTACATTTAAAAATCTCTGTGTAATGTACGAGATTAAACACGACTCGGCCCCTTCACTCAATGACTGAGCAATAATCCTCAGAGAAACCAGGACTAAACCAGGACTAAACCAGGACTGAACCAGGACTGAACCAGGACTGAACCAGGACTAAACCAGGACTGAACCAGGACTGAACCAGGACTGAACCAGGACTGAACCAGGACTAAACCAGGACTAAACCAGGACTGAACCAGGACTGAACCAGGACTGAACCAGGACTGAACCAGGACTGAACCAGGACTGAACCAGGACTGAACCAGGACTAAACCAGGACTAAACCAGGACTGAACCAGGACTGAACCAGGACTGAACCAGGACTAAAACCGGACTGAACCAGGACTGAACCAGGACTGAACCAGGACTAAACCAGGACTAAACCAGGACTAAACCAGGACTGAACCAGGACTGAACCAGGACTGAACCAGGACTAAACCAGGACTAAACCAGGACTGAACCAGGACTAAACCAGGACTAAACCAGGACTGAACCAGGACTAAACCAGGACTGAACCAGGACTGGACCAGGACTAAACCAGGACTAAACCAGGACTAAACCAGGACTGAACCAGGACTAAACCAGGACTGAACCAGGACTGAACCAGGACTGAACCAGGACTGAACCAGGACTGAACCAGGACTAAACCAGGACTAAACCAGGACTGAACCAGGACTGAACCAGGACTGAACCAGGACTAAACCAGGACTGAACCAGGACTGAACCAGGACTGAACCAGGACTGAACCAGGACTGAACCAGGACTAAACCAGGACTAAACCAGGACTGAACCAGGACTGAACCAGGACTGAACCAGGACTAAACCAGGACTGAACCAGGACTGAACCAGGACTGAACCAGGACTAAACCAGGACTAAACCAGGACTAAACCAGGACTGAACCAGGACTGAACCAGGACTGAACCAGGACTAAACCAGGACTAAACCAGGACTGAACCAGGACTAAACCAGGACTAAACCAGGACTGAACCAGGACTAAACCAGGACTGAACCAGGACTGGACCAGGACTAAACCAGGACTAAACCAGGACTAAACCAGGACTGAACCAGGACTAAACCAGGACTGAACCAGGACTGAACCAGGACTGAACCAGGACTAAACCAGGACTGAACCAGGACTGAACCAGGACTGAACCAGGACTGAACCAGGACTAAACCAGGACTAAACCAGGACTGAACCAGGACTAAACCAGGACTAAACCAGGACTGAACCAGGACTAAACCAGGACTGAACCAGGACTGGACCAGGACTAAACCAGGACTAAACCAGGACTAAACCAGGACTGAACCAGGACTAAACCAGGACTGAACCAGGACTGAACCAGGACTAAACCAGGACTAAACCAGGACTGAACCAGGACTAAACCAGGACTAAACCAGGACTGAACCAGGACTGAACCAGGACTGGACCAGGACTGACTAAACCAGGACTGACCAGGACTAAATAGGACTGAACCAGGACTGAACCAGGACTGAACCAGGACTAAACCAGGGACTGGACCAGGACTAAACCAGACTAAACCAGGACTAAACCAGGACTGAACCAGGACTAAACCAGGACTGAACCAGGACTGAACCAGACTGAACCAGGACTGAACCAGACTGACCAGGACTGAACCAGGACTGAACCAGGACTGAACCAGGACTAAACCAGGACTAGAACCAGGACTGAACCAGGACTAAACCAGGACTAAACCAGGACTGAACCAGACTAAACCAGACTGAACCAGGACTGGACCAGACTAAACCAGGACTAAACCAGGACTAACCAGGACTAAACCAGACTAAACCAGGACTTAACCAGGACTGAACCAGGACTTGACCAGGACTGAACCAGGACTGAACCAGACTGAACCAGGACTAAACCAGGACTGACAGGACCAGACCAAACCAGGACTGAACCAGGACTGGACCAGGACTGAACCAGGACTGGACCAGGACTAAACCAGGACTAAACCAGGACTGAACCAGGACTGAACCAGGACTGAACCAGGACTAAACCAGGACTAAACCAGGACTGAACCAGGACTAAACCAGGACTAAACCAGGACTAAACCAGGACTGGACCAGGACTGGACCAGGACTGGACCAGGACTAACCCAGGACTGAACCAGGACTAACCCAGGACTAAACCAGGACTGAACCAGGACTAAACCAGGACTAACCCAGGACTGGACCAGGACTGAACCAGGACTGGACCAGGACTAAACCAGGACTAAACCAGGACTGGACCAGGACTGGACCAGGACTGGACCAGGACTAAACCAGGACTAAACCAGGACTGAACCAGGACTAAACCAGGACTAAACCAGGACTGAACCAGGACTAAACCAGGACTGAACCAGGACTGGACCAGGACTGAACCAGGACTGAACCAGGACTGAACCAGGACTAAACCAGGACTGAACCAGGACTGAACCAGGACTGAACCAGGACTGAACCAGGACTGGACCAGGACTGAACCAGGACTGGACCAGGACTGAACCAGGACTAAACCAGGACTGAACCAGGACTGAACCAGGACTGAACCAGGACTGAACCAGGACTAAACCAGGACTAAACCAGGACTGAACCAGGACTAAACCAGGACTGAACCAGGACTGAACCAGGACTGAACCAGGACTGAACCAGGACTGAACCAGGACTAAACCAGGACTAAACCAGGACTGAACCAGGACTAAACCAGGACTGAACCAGGACTGGACCAGGACTGAACCAGGACTGGACCAGGACTAAACCAGGACTAAACCAGGACTAAACCAGGACTGAACCAGGACTAAACCAGGACTGAACCAGGACTGAACCAGGACTGAACCAGGACTAAACCAGGACTGAACCAGGACTGAACCAGGACTAAACCAGGACTAAACCAGGACTGAACCAGGACTAAACCAGGACTGAACCAGGACTGGACCAGGACTGAACCAGGACTGGACCAGGACTAAACCAGGACTAAACCAGGACTAAACCAGGACTGAACCAGGACTGAACCAGGACTAAACCAGGACTAAACCAGGACTGAACCAGGACTAAACCAGGACTAAACCAGGACTGAACCAGGACTGGACCAGGACTGAACCAGGACTGAACCAGGACTGAACCAGGACTGAACCAGGACTAAACCAGGACTGAACCAGGACTGGACCAGGACTGAACCAGGACTGGACCAGGACTAAACCAGGACTAAACCAGGACTAAACCAGGACTGAACCAGGACTGAACCAGGACTAAACCAGGACTAAACCAGGACTAAACCAGGACTAAACCAGGACTGAACCAGGACTAAACCAGGACTGAACCAGGACTGGACCAGGACTGAACCAGGACTAAACCAGGACTAAACCAGGACTGAACCAGGACTAAACCAGGACTAAACCAGGACTGAACCAGGACTAAACCAGGACTGAACCAGGACTGGACCAGGACTGAACCAGGACTGGACCAGGACTGAACCAGGACTGAACCAGGACTGAACCAGGACTGAACCAGGACTGAACCAGGACTGAACCAGGACTGAACCAGGACTGGACCAGGACTGAACCAGGACTGGACCAGGACTGAACCAGGACTAAACTAGGACTGAACCAGGACTGAACCAGGACTGAACCAGGACTAAACCAGGACTAAACCAGGACTGAACCAGGACTGAACCAGGACTGAACCAGGACTAAACCAGGACTGAACCAGGACTAAACCAGGACTAAACCAGGACTGAACCAGGACTGAACCAGGACTAAACCAGGACTGAACCAGGACTAAACCAGGACTAAACCAGGACTGAACCAGGACTAAAACAGGACTGAACCAGGACTAAACCAGGACTGAACCAGGACTAAACCAGGACTGAACCAGGACTGAACCAGGACTGAACCAGGACTAAACCAGGACTAAACCAGTGGAACTCTGTGCCTGAAGCAGAACATCTCCCTCATTCTCTGCTTTTAAAACGATGCTAAAAAGTGGCTTTTAGAAAAGCAAATGTGTGAACACTAAAACTTTTATTGTATTTTTGTAATCTTATTCTACATTTGTGTAATTTTTGATGTGTAACTTTTTAAGTGTATTTTCTTTTCTGCCTTTTTCACATCAGGCAAAGGGACCGATGTAAATGAGCTCTTATCAGCTCCTCTGGCACATTTACATGGTTCTGATGTTGATTCATGTGATTTGTCCCTTTTCAAATAAATGAATAAAATAAAATAAATAATAAACAGCAAAAACATCTCATTTCCTCCTGAGCTCGGTCCCTGATGACCCATATCAGGTTTAAAGGTTTTATATTTATATAAGTTGGTACCTGCTCAGAAACGTTTGAGGAACATGTTTTATTATTTTATGGACATTTCCAGAGCTCAAAATGCT
Organism: Odontamblyopus lacepedii; assembly: GCA_034769755.1. NCBI lineage: Eukaryota > Metazoa > Chordata > Actinopteri > Gobiiformes > Gobiidae > Odontamblyopus > Odontamblyopus lacepedii. Next base: position 1,005,969 of record CM068348.1, read on the forward strand.
GAAGTGACTCTCTACAGTCTGTGGATGTGTTTGCATCTCCACAAACCTGACTCGTATTTGGCCTGAAGTATTTTCTTTGTGTGTTTCTTCTTCAGAGGAATCGTGCAAAACAAACTTCTACACACATTTTAGTTGTAAATTGGGTGTGGGAATAGTCTGGGGAGGCTCTGCTGTTCTTTGCTTACGTAACAAACCCGACAGAAATGCAGATGAGTTTCCGTTGACGAGCGTGACGGACGATTTGACAGACAGAGGATTCCAAAATAAAAGCCTGTTCAGTGTAGCGTGGCCTTAATTTGACGGGGTCTGTTTCACTCGCAGACGCCTCATTTCTGACCTGCATAATTTCCCTGCAGTGAGGCCCGAGCTTCAGCCCCGGGGGTCCTGAAGGTTTCATGACGATGGGCGAAGAAAACCCGATGAGGATTCTTCCTACGGACCGACACCGACCCAGTTCCTCCGGGACCAGGCCGGGACCAGGCCAGGACCAGGACTGGACCAGGCCGGGACCAGGCCGGGACCAGGACGGGACCAGGCCGGGACCAGGCCGGGACCAGGCCGGGACCAGGACGGGACCAGGCCGGGACCAGGACTGGACCAGGCCGGGACCAGGACTGGACCAGGCCGGGACCAGGACAGGACCAGGCCGGGACCAGGACTGGACCAGGACGGGACCAGGACTGGACCAGGCCGGGACCAAGCCAGGACCAGGCCGGGACCAGGCCGGGACCAGGCCGGGACCAGGACGGGACCAGGACTGGACCAGGCCGGGACCAGGACGGGACCAGGCCGGGACCAGGACTGGACCAGGCCGGGACCAGGACGGGACCAGGCCGGGACCAGGACTGGACCAGGCCGGGACCAGGACGGGACCAGGCCGGGACCAGGACTGGACCAGGACTGGACCAGGACTGGACCAGGACTGGACCAGGCCAGGACCAGGACGGGACCAGGCCGGGACCAGGACTGGACCAGGCCAGGACCAGGACGGGACCAGGCCGGGACCAGGCCGGGACCAGGCCGGGACCAGGACTGGACCAGGCCGGGACTGGACCCTGGTGTGTGTGTGTGTGAACCAGGACTCAGAGGTTCGGTTTGGGGTCTGAAACCTGCTCGTTTCTATGGATACATCATTGTTTTGCCTGGAATGTTCCGCAGTGCTACATTAATCAGCTCTTCCTGATATTTATTCAGTCACAGGTGAATTTAGAGCTCAAAAATACCTAAAGAAAAACAGGGGCTCTGGCTGCACTGGAAAAACAACATCTCGGGTTAAAATGACTTCAACGGAGAACATTTTACTTTATTTGAGTCAATTAATAAGTGTTTTTTCTTAATTCAAGCAACATTTGATTTGATTTCTTATTTTAAGTGCAGCAGATGTATTTTCATAGTTTTGGTACAAAACTCTTTTCATCATTTAACTTGTCAAGTGAAATTTGCTCAAATGATAAAACTTTCTTAATCCAAGTCGTCTGACCTGTAACTTGGTCTGGTTTGGTCTCCATGACGACAGAAAGGTTTAAAGCCGTACTGAGGAACATTCTGGACGAAGCGAAAACACGTCCACAGAGAAAAACACTTCTGCAGTAACTTTTTACTCTGCACATCTGGGCTCAAAGTGATTTCAGTGAATTACAGAAGCTTTTCATCGTTTGTTAAATTTCCACAGTTCATTTATTTTAATTCATGTTGTTAAAAACGAGACTTTCAAACTTTTATCCAGAAAACAAGATTGTGATTTATTGATTTTTACACAGCTCAGGTTTATTACACGTAAAATCAGTTTGTAAAGTGAAGTCATATTTTTACAGTCCCACCGACACCGTGCAACTTTTCCTCTCTACGTTTTCCCTCATTTTCTTATGTTAGTGAGCTTGCATCTCCACAAACCCGACTCTTACCTATGTTTGCATGAAGAATGTCTCACAATAAAGTTTTGACTTTCTATAGAATCAAAAGGTTTCACACCTGCAGAAAGTTCCACATTTACAATTTTACGTAAAACTTCAAACTGAACCCAACCACGTATGAAAAGAAAATACAAAAATAAGACCAAAAACGTTCTCATTTTTGTATTTTATTTATTTTTCTTTTAATTCAGCTTATATTAAAGTTGTTGTTGGTTTTGTTCAGTGTCGCTAAGTTTAGTCCCAGGTTTCCCTGACGTGCTGAACACAAAGGGGCAGTGAAGGCTCCATCTGCTGCTCTGCCTCCGAGTTTAGCGTTAATTAAGATTCTCCTCAGACGGTTTGACCCGCGTTAGTCACACTTAAATCAGCAGAGACGAGCTAATGGAGCGAGCGAACGGTGGAAGACCAGTTTAGCCACAGAAACCCCATGGAGGCGGCAAAGGATTATGGGAGAAAAAGAGCAAAGAGGTTTTTAGAGCTTTGTCAGGTACAACAAAATGTGATTATTCAGATTATTTACACACACCACACAGGCAAATGATCTGGGTGAACATTTGATTAATGATATTCTGATCTGAGTTCTATGTCTGAAGGTCACTTCTCCACCGCAGTCAGGACCAGAGGAGCAGAGTTAAAAAAAGGATTTAAAAATGGAACCAGTTTCTCGCTGAAGCTGCAGCCGCTGAAGGAGTAGATGAGATCTGCAGAATCAGCGTCATAAAAGGAGACCAGCCCCTCGTCATAGTCCACAAACACCCCGACCTTCTGAGGAGGACACTTCAGAGTCAAAGGGACCGGAGGGTCAGAACGAGCCTCGCACTTATCTGTGTTTTTCATATAAAGGCACCAGTATCCATATTTAGTATTCAGAGCGACAGTGTTCTTTCTGTCCACAGACTCTCTGGCCACTCCTAAAATCCACTTAGTTTTATCTTTGACTTGAACCTCAAAGTAGAACCTGCCTGAAGAGAAACTCTGCTTTGTTAAAACATTGTACCAATAGAATCTCCAAGGACTTTCTGTAAAGTTCTCCTGATCAGTGTGATGAACCTGCTTCAGATCATCCGACACAAACAGATGAACATTCGCAGTGTCTGTGTCCAGAGTGAGGTCCACAGCAAACTGCCTCATTCTCCCTAATTTAGCCTTAATCATCTTCAGTTTCTCTTCAGTGATGGTTTTCTTTAGTCTGTCCTTCAGACTGTCCTCCAGCTCAGCCAGAGCTCGGGCTGCAGTTCCCTCGTACGTCTCTGTGTCCAGTGTGACTCTGCTCCAGTCCTTCAGGCCAGTAGGGGGCGTGAGTGCAGTGCAGTGCAGGAGGAAGTGCAGGTGGTCTTCAGAGGGTCGGAGTGTCTCTGCCTCAGTGCTTCTCTGCTGCAGAGCGCTGATCTCCTGCTGTAGCTCCAGGATCAGGGCTTCAGCCTGTTCCTGGATGTGTGTGTGCCTCTGCTGCAGCTCCTGTATGAAGGCCTCTCTGCTCCTCTGCACACACTCCATCAGAGCGCTGAAGGCCTGCAGCCCCACGGCCGTCTCTGTGTGGGCCGCTCTCTCGCTCAGCTGCACTGAGCTCTGGAGCTCCTGGATCTTCAGCCTCCTCTGCTCCACCATGTGCAGGCTCTGCTCCTGAGTCTGCTGCAGTGAGGCCTTTCTCCGCTCACACTCGTCCTTCAGAGTCACAAACTTATGGCCCTGGTGCTCTAAAACAGAGCACATGGTGCAGACGCAGAGGCGGTCGCTGCAGCAGAAGAGCTCCAGAGGTTTGTGGTGTTGGGGACACATCCTCTCCTCCATGTTATCCACAGGCTGTGTGAGCTGGTGGCTCCTCAGCCCGGGGACGCTCAGATGAGGCTGGAGGTGCTTCTCACAGTAAGAGGACAGACAGACCAGGCAGGACTTCAGCGCCTTCAGTTTGGGGCCGGTGCAGTGATCACAGGACACTTCTCCTGCTCCGGACTCTGCTTCACCACGACTTCCTGTTTCCTGTTTGACCTGAGAGACGACCTCTGAGAGCAGCGTGTTCACTTTGAGCTCTGGCTTTATGTGGAACAGCTCGTTACACAGAGGGCACCTGCAGGGGGCGCTGCTGTCCCAGTGCACAGAGAGGCACTGTTTGCAGAAGTTGTGTCCACATGGAGTGGTCACTGGTTCAGTGAACAGGTCCAGACAGATGGAGCAGAGGAACTGGTCCTCAGACTTCACAGCCGCCGCCATCATGAGCCTGAGGACAGAGGGAAGAGGGAAAAGTGTCAACACTTCAGATGAAGCTGATCCTGTCAAATGTCCTGTGAGCAGCACAGAGCAGAAGCACCACGTGAAGCAGACGGGCTGAAGCTGCTACAACTGGACTCTGAACAACAGTCAAACCAGCTCAGTGATTGGACGCTCCACCTGAAACTCTGCTGTTTGCAGCCAATCAGAGCTGAGAGAGAGGAGGGGGCGGGACCAGCAGGGCCTTAAAGAGACAGGACACTATTCTGCCCACAAACTGAAACTAAACTCAACATTTTTACGGCCCAAACGCCCTTAAAACATAAAAATGTTCAAACAAACGGGAAATACTCGTCACTGTGACATTTCCTGGAAACTGCTCTGAGCTGGTTAAAGCTCGGTTCTCGTTTGGAAACTTCTCGAAAATGAATTTTGTTTCAAGCTGAGACTCGACTCTGATCTAAGTGAAAGAGAAAAGAGGATTCTGTTTCGTGATGAACCATAATAAAACATTGATTCAAATTTTTCAACAGTGATTTCCAAAGACTTGAGAAAGAGAATAATCTTGTACGCTTAAAATGAAAAGGGCTGGACTCTTTGAACACAGTAAATGGTGAATATTGTAAACATAAAAGACAGCTGTGTTTGAACACGTCCTGAGAAGAAATCTGCACTAAACCGAGACAAGAATCAGATTTCAGGACATGTTTGTGGAGTCTGAGGCGCACAGAGCAGCTTTAATATCCTCAGACCTCTTCTGCTGTAGTTCTGGCTGTACTCACCACACTCACAGCTCTGGGACCGTCTCGTGTTACTTCAGTCTTTTCTGAGCAGCTCTTGTGTCGCCTGTTGGCTTTAAAATGGCTTCTGAGTTTGAGGAAGAGTGAAGTGTGTTGTGTCCGGACTGGTTGTGGGCGTGACCTGCAGCTTTTATTATTTTGTGTGTGAGTCCCGTCAGCCTCTTTGCTCCTCCTGATTTAACCTGGTGGATTTGGTTCTGTCAGTAAAACCTTTTGTCATCGAGGAAAAAAAACTAAATCATTAAAGAGGGAGTTTTATGGAAAGTGTAGTTTAGTGTGTGTGTGTGTAGTGTGTCGTGTAGTTCTGGGAGAAAACACTGTTCGCTCATCAAAAACATCCCTGAAGAGGTTTTATATGTCACCCATGCATGTTTGAGTCATCTAGTGATCTCTCCCGGGCCCTATTCAAACCCCGAGCAGCACGTTCATACCCAAAGCTCAGCGCACAAATGTCACGCATGTACAGAGTGATTTTTATGTATTTATAAAAGTATGACACAAAACAGTTCTACAACGTGTGACCGGACGAGGGCGGAGCGCCAAAACAACACTAATTAGTGTATTTTATAATTTATCAACAACACCACATGGCTAATGAGAACAAGATTTACCCCACCATACAAGACAAGCACAGGTTCATCCAGCTTATGATGACAGAGGCGTGACACATATGTTAACCCCTGAAGACCTGAGGGCAGTTTTAGTACATTTGTCCTCGAATGGATTTTGTTCTTAATGTTGCTTATAAAACTGCCCCTTTTACCCCTAATGAAGTGTTCTACCTCCTTTTGTTCAGTCCAACCTGTTATTTCACAATCTGCTGCTGTAGTTGTGTCATGAGGCTGTGAGAAAAGCTACAGGACCAGAAATAGAGAGGAAAAAAAAAAGCCAATTACCGAATCAGCGCGTCGGAAAGGATTTGCATCCAGACACGTTGTTTCTCTGTCCACCATAGTCCGTATATGAGTGGACTAAGCTAACCCGTTAGCTGCTAACCCGTTAGCCGCTAACACAGCTAAACTCTTTGAACACAGTAAAGGGTGAATCTTGTAAACTTAAAGACAGCTGCTTCTCCATGTCTGAGACTGAAATCTGCACTAAACCAACACAGAAGAATCAGATTTCAGGACATGTTTGTGGAGTGTGAGCCGCACAGAGCAGCTTTAACCTCCTCAGACCAAAGAGAGTTCTGCACAGAGGAGGATCACAGAACCTGAGGGGTTCTTCTGCTGTAGTTCTGGATGTACTCACCACACTCACAGCTCTGCGACGGTCCCGTGTTACTTCGGTCTTTTCTGAGCAGCTCTTGTGTCGTGTTTTTGGTGTCAAATGGATTGTGCGTCAGAGGAAGCGAGTGTGCGATGATATAAAGTCTGAGGATTGTTGTGCTTCAGGTCGGGTCGGGTGAGGCCAGGGTGAGTCCTGGGTGTGACCGACAAACGCAAAAACAGGGATCTCCGTTTAGAAGTGATAAATTATGGTTCTTTTCTGACAATAATTAGCAATGAAAATAACGTCCAGTGACTTTGAATATAGAAGGAGGAGATTGTAGTAAAATACATTTGACTTTTGAACACATTACAACACAAATAGTAAAGTGCAAGACTCTGATTACTTTAAAATCACAATATTACACAGAACAGAGGCAAAAAGTTACACGAGTAAAAGTATCACATGAGAAAATCAATTTAAGTAAAAGTACCTGTTTAAAAATGTACTTTACGAGTAAAAGGTAATAGTATTTTGCACAGATTTGTATTATTTTTGCACAGACAATTTAAAGATGAAATGTACTGATTTTGATAAAGAATTTGGCTGATTTTAAGTGATTCAACTGATTTTTAAATTTTTCCAGACGCTTTTGTGCTTTTGTGTATTTGGTTTGCTCAAAGTTGGGACCATAAAGAAAAGTTCATGTTCCCAAATGCAGAAAAGAAAAAGTAAAAAGGAAAAAGTAAAAAGTCTCCACTGCAAAATGTAAAAGTAAAGTACAGAAACCGAAATATGGACTTTTACTTTTAACATTTATTTAATGTCAAACATGTAAAAGACACAATAATGTACTTGAACCACTGAACGTCATGTAGAAGAAATATTGTAAATTACAGGAGTTGGATTAAAATAAGACGCTACTTCCTACACTGCAAAAAGGCCTGTCAAAAAATAAGAAAAAAATAAACATTTTTGAGGTAAAAATTCCCTATTTTAAGTGAAATTTTCTGCCAGTGCAGTAAGAAATTTTCACTAACCAAGTTTTCTTAAAACAAGACGAAATATGAATCTTGTTCTAAGCAGAAAACACGAGTTTCAAGTGTTTATGGACAGATTTTTCCCCTTAAGTGAAGTGAAAGAGGCTTAACCTGGACTGAGTTCACATAAAAAGTGCTTAGAATAAGGTGTAATGTCCTCGGACGATCAGCAGGTCCCTGAGGACCTCAGGGGGCGAGAGGTTCGTATTAGAAGGATTTTAAAGTCTAAATAAAGTCAAATGTTCTTCATTTAAAGCTGCATTGAGTAACTTTTCTGTCAAATTTTTCTCTCCATGGAGATGTTATTACTTTGTCTGGAATGTTCCACAGTACGGCATTAAATCTTTCTATGGTCATGGAGACCAAACCAGAGCAGGTTACAGGTCAGATCTGTGGAGAGAGATAAGATAAGATAAGTCAGGACTTTATTGATCTCACAGTGGAGAAATTCAACAGTCACAGAAGCTCCAGGACAGTTTAGTGCAAAAAAGGGGAAAAGTGTGATGCAATCAAGAGAAACAATAATAACAATAGAAATAATAATATAAAGTGAATAAGTATATGTACAAAATTTACAAAGAGAATTGAAATATAAATACTATAGATATAAAATAAAGAAAGTACAAAAACAGTGCAGTTGTCACAGTGCAGTAGTGGCACAGACATGGTTATTGCACAGAGCAGTTGTACAGTCTGACCGCAGTGGGGATGAATGATCTGCAGTAGCTCCTTCCTGCACTGAGGGAGTCTCAGACCGTCTCAGCTCCTCCACAGTCTGGTGCAGGGGGTCAGAGGTGTTGTCCATGATGGATGTAAGTTTGGACGACACTCTCCTCTCAGCCGCCTCCTCCACAGAGTCCAGGGGACAGGACAGAGCCTCCTGACCAGCCTGTTCGGCGACTCCGCTCACAGTCACAATACCTTTTATTTTCGAGCTCTATAACCTGTAGAGGAATAAATGTAAAGACAGAGTTTCCTCAGGTTTGACTGAGCAAATTTACGACTTTTTAAGACCTTTTTAAGACACTTAAATGAACATTAAGACCAACGTCGCACCAAACACCAGATCCAAGTCTAATAATGACCATTACTCACTGCTTTAGTGAACAAAAAGACTTTTATTATAACATTTCATTCAGAACTCATTTATAGTCGTGTGCATTGTTGTAAAATGGCCCAAAAAAGAATTTCTAACAAGACAAACTAAACTTTCACAGTGTCTTGTCTCACGTTGCTCTGCAGCCCGGAGAGTTTACACAAAAATAGGCTCATGAGATTTAAGACTTTTGTGAAAAAAATAAGACTTGGACATAATTTAAGACTTTTTAAAGCCTTAATTTAGGAACATGAAATTTAAGATCTTTTTAATGAAGACCTACGGTATTGTATAAGATATGTTTTTATGAATATGTTTCTATAACCGCAGAACTTTGTCTCTGTAAAAGACAGAACCGTCCTTTTCCCCTCTGAAAGTGCAGACATAGAGGTTTCCGTACATTTCTGCGGCTTTATCCTACGTCACACTCACGCTGTGTGATGACGGGAGCAAAACGAGTGTCCAATAGGAACTTTGTTTTCCCCAAACTCATGCGCTCCGTCCATTTTGATGGAGCCAAACTTTGCCAAAGAGTGAAGTGAGTCAAGATGGTCGACTCCTCTGACTGTGTGTGTTTATAACGAGGGAAAAAGTCGCTCTAAGTGGAGTTAATTCTCACACACATGGAAAATGACACATCTTGGTGTGTGTAATTGTGCATCTCTTTCTATTTTTATTTCATATCAGAATCAGAATCAGAATCAGAATTACTTTTATTCATCCCCGAAGGGAAATTTTCTTTGTTACAGATGCAACCGACCAAGAGCATGTAGATCAAACAAGTTACAAGATAAGCTAAATACAATAAAATAAAAGATAAAAATAGCTCTCTCTGGGAAATTATTTACATCATTGACCTATTTATGACTATATACATGTGTGAGCCGGGAATAGGATGAAAAGGATTGAGTAGTATGTGAGTTAAAGTGAGTTAAAGTGCAGCGTTCAACAGTTTGATGGCGACAGGACAGATTTCCTGTGTCTCTCAGTGGAGCAGCGGCAGCCGCAGTCTATGGCTGAAAGAGCTCCTCTGATTGGCCAGCACCTTGTGGAGGGGGTGGGAGGGAGAGTCCAGGATAGTCCAGATTTTATCCAGCATTCTCCTGTCCAACACCACCGCCAGAGAGTCCAGCTCCTCCCCCACAACATGTCCAGCCTTCCTAATGATCTTCTCGAGTCTATTAGTGTCCCTCACGCGCAGACTGCTGCCCCAGCAGACTACAGCGTACATGATGGCACTGGCCTCCATAGACTCGTAGAACATCCTGAGCATTGTCCTGCAGATGTCAAAGGACCTCAGCCTCCTCAGGAAATAGAGGCGGCTCTGGCCCTTCTTGTAAACCGCGTCCACGTTCCTGCTCCAGTCCAGTTTATTGTCCAAGTACAACCCCAGGTACTTGTACTCCTCCACCACGTCCACACTGACCCCCCGGATGGAGATGGGGGTCACAGCAGCTTTGGTCCTCCTAAGGTCCACCACCAGTTCCTTTGTCTTCATCACGTTGAGCTGGAGGTGGTTCTCCTCACTCCAAGTGACAAAGTTGTCCACTACAGTCCTGTACTCCTCCTCGTCACCACCGCTGATGCATCCCACCACTGCAGAGTCGTCAGAAAACTTCTGAAGGTGGCAAGACTGGCTGCAGTAGTTGAAGTCCGTGGTGTAGAGGGTGAAGAGGAAGGGAGACAGGACTGTCCCCTGTGGAGCCCCGGTGTTGCTGACCACTCTGTCCGACACACAGCTCTGCAGACGCACATACTGTGGTCTTCCAGTGAGGTAATCCACAATCCAGGACACCAAGGAGGCATCCACCTGCATCACTGCCAGCTTCTCAGCCAGCAGAGCCGGCCTGATGGTGTTGAGCACTGGAGAAGTCAAAAACATGATCCTCACAGTGGCAGCCGGCTTGTCCAGGTGGGAGTAGACTCTGTGGAGTAGGGTCAGGATGGCGTCATCTACTCCAAGGTGGGGCTGGTAGGCAAACTGGAGAGGGTCTTGCAGATGTTGGACCATAGGCCTCAGCTGCTGCAGGACGAGTCGTTCCAGAGTCTTCATGATGTGGGAGGTCAGTGCCACGGGCCTGTAGTCCTTAGGGTCGCTGGGGCGCGGCGTCTTCTGGACAGGGACGAGGCACGATGTCTTCCACAGCAGGGGGACTCTCTGAAGACTCAGGCTCAGGCTGAAGATCTGGTGCAGAACACCACTGAGCTGGGGAGCACAGCCCTTCAGGACTCTGGGGCTCACTCCATCAGGTAAAGGTTTAAAGGTTTATTTCAGTCCAAATGAACAAATCCAAATGTAATTTCCACCCTGGAAATGCAGAAGTGCTGTGGCTCTGGCCCTGGACCTGACAGGAGCTGTTTCCAGGACTGGACCAGGAAAGTCATGGAGCCACTGCACTTTTTTTGTTTTTAGGGCAATAAGGAGATTTTTAATTTACTTACAGACTTGAGATTTTGCATTTTTGTAGCTCAGTCCCTAAATTAAGCATTTTTTATGTCCAAAAAGTTGTTTCTACATGTTTGCTGTGTGTTTTGTATAAAAGAGTGAATTTTATTTTCTGGTTTTTTTTTCATCTCTATTTCTGGTCCTGTAGCTTTTCTCACAGCCTCATGACACAACTACAGCAGCAGATTGTGAAATAACAGGTTGGACTGAACAAAAGGAGGTAGAACACTTCATTAGGGGTAAAAGGGGCAGTTTGAAAAGCAACATTAAGAACAAAATCCAGGCGACGAGAAATGTACTAAAATTGTACTAAAAGAGCAGAGAGGTTTTTAGAGCTTTGTCAGGTACAACAAAATGTGATTATTCAGATTATTTACACACACCACACAGGCAAATGATCTGGGTGAACATTTGATTAATGATATTCTGATCTGAGTTCTATGTCTGAAGGTCACTTCTCCACCGCAGTCAGGACCAGAGGAGCAGAGTTTTCACCATAAAAGTTATTGCAAGGATTTAAAAATGGAACCAGTTTCTCGGTGAAGCTGCAGCCGCTGAAGGAGTAGATGAGATCTGCAGAATCAGCGTCATAAAAGGAGACCAGCCCCTCGTCATAGTCCACAAACACCCCGACCTTCTGAGGAGGACACTTCAGAGTCAAAGGGACCGGAGGGTCAGAACAAGCCTCGTACGCATGTGTGTTTTTCATATAAAGGCACCAGTATCCATATTTAGTATTCAGAGCGACAGTGTTCTTTCTGTCCACAGACTCTCTGGCCACTCCTAAAGACCACATCGTTTTATCTTTGACTTGAACCTCAAAGTAGAACCTGCCTGAAGAGAATCTCTGTTTTGTTAAAACACTGCACCAATTGAATCTCTGAGGACTTTCTGTAAAGTACTTCTGATCAGTGTGACGAACCTGCTTCAGATCATCCGACACAAACAGATTAACATTCGCAGTGTCTGTGTCCAGAGTGAGGTCCACAGCAAACTGCCTCATTCTCCCTAATTCAGCCTTCATCATCTCCAGTTTCTCTTCAGCGATGGTTTTTAGTGTGTCCTTCAGACTGTCCTCCAGCTCAGCCCTTCTCCCTAATTTAGCCTTAATCATCTTCGGTTTCTCTTCACCAATGGTTTTCTTTAGTGTGTCCTTCAGACTGTCCTCCAGCTCAGCCCTTCTCCCTAATTTAGCCTTAATCATCTTCAGTTTCTCTTCACCAATGGTTTTCTTTAGTGTGTCCTTCAGACTGTCCTCCAGCTCAGCCCTTCTCCCTAATTTAGCCTTAATCATCTTCAGTTTCTCTTCACCAATGGTTTTCTTTAGTCTGTCCTTCAGACTGTCCTCCAGCTCAGCCAGAGCTCGGGCTGCAGTTCCCTTGTACGTCTCTGTGTCCAGTGTGACTCTGCTCCAGTCCTTCAGGCCAGTAGGGGGCGTGAGTGCAGTGCAGTGCAGGAGGAAGTGCAGGTGGTCTTCAGAGCGCTGGAGTGTCTCTGCCTCAGTGCTTCTCTGCTGCAGAGCGCTGATCTCCTGCTGTAGCTCCAGGATCAGGGCTTCAGCCTGTTCCTGGATGTGTGTGTGCCTCTGCTGCAGCTCCTGTATGAAGGCCTCTCTGCTCCTCTGCACACACTCCATCAGAGCGCTGAAGGCCTGCAGCCCCACGGCCGCCTCTGTGTGGGCCGCTCTCTCGCTCAGCTGCACTGAGCTCTGGAGCTCCTGGATCTTCAGCCTCCTCTGCTCCACCATGTGCAGGCTCTGCTCCTGAGTCTGCTGCAGTGAGGCCTTTCTCCGCTCACACTCGTCCTTCAGAGTCACAAACTTATGGCCCTGGTGCTCTAAAACAGAGCACATGGTGCAGACGCAGAGGCGGTCGCTGCAGCAGAAGAGCTCCAGAGGTTTGTGGTGTTGGGGACACATCCTCTCCTCCATGTTATCCACAGGCTGTGTGAGCTGGTGGCTCCTCAGCCCGGGGACGCTCAGATGAGGCTGGAGGTGCTTCTCACAGTAAGAGGACAGACAGACCAGGCAGGACTTCAGCGCCTTCAGTTTGGGGCCGGTGCAGTGATCACAGGACACTTCTCCTGCTCCGGACTCTGCTTCACCACGACTTCCTGTTTCCTGTTTGACCTGAGAGACGACCTCTGAGAGCAGCGTGTTCACTTTGAGCTCTGGCTTTATGTGGAACAGCTCTTTACACAGAGGGCACCTGCAGGGGGCGCTGCTGTCCCAGTGCGCAGAGAGGCACTGTTTGCAGAAGTTGTGTCCACATGGAGTGGACACTGGTTCAGTGAACAGGTCCAGACAGATGGAGCAGAGGAACTGGTCCTCAGACTTCACAGCCGCCGCCATCATGAGCCTGAGGACAGAGGGAAGAGGGAAAAGTGTCAACGCTTCAGATGAAGCTGATCCTGTCAAATGTCCTGTGAGCAGCACAGAGCAGAAGCACCACGTGAAGCAGACGGCTGAAGCTGCTACAACTGGACTCTGAACAACAGTCAAACCAGCTCAGTGATTGGACGCTCCACCTGAAACTCTGCTGTTTGCAGCCAATCAGAGCTGAGAGAGAGGAGGGGGCGGGACCAGCAGGGCCTTAAAGAGACAGGACACTATTCTGCCCACAAACTGACACTAAAATCAACATTTTTACGGCCCAAACGCCCTTAAAACATAAAAATGTTCAAACAAACAGGAAATACTCGTCACTGTGACATTTCCTGGAAACTGCTCTGAGCTGGTTAAAGCTCGGTTCTCGTTTGGAAACTTCTCGAAAAGGAATTTTGTTTCAAGCTGAGACTCGACTCTGATCTAAGTGAAAGAGAAAAGAGGATTCTGTTTCGTGATGAACCATAATAAAACATTGCTTCAAATGTTTCAACAGTGATTTCCAAAGACTTGAGGAAGAGAATAATCTTGTACACTTAAAATTAAAAGGGCTGGACTCTTTGAACACAGTAAATGGTGAATATTAGAATGTTAGAATAATTATGTATATTATCCCATATTTGTCTTAATCATGTGTTAGATATTTGTGTATTTGAAATAATCTCTTTTGTGCTTGAAAACTGTGTGCAGTACTTTTCCACTTCCGTGCAGCTGAAGGCTGGAGTGGGGCTTATCAGGAGGCCCCATAAGACAAGGGCGGTCTGAGTTTGGCAAAACATGAACTGAACCCAAACATGAACTCAAACCACAGCGTATTCTCCACACTCAGCCTGCAGTCTGACCCTGATCAAACATATTTGTACAATGCATAATCATATTTTATATTATCATATCATATATTGGTGTTGCTGCTGTTTTCCCCCTTCCTTTAGAGCGGCGACACCCATTGTAACCAGGGCCACCCTAATGTAAATAAAAGTGAGGAGACGGGGGCGTGTGCAGAGCGGTTGGAGACGGGGGCGTGTGCAGAGCGGGTTGGAGACGGGGGCGTGTGCAGAGCGGTTGGAGACGGGGGCGTGTGCAGAGCGGGTTGGAGACGGGGCCGTGTGCAGAGCGGGTTGGACAGTGTATCTGGGCACGTCTCAATCCGTTCTCCTCGTGAGTAAAACTAAATAATCTCTCTTGTCTTTCTTCTCTGAATGTTATAGGTGGTATTTAAACCTAACAATAAACATAAAGACAGCTGTGTTTGAACACGTCCTGAGAAGAAATCTGCACTAAACCGAGACAAGAATCAGATTTCAGGACATGTTTGTGGAGTCTGAGGCGCACAGAGCAGCTTTAATATCCTCAGACCTCTTCTGGTGTAGTTCTGGATGAGGCTGTACTCACCACACTCACAGCTCTGGGACCGTCTCGTGTTACTTCAGTCTTTTCTGAGCAGCTCTTGTGTCGCCTGTTGGCTTTAAAATGGCTTCTGAGTTTGAGGAAGAGTGAAGTGTGTTGTGTCCGGACTGGTTGTGGGTGTGACCTGCAGCTTTTATTATTTTGTGTGTGAGTCCCGTCAGCCTCTTTGCTCCTCCTGATTTAACCTGGTGGATTTGGTTCTGTCAGTAAAACCTTTTGTCATCGAGGAAAAAAACCTAAATCATTAAAGAGGGAGTTTTATGGAAAGTGTAGTTTAGTGTGTGTGTGTGTGTAGTGTGTCGTGTAGTTCTGGCAGAAAACACTGTTCGCTCATCAAAAACATCCCTGAAGAGGTTTTATATGTCACCCATGCATGTTTGAGTCATCTAGTGATCTCTCCCGGGCCCTATTAAAACCCCGAGCAGCACGTTCATACCCAAAGCTCAGCGCACAAATGTCTCGCATGTACAGAGTGATTTTTATGTATTTATAAAAGTATGACACAAAACAGTTCTACAACGTGTGACCGGACGAGGGCGGAGCGCCAAAACAACACTAATTAGTGTATTTTATAATTTCTCAACAACACCACATGGCTAATGAGAACAAGATTTACCCCACCATACAAGACAAGCACAGGTTCATCCAGCTTATGATGACAGAGGCGTGACACATATGTTAACCCCTGAAGACCTGAGGGCAGTTTTAGCACATTTGTCCTCACCTGGATTTTGTTCTTAATGTTTCTTTTAAAACTGCCCCTTTTACCCTTAATGAAGTGTTCTACCTCCGTCTGTTCAGTCCAACCTGTTATTTCACAATCTGCTGCTGTAGTTGTGTCATGAGGCTGTGATAAAAGCTACAGGACCAGAAACAGAGATGAAAAAAAAAAAGCCAATTACCGAATCAGCGCGTCGGAAAGGATTTGCATCCAGACACGTTGTTTCTCTGTCCACCATAGTCCGTATATGAGTGGACTAAGCTAACCCGTTAGCTGCTAACCCGTTAGCCACTAACACAGCTAAACTCTTTGAACACAGTAAAGGGTGAATCTTGTAAACTTAAAGACAGCTGCTTCTCCATGTCTGAGACTGAAATCTGCACTAAACCAACACAGAAGAATCAGATTTCAGGACGTTTGTGGAGTGTGAGCCGCACAGAGCAGCTTTAATATCCTCAGACCAAAGAGAGTTCTGCACAGAGGATCACAGAACCTGAGGGGTTCTTCTGCTGTAGTTCTGGATGTACTCACCACAGTCACAGCTCTGCGACGGTCCCGTGTTACTTCGGTCTTTTCTGAGCAGCTCTTGTGTCGTGTTTTTGGTGTCAAATGGATTGTGCGTCAGAGGAAGCGAGTGTGCGATGATATAAAGTCTGAGGATTGTTGTGCTTCAGGTCGGGTGAGGCCAGGGTGAGTCCTGGGTGTGACCGACAAACGCAAAAACAGGGATCTCCGTTTAGAAGTGATAAATTATGGTTCTTTTCTGACAATAATTAGCAATGAAAATAACGTCCAGTGACTTTGAATATAGAAGGAGGAGATTGTAGTAAAATACATTTGACTTTTGAACACATTACAACACAAATAGTAAAGTGCAAGACTCTGATTACTTTAAAATCACAATATTACACAGAACAGAGGCAAAAAGTTACACGAGTAAAAGTATCGCATGAGAAAATCAATTTAAAAATGTACTTTACGAGTAAAAGGTAATAGTATTTTGCACAGATTTGTATTATTTTTGCACAGACAATTTAAAGATGAAATGTACTGATTTTGATAAAGAATTTGGCTGATTTTAAGTGATTCAACTGATTTTTTAATTTTTCCAGACGCTTTTGTGTTTTTGTGTATTTGGTTTGCTCAAAGTTGGGACCATAAAGAAAAGTTCATGTTCCCAAATGCAGAAAAGTAAAAAGTAAAAAGTAAAAAGTAAAAAGTCTCCACTGCAAAATGTAAAAGTAAAGTACAGAGACCGAAATATGGACTTTTACTTTTAACATTTATTTAATGTCAAATATGTAAAAGACACAATAATGTGTCATGACCTGGCTCAGGGAAATGACAAAGGGACGCCAAACAACGAAATATACCAAAATTAATTAGATTTATTTAAATTAAGATGAATCAAATAAAGGAAATGATATAACAATGAGATGTGACTGTCTGTAACATCAGTAGTGTAAAGGGGTGAATGAGTGAGTGGTCATGGTGTATGAAGTGTTGTATATGCAAAACTAAAATAAAAGGCTAACAAAGGGCTAAGGCGGTGCAGCGCAGGTGACGGCCTCGAGAGAGAGAGAACGAGAGAGAGAGAGAGAGAGAGAGAGAGCGAGCGGCAGTAGGCGGGCCTTTAAATAGGCGCAGCACGTCGGGCCCAGACGCACCACGCACACCTTGGTCCGCCCTCAGCTTCACCTGCACAGAAATAAATAGACGCACAGACAGCGCCCACACACACACACCCACTTGTAGGAAGGGGTCGTGACACCCCCCCTCTTGAAAACAGGGATTCCCCCCACTAGAATCACCGTGCCCAAGATTATAACTATACACCACCACCAAGTGTCAAAACAAACCAAGGCTACCAAAATACCACCACCGACGTCGCATCTGACCACCAAGCCTCGAACCACTCCCATAACTCTGGCGCCTAGAGCGGTGAGAAGAGATAGAAGGCAACACAAATAAGACAGACAGTGGACTACATGAAATATAACTAACTCAAAGGTGCACGTGACAACGCATCGGCCATTATGTTATCTTGACCCTTAATGTGGCGAACGTCAAGATCGAAGGTCTGTAAAAATAAAGACCACCTTATAAGTCTCTGGTTTGGACCTCGTAATGAGTGTAAAAATGTTAATGGGTTGTGGTCTGTGTAGATTACTAACGGCACTGATCCGCCCAAATAAACCTCAAAATGTTGAAGTGCCCAAATTAATGCCAATGTTTCTTTCTCTATAACGGAATAGTTTCTTTGGTGCTGATTTAATTTTTTTGAGAAGAAACAGACAGGCTTTAATACCCCCTGGTCGTCCTCCTGCAGCAGAACAGCACCTGCCCCAACGTCACTGGCGTCAACCTGGAGCACGAACTGCCTGTCAAAGCGAGGAGCTGACAACACAGGGTTACAACACAACAGAGATTTAACATTGTCAAAAGCCTGCTGACATTCTGAGGACCAAATAAACTGGGCTCTAGCCTTTAGCAGTTCTGTTAGTGGGAATACAACTGTGGAGAAATTTTTACAGAAACTTCTGTAATAACCCACTAACCCCAAAAACCGCTGGAGTTCCTTCTTGGTGGTTGGTTGGGGAAACTCAGCAACAGCAACGACTTTGGCATGGACTGGAGCCACTTTTCCCTGCCCCACTACACGGCCGAGGTATGTCACCGTCGCTTTCGCAAACTCGCACTTGGCCAAATTAACAGTGAGGCGCGCATCAGCCAAACGATCGAACAACGCCCGGATGCGCCGTAGGTGAGAATGTCACGTGTCGCTGTAAACGACTAAATCGTCTAGGTAGACAGAGCATCCCTCCAACCCAGCCACCACCATATTCATAAGCCGCTGGAAGGTGGCAGGAGCGTTCTTTAGACCAAACGGCATTACAGAATAAGAGCAGAGTCCAGATGGTGTCACAAATGCTGCAATTTCCTGTGCACGCGCAGAGAGTGGTACTTGCCAGTAGCCCTTTAAAAGGTCAAATTTGGACACAAATTTGGCAGAGCCGACGCGGTCAATGCAATCATCCATTCTCGGTAATGGGAAAGAATCTGATTTTGTTACCGAATTTACTTTGCGCATGTCGGTACAAAAGCGTGGTGTGTTGTCAGATTTTGGCACCAAAATACACGGAGAAGCCCAACTTGAAGAGGATGGTACAGCGATGTTATTTTGAAGCATATAGTCAACTTCAGCATCAAGGTACTTTAATTTTTCAGGGGCCATACGGTAAAACCGCTGTTTTATCGGACGAGCATCCCCGACATCAATGTCGTGTTCAATCCAGGTGGTCCTGGAGGGAACATCACCGAAAAGCACAGGATATGTTCTAATCAACAGAGTCAACTCGTTCCGTCGGGATTCAGACAGGTGGGACAATAAAGTGTCTAGCCTACCCAAAGACTCTGAATTTTTCAAACGACCACACAAAAGACTATCATCAGGCTCTGGGACACCACCCTCCTGCGCCAAAGCCACAGAATCAACAGCAAGCGCTGGGCACACCGAGCCTTCCAGTCCCCCAGGGGTGTCAGAGCTGCGCTGATAATAGGGTTTTAGTAAATTAACATGACAGAGCATTGTGGACTTTCTCCTCCCTGGAGTTGCAATTAAATAATTCAAATCTGAGACTTTTTCCGTGACTATATGAGGACCAGTATACTTGGCCTGGAACGGAGACCCCACGACGGGCGTTAGAGCAAGCACCTGATCCCCCGGGCTAAACTCATGGCGCTCCGTCCGACGGTCATAAATGTCCTTCATTTTCTTTTGTGACTGTTGCAACTTTTCTTTAGCCATACAACCAGCCATAAATAAACGATGACGAAAGCCATTTACAAAGTTGATAAGGTTTTTTGGCGGCTCAGCTTCTACAAAAGTACTTTTTAAAACAGCTAAAGGACCGCGCACAGAGTGGCCAAAAACAAGCTCATTCGGACTGAAACCCGTACTCTCTTGTACTGCTTCTCTAGCCGCTAGCATCAGCCAGGGAAGCCCCTCTTCCCAGTCTCTGTCCAGCTCAGTACAGTATGCGCGCAACAGGGACTTTAGAGTCTGGTGAAATCGTTCGAGTGCTCCCTGACTCTGTGCATGATACGCTGTGGACTGATTATGTCGGACACAGAGTGATTTTAAGACTTGAGCGAACAAGTGAGACGAGAAGTTTGAGCCCCGATCACTTTGAATCACCTTGGGAATGCCGAACACAGATATGAACTGCGACAGCGCTTTCACAACTGCTTTGGTTGTTATGGACCGCAGTGGATACGCAGCCGGATAGCGTGTACTTTGGCACATCATTGTGAGCAGGTACTTGCAACCAGATCTTGAACTGGGCAACGGACCAACACAATCAATGAGGAGATATTCGAAAGGCTCACTCATGGCCGGAATGGGATGTAGAGGCGCTGGCTTTATTGTTTGGTTTGGCGTCCCTTTGTCATTTCCCTGAGCCAGGTCATGACAAACTTGAACCACTGAACGTCATGTAGATGAAATATTGTAAATTACAGGAGTTGGATTAAAATAAGACGCTATTTCCTACACTGCAAAAAGGCCTGTCAAAAAATAAGAAAAAAATACAAATTTTGAGGTCAAAATTCCCTATTTTAAGTTAAATTTTCTGCCAGTGCAGTAAGAAATTTTCACTTCCCAAGTTTTCTTAAAACAAGACGAAATCTGAATCTTGTTCTAAGCAGAAAACACGAGTTTCAAGTGTTTATGGACAGATTTTTCCCCTTAAGTGAAGTGAAAGAGGCTTAACCTGGACTGAGTTCATATAAAAAGTGCTTAGAATAAGGTGTAATGTCCTCGGACGATCAGCAGGTCCCTGAGGACCTAAGGGGGCGAGAGGTTCGTATTAGAAGGATTTTAAAGTCTAAATAAAGTCAAATGTTCTTCATTTAAAGCTGCATTGAGTAACTTTTCTGTCAAATGTTTATCTCCATGGAGATGTTATTACTTTGTCTGGAATGTTCCACAGTACGGCATTAAATCTTTCTATGGTCATGGAGACCAAACCAGACCAGGTTACAGGTCAGATCTGTGGAGAGAGATAAGATAAGATAAGTCAGGACTTTATTGATCTCACAGTGGAGAAATTCAACAGTCACAGAAGCTCCAGGACAGTTTAGTGCAAAAAAGGGGGAAAAGTTTGATGCAATCAAGAGAAACAATAATAACAATAGAAATAATAATATAAAGTGAATAAGTATATGTACAAAATTTACAAAGAGAATTGAAATATAAATACTATAGATATAAAATAAAGAAAGTACAAAAACAGTGCAGTTGTCACAGTGCAGCAGTGGCACAGACATGGTTATTGCACAGAGCAGTTGTACAGTCTGACCGCAGTGGGGATGAATGATCTGCAGTAGCTCCTTCCTGCACTGAGGGAGTCTCAGACGGTCTCAGCTCCTCCACAGTCTGGTCCAGGGGGTCAGAGGTGTTGTCCATGATGGATGTAAGTTTGGACGACACTCTCCTCTCAGCCGCCTCCTCCACAGAGTCCAGGGGACAGGACAGAGCCTCCTGACCAGCCTGTTCGGCGACTCCGCTCACAGTCACAATACCTTTTATTTTTGAGCTCTGAAACCTGTAAAGGAATAAATGTAAAGACAGAGTTTCCTCAGGTTTGACTGAGCAAATTTACGACTTTTTAAGACCTTTTTAAGACACTTAAATGAACATTAAGACCAACGTCGCACCAAACACCAGATCCAAGTCTAATAATGACCATTACTCACTGCTTTAGTGAACAAAAAGACTTTTATTATAACATTTCATTCAGAACTCATTTATAGTCGTGTGCATTGCTGTAAAATGGCCCAAAAAAGAATTTCTAACAAGACAAACTAAACTTTCACAGTGTCTTGTCTCACGTTGCTCTGC
This sequence comes from Odontamblyopus lacepedii, assembly GCA_034769755.1. NCBI lineage: Eukaryota > Metazoa > Chordata > Actinopteri > Gobiiformes > Gobiidae > Odontamblyopus > Odontamblyopus lacepedii. Next base: position 1,027,094 of record CM068348.1, read on the forward strand.
AGCCCGGAGAGTTTACACAAAAATAGGCTCATGAGATTTAAGACTTTTGTGGAAAAAATAAGACTTGGACATAATTTAAGACTTTTGAAGGCCTTAATTTAGGAACATGAAATTTAAGATCTTTTTAATGAAGACCTACGGTATTGTATACGATATGTTTTTATGAACATGTTTCTATAACCGCAGAACTTTGTAAGTGTAAAAGACAGAAACGTCCTTTTCCCCTCTGAAAGTGCAGACATAGAGGTTTCCGTACATTTCTGCGGCTTTATCCTACGTCACACTCACGCTGTGTGATGACGGGAGCAAAACGAGTGTCCAATAGGAACTTTGTTTTCCCCAAACTCATGCGCTCCGTCCATTTTGATCGAGCCAAACTTTGCCAAAGAGTGAAGTGAGTCAAGATGGTCGACTCCTCTGACTGTGTGTGTTTATAACGAGGGAAAAAGTCGCTCTAAGTGGAGTTAATTCTCACACACATGGAAAATGACACATCTTGGTGTGTGTAATTGTGCATCTCTTTCTATTTTTATTTAAAGGTTTATTTCACTCAAAATGAACAAATCCAAATGTAATTTCCACCCTGGAAATGCAGAAGTGCTGTGGCTCTGGCCCTGGACCTGACAGGAGCTGTTTCCAGGACTGGACCAGGAAAGTCATGGAGCCACTGCACTTTTTTTGTTTTTAGGGCAATAAGGAGATTTTTAATTTACTTACAGACTTGAGATTTTGCATTTTTGTAGCTAAGGCCCGAAATTAAGCATTTTTATGTCCAAAAAGTTGTTTCTACATGTTTGCTGTGGGTTTTGTATAAAAGAGTGTGAATTTTATTTTCTGTTTTTTTTCATCTCTATTTCTGGTCCTGTAGCTTTTCTCACAGCCTCATGACACAACTACAGCAGCAGATTGTGAAATAACAGGTTGGACTGAACAAAAGGAGGTAGAACACTTCATTAGGGGTAAAAGGGGCAGTTTTAAAAGCAACATTAAGAACAAAATCCAGGCGACGAGAAATGTACTAAAACTGCCCTCAGATCTTCAGGAGTTAAGACTTTTCAGACCCCTGAAGGTCGAGTGTTTAATGTCACACTGCGGAACATTCCAGGCAGAACAATGACGGACCCCCAACCGAAAAGTTACACAGTGCAGCTTTAAGTCCTAGTCCTTACCTAGATATCGCTTTTTGCAGTGGCGCTTTTTCCAGAGGGAGACGAGTTTCTTTTCCTATCGTTTCAAAGCAAAGACGTCTCTCGGGAAGTGCGTTTTAACTCCGCGGAAATGTCAATTAAAACGGGAAAACTTCAAAATGACGTCGTTTAAACTCTGAGATGTGTAAAATGCTCCCCGCTGAACGGCCGTCAAAACAGAGGCCTGATCTGAGACGAGGAAAGACAACTCGTGTTTATTTACAGTTGGAATTGTCACGGCGTTGTTTGAAAATGCGGCGAGGAGGCGTTGGAAAGATGACAGTTTAAGAAAAGAAAAGGCTGGAACAATTATGGGCGACGGCGCAGAGGGAACGAGAAACAAACAAGAACGGTTTGAAGTTTGAGTCAGGACGACCGCTGACCCCAGGGCGAGGAGACGAGGAGGAGGCGAGGAGGAGACAAGGAGGAGGCGAGGAGGAGGCGAGGAGGAGACGAGGAGGAGACGAGGAGGAGGCGAGGAGGAGGCGAGGAGGAGACGAGGAGGAGACGAGGAGGAGACGAGGACGAGACGAGGAGGAGGAGGCGAGGAGGAGACGAGGAGGAGGCAAGGAGGAGGCGAGGAGGAGACGAGGAGGAGACGAGGACGAGACGAGGAGGAGGAGGCGAGGAGGAGGCGAGGAGGAGACGAGGAGGAGACGAGGAGGAGGCGAGGAGGAGGCGAGGAGGAGGCGAGGAGGAGACGAGGAGGAGACGAGGACGAGACGAGGAGGAGGAGGCGAGGAGGAGACGAGGAGGAGGCAAGGAGGAGACGAGGAGGAGGCGAGGAGGAGACGAGGAGGAGGCGAGGAGGAGGCGAGGAGGAGGCGAGGAGGAGACGAGGAGGAGACGAGGAGGAGGCGAGGAGGAGGCAAGGAGGAGGCGAGGAGGAGGCGAGGAGGAGACGAGGAGGCGAGAAGGAGGCAAGGAGGAGGCGAGGAGGAGGCGAGGAGGCGACGAGGAGGAGGCGAGGAGGAGGCGAGGAGGAGGCGAGAAGGAGGCGAAGAGGAGAAGAGGAGAAGAGGAGGAAACGAGGAGGAGGCGAGGAGGAGGTGAGGAGGCGAGGAGAAGGCGAGGAGGAGGCAAGGAGGAGGCGAGAAGGAGACGAGGAGGAGGAGGCGAGGAGGAGACGAGGAGGAGACGAGGAGGAGACGAGGAGGAGGCGAGGAGGAGGCGAGGACGCGAGGAGAAGGCGAGGAGGAGGCGAGGAGGAGGCGAGAAGGAGACGAGGAGGATGAGAGGAGGAGGAGAGGAGGAGGCGAGGAGGAGGCGAGGAGGAGACGAGGAGGAGACGAGGAGGAGGCAAGGAGGAGGCGAGGAGGAGGCGAGGAGGAGGAGAGGAGGAGGAGAGGAGGAGGCGAGGAGGAGACGAGGAGGAGGCGAGGAGGAGGCGAGGAGGAGGCGAGGAGGAGACCAGGAGGAGGCGAGGAGGTGGTGAGGAGGAGGAGAGGAGGAGGCGAGGAGGAGGCGAGGAGGAGGCGAGGAGGAGACGAGGAGGAGGCGAGGAGGAGGCGAGGAGGAGGAGAGGAGGAGACGAGGAGGAGGCGAGGAGGAGACGAGGAGGAGGCGAGGAGGAGACTTCCCTTTTTAAGAAGGAAAAACAGGGAAATGGGAAAACAGTTTGTTCACTGCAAAAATCAGAAAAAAACACAAGTGTTCAGGTAAAAATTTCCTATTTTAAGTGAAATTTTCTGCCAGTGCAGTAAGAAATTTTCACTTACCAATTTTTCTTAAAACAAGATGAAATATGAATCTTGTTCTAAGCAGTGCCCATATGCTCCTCCTCAATAAGCACTGATTAGAAGAGCAGGACGAAACCCGAAGCAAAATCTAATTTTATGTCCGTGTTCGCACAGAGCAGAGCTACAGCACAGAGCAGAGCTACGGCACAGAGCAGAGCTACAGCACAGAGCAGAGCTACAGCACAGAGCAGAGCTAAAGCACAGAGCTACGGCACAGAGCAGAGCTACAGCACAGAGCTACGGCACAGAGCAGAGCTACGGCACAGAGCAGAGCTACAGCACAGAGCAGAGCTACAGCACAGAGCAGAGCTACAGCACAGAGCTACAGCACAGAGCAGAGCTACGGCACAGAGCTACAGCACAGAGCAGAGCTACGGCACAGAGCAGAGCTACGGCACAGAGCAGAGCTACGGCACAGAGCAGAGCTACGGCACAGAGCAGAGCTACAGCACAGAGCAGAGCTACAGCACAGAGCAGAGCTACAGCACAGAGCAGAGCTACAGCACAGAGCTACAGCACAGAGCTACAGCACAGAGCAGAGCTACAGCACAGAGCAGAGCTACAGCACAGAGCAGAGCTACAGCACAGAGCAGAGCTACAGCACAGAGCAGAGCTACAGCACAGAGCAGAGCTACAGCACAGAGCTACAGCACAGAGCAGAGCTACAGCACAGAGCAGAGCTACAGCACAGAGCAGAGCTACAGCACAGAGCAGAGCTACAGCACAGAGCAGAGCTACAGCACAGAGCTACAGCACAGAGCAGAGCTACAGCACAGAGCAGAGCTACAGCACAGAGCAGAGCTACAGCACAGAGCAGAGCTACAGCACAGAGCAGAGCTACAGCACAGAGCAGAGCTACAGCACAGAGCTACAGCACAGAGCAGAGCTACAGCACAGAGCAGAGCTACAGCACAGAGCAGAGCAGAGCTACAGCACAGAGCAGAGCTACAGCACAGAGCAGAGCTACAGCACAGAGCAGAGCTACAGCACAGAGCTACAGCACAGAGCAGAGCTACAGCACAGAGCAGAGCTACAGCACAGAGCAGAGCTACAGCACAGAGCAGAGCTACAGCACAGAGCAGAGCTACAGCACAGAGCAGAGCTACAGCACAGAGCAGAGCTACAGCACAGAGCTACAGCACAGAGCAGAGCTACAGCACAGAGCAGAGCTACAGCACAGAGCAGAGCTACGGCACAGAGCAGAGCTACAGCACAGAGCAGAGCTACAGCACAGAGCAGAGCTACAGCACAGAGCTACAGCACAGAGCAGAGCTACAGCACAGAGCAGAGCTACAGCACAGAGCAGAGCTACAGCACAGAGCAGAGCTACAGCACAGAGCAGAGCTACAGCACAGAGCAGAGCTACAGCACAGAGCTACAGCACAGAGCAGAGCTACAGCACAGAGCAGAGCTACAGCACAGAGCAGAGCTACAGCACAGAGCAGAGCTACAGCACAGAGCTACAGCACAGAGCAGAGCTACAGCACAGAGCAGAGCTACAGCACAGAGCAGAGCTACAGCACAGAGCAGAGCTACAGCACAGAGCAGAGCTACAGCACAGAGCAGAGCTACAGCACAGAGCAGAGCTACAGCACAGAGCAGAGCTACAGCACAGAGCAGAGCTGCAGCACAGAGCAGAGCTACAGCACAGAGCAGAGCTACAGCACAGAGCAGAGTTACAGCACAGAGCAGAGCTACAGCACAGAGCAGAGTTACAGCACAGAGCAGAGCTACAGCACAGAGCAGAGCTACAGCACAGAGCAGAGCTACAGCACAGAGCTACAGCACAGAGCAGAGCAGGCTACAGCACACAGAGCTACAGCACAGAGCAGAGCTTCCGCACAGAGCAGAGCTACAGCACAGAGCAGAGTTACAGCACAGAGCAGAGCTACAGCACAGAGCAGAGCTACAGCACAGAGCAGAGCTACAGCACAGAGCTACAGCACAGAGCAGAGCTACAGCACAGAGCAGAGCTACAGCACAGAGCAGAGCTACAGCACAGAGCTATGGCACAGGGCTACAGCACAGAGCAGAGCTACAGCACAGAGCAGAGCTACAGCACAGAGCAGAGCTACAGCACAGAGCAGAGCTACAGCACAGAGCAGAGCTACAGCACAGAGCAGAGCTACAGCACAGAGCTACAGCACAGAGCAGAGCTACAGCACAGAGCAGAGCTACAGCACAGAGCAGAGCTACAGCACAGAGCAGAGCTACAGCACAGAGCTACAGCACAGAGCAGAGCTACAGCACAGAGCAGAGCTACAGCACAGAGCTACAGCACAGAGCAGAGCTACAGCACAGAGCAGAGCTACAGCACAGAGCAGAGCTACAGCACAGAGCAGAGCTACAGCACAGAGCAGAGCTACAGCACAGAGCAGAGCTACAGCACAGAGCTACAGCACAGAGCAGAGCTACAGCACAGAGCAGAGCTACAGCACAGAGCAGAGCTACAGCACAGAGCTACAGCACAGAGCAGAGCTACAGCACAGAGCAGAGCTACAGCACAGAGCAGAGCTACAGCACAGAGCAGAGCTACAGCACAGAGCAGAGCTACAGCACAGAGCAGAGCTACAGCACAGAGCAGAGCTACAGCACAGAGCAGAGCTACAGCACAGAGCTACAGCACAGAGCAGAGCTACAGCACAGAGCAGAGCTACAGCACAGCACAGAGCTACAGCACAGAGCAGAGCTACAGCACAGAGCTACAGCACAGAGCAGAGCTACAGCACAGAGCAGAGCTACAGAGCAGGCAGCACAGAGCAGAGCTACAGCACAGAGCAGAGCTACAGCACAGAGCAGAGCTACAGCACAGAGCTACAGCACAGAGCAGAGCTACAGCACAGAGCAGAGCTACAGCACAGAGCAGAGCTACAGCACAGAGCAGAGCTACAGCACAGAGCAGAGCTACAGCACAGAGCAGAGCTACAGCACAGAGCAGAGCTACAGCACAGAGCAGAGCTACAGCACAGAGCTACAGCACAGAGCAGAGCTACAGCACAGAGCAGAGCTACAGCACAGAGCAGAGCTACAGCACAGAGCAGAGCTACAGCACAGAGCTACAGCACAGAGCAGAGCTACAGCACAGAGCAGAGCTACAGCACAGAGCAGAGCTACAGCACAGAGCAGAGCTACAGCACAGAGCAGAGCTACAGCACAGAGCAGAGCTACAGCACAGAGCAGAGCTACAGCACAGAGCTACAGCACAGAGCAGAGCTACAGCACAGAGCAGAGCTACAGCACAGAGCTACAGCACAGAGCAGAGCTACAGCACAGAGCAGAGCTACAGCACAGAGCAGAGCTACAGCACAGAGCAGAGCTACAGCACAGAGCAGAGCTACAGCACAGAGCTACAGCACAGAGCAGAGCTACGGCACAGAGCAGAGCTACAGCACAGAGCAGAGCTACAGCACAGAGCAGAGCTACAGCACAGAGCAGAGCTACAGCACAGAGCAGAGCTACAGCACAGAGCTACAGCACAGAGCAGAGCTACAGCACAGAGCAGAGCTACAGCACAGAGCAGAGCTACAGCACAGAGCAGAGCTACAGCACAGAGCAGAGCTACAGCACAGAGCAGAGCTACAGCACAGAGCAGAGCTACAGCACAGAGCAGAGCTACAGCACAGAGCAGAGCTACAGCACAGAGCAGAGCTACAGCACAGAGCAGAGCTACAGCACAGAGCAGAGCTACAGCACAGAGCTACAGCACAGAGCAGAGCTACAGCACAGAGCAGAGCTACAGCACAGAGCTACAGCACAGAGCAGAGCTACAGCACAGAGCAGAGCTACAGCACAGAGCAGAGCTACAGCACAGAGCAGAGCTACAGCACAGAGCAGAGCTACGGCACAGAGCAGAGCTACAGCACAGAGCAGAGCTACAGCACAGAGCAGAGCTACAGCACAGAGCAGAGCTACAGCACAGAGCTACAGCACAGAGCAGAGCTACAGCACAGAGCAGAGCTACAGCACAGAGCTACAGCACAGAGCAGAGCTACAGCACAGAGCAGAGCTACAGCACAGAGCAGAGCTACAGCACAGAGCAGAGCTACAGCACAGAGCAGAGCTACAGCACAGAGCTACAGCACAGAGCAGAGCTACAGCACAGAGCAGAGCTACAGCACAGAGCAGAGCTACAGCACAGAGCAGAGCTACAGCACAGAGCAGAGCTACAGCACAGAGCTACAGCACAGAGCAGAGCTACAGCACAGAGCAGAGCTACAGCACAGAGCTACAGCACAGAGCAGAGCTACAGCACAGAGCAGAGCTACAGCACAGAGCAGAGCTACAGCACAGAGCAGAGCTACAGCACAGAGCAGAGCTACAGCACAGAGCAGAGCTACAGCACAGAGCAGAGCTACAGCACAGAGCAGAGCTACAGCACAGAGCAGAGCTACAGCACAGAGCTACAGCACAGAGCAGAGCTACAGCACAGAGCAGAGCTACAGCACAGAGCAGAGCTACAGCACAGAGCAGAGCTACAGCACAGAGCAGAGCTACAGCACAGAGCAGAGCTACAGCACAGAGCAGAGCTACAGCACAGAGCAGAGCTACAGCACAGAGCAGAGCTACAGCACAGAGCAGAGCTACAGCACAGAGCAGAGCTACAGCACAGAGCTACAGCACAGAGCAGAGCTACAGCACAGAGCAGAGCTACAGCACAGAGCAGAGCTACAGCACAGAGCAGAGCTACAGCACAGAGCTACAGCACAGAGCAGAGCTACAGCACAGAGCAGAGCTACAGCACAGAGCAGAGCTACAGCACAGAGCAGAGCTACAGCACAGAGCTACAGCACAGAGCAGAGCTACAGCACAGAGCAGAGCTACAGCACAGAGCAGAGCTACAGCACAGAGCAGAGCTACAGCACAGAGCAGAGCTACAGCACAGAGCAGAGCTACAGCACAGAGCAGAGCTACAGCACAGAGCTACAGCACAGAGCAGAGCTACAGCACAGAGCAGAGCTACAGCACAGAGCAGAGCTACAGCACAGAGCAGAGCTACAGCACAGAGCTACAGCACAGAGCAGAGCTACAGCACAGAGCAGAGCTACAGCACAGAGCTACAGCACAGAGCAGAGCTACAGCACAGAGCAGAGCTACAGAGCAGAGCTACAGCACAGAGCAGAGCTACAGCACAGAGCAGAGCTACAGCACAGAGCAGAGCTACAGCACAGAGCAGAGCTACAGCACAGAGCAGAGCTACAGCACAGAGCAGAGCTACAGCACAGAGCTACAGCACAGAGCAGAGCTACAGCACAGAGCAGAGCTACAGCACAGAGCAGAGCTACAGCACAGAGCAGAGCTACAGCACAGAGCAGAGCTACAGCACAGAGCAGAGCTACAGCACAGAGCAGAGCTACAGCACAGAGCAGAGCTACAGCACAGAGCAGAGCTACAGCACAGAGCAGAGCTACAGCACAGAGCAGAGCTACAGCACAGAGCAGAGCTACAGCACAGAGCAGAGCTACAGCACAGAGCTACAGCACAGAGCAGAGCTACAGCACAGAGCAGAGCTACAGCACAGAGCAGAGCTACGGCACAGAGCAGAGCTACGGCACAGAGCAGAGCTACAGCACAGAGCAGAGCTACAGCACAGAGCTTAGCCACAGCCCAGAGCTACAGCACAGAGCAGAGCTACAGCACAGAGCAGAGCTACAGCACAGAGCTACAGCACAGAGCAGAGCTACAGCACAGAGCAGAGCTACAGCACAGAGCAGAGCTACAGCACAGAGCAGAGCTACAGCACAGAGCAGAGCTACAGCACAGAGCAGAGCTACAGCACAGAGCAGAGCTACAGCACAGAGCAGAGCTACAGCACAGAGCAGAGCTACAGCACAGAGCAGAGCTACAGCACAGAGCAGAGCTACAGCACAGAGCAGAGCTACAGCACAGAGCAGAGCTACAGCACAGAGCAGAGCTACAGCACAGAGCAGAGCTACAGCACAGAGCAGAGCTACAGCACAGAGCAGAGCTACAGCACAGAGCAGAGCTACAGCACAGAGCAGAGCTACAGCACAGAGCAGAGCTACAGCACAGAGCAGAGCTACAGCACAGAGCTACAGCACAGAGCAGAGCTACAGCACAGAGCAGAGCTACAGCACAGAGCAGAGCTACAGCACAGAGCTACAGCACAGAGCAGAGCTACAGCACAGAGCAGAGCTACAGCACAGAGCAGAGCTACAGCACAGAGCAGAGCTACAGCACAGAGCAGAGCTACAGCACAGAGCAGAGCTACAGCACAGAGCAGAGCTACAGCACAGAGCAGAGCTACAGCACAGAGCAGAGCTACAGCACAGAGCTACAGCACAGAGCAGAGCTACAGCACAGAGCAGAGCTACAGCACAGAGCTACAGCACAGAGCAGAGCTACAGCACAGAGCAGAGCTACAGCACAGAGCAGAGCTACAGCACAGAGCAGAGCTACAGCACAGAGCTACAGCACAGAGCAGAGCTACAGCACAGAGCAGAGCTACAGCACAGAGCAGAGCTACAGCACAGAGCAGAGCTACAGCACAGAGCAGAGCTACAGCACAGAGCAGAGCTACAGCACAGAGCAGAGCTACAGCACAGAGCAGAGCTACAGCACAGAGCAGAGCTACGGCACAGAGCAGAGCTACAGCACAGAGCAGAGCTACAGCACAGAGCAGAGCTACAGCACAGAGCTACAGCACAGAGCAGAGCTACGGCACAGAGCAGAGCTACAGCACAGAGCAGAGCTACAGCACAGAGCAGAGCTACAGCACAGAGCAGAGCTACAGCACAGAGCAGAGCTACAGCACAGAGCAGAGCTACAGCACAGAGCAGAGCTACAGCACAGAGCTACAGCACAGAGCAGAGCTACAGCACAGAGCAGAGCTACAGCACAGAGCAGAGCTACAGCACAGAGCAGAGCTACAGCACAGAGCAGAGCTACAGCACAGAGCAGAGCTACAGCACAGAGCAGAGCTACAGCACAGAGCAGAGCTACAGCACAGAGCTACAGCACAGAGCAGAGCTACGGCACAGAGCAGAGCTACAGCACAGAGCAGAGCTACGGCACAGAGCAGAGCTACGGCACAGAGCAGAGCTACAGCACAGAGCAGAGCTACGGCACAGAGCAGAGCTACAGCACAGAGCAGAGCTACAGCACAGAGCTACAGCACAGAGCAGAGCTACAGCACAGAGCAGAGCTACAGCACAGAGCAGAGCTACGGCACAGAGCAGAGCTACAGCACAGAGCAGAGCTACAGCACAGAGCAGAGCTACAGCACAGAGCAGAGCTACAGCACAGAGCAGAGCTACAGCACAGAGCAGAGCTACAGCACAGAGCAGAGCTACAGCACAGAGCAGAGCTACAGCACAGAGCTACAGCACAGAGCAGAGCTACAGCACAGAGCAGAGCTACAGCACAGAGCTACAGCACAGAGCAGAGCTACAGCACAGAGCAGAGCTACAGCACAGAGCAGAGCTACAGCACAGAGCAGAGCTACAGCACAGAGCTACAGCACAGAGCAGAGCTACGGCACAGAGCAGAGCTACAGCACAGAGCAGAGCTACAGCACAGAGCAGAGCTACAGCACAGAGCTACAGCACAGAGCAGAGCTACAGCACAGAGCAGAGCTACAGCACAGAGCTACAGCACAGAGCAGAGCTACAGCACAGAGCAGAGCTACAGCACAGAGCAGACCTACAGCACAGAGCAGAGCTACAGCACAGAGCTACAGCACAGAGCAGAGCTACAGCACAGAGCAGAGCTACAGCACAGAGCAGAGCTACAGCACAGAGCAGAGCTACAGCACAGAGCTACAGCACAGAGCAGAGCTACAGCACAGAGCAGAGCTACAGCACAGAGCAGAGCTACAGCACAGAGCTACAGCACAGAGCAGAGCTACAGCACAGAGCAGAGCTACGGCACAGAGCAGAGCTACGGCACAGAGCAGAGCTACGGCACAGAGCAGAGCTACGGCACAGAGCAGAGCTACAGCACAGAGCAGAGCTACAGCACAGAGCTACGGCACAGAGCAGAGCTACGGCACAGAGCAGAGCTACGGCACAGAGCTACGGCACAGAGCAGAGCTACAGCACAGAGCAGAGCTACGGCACAGAGCAGAGCTACGGCACAGAGCAGAGCTACGGCACAGAGCAGAGCTACAGCACAGAGCAGAGCTACAGCACAGAGCTACAGCACAGAGCAGAGCTACAGCACAGAGCTACGGCACAGAGCAGAGCTACAGCACAGAGCAGAGCTACAGCACAGAGCAGAGCTACAGCACAGAGCAGAGCTACGGCACAGAGCTACAGCACAGAGCAGAGCTACAGCACAGAGCAGAGCTACAGCACAGAGCAGAGCTACAGCACAGAGCTACAGCACAGAGCAGAGCTACAGCACAGAGCAGAGCTACAGCACAGAGCTACAGCACAGAGCAGAGCTACAGCACAGAGCAGAGCTACAGCACAGAGCAGAGCTACAGCACAGAGCAGAGCTACAGCACAGAGCAGAGCTACAGCACAGAGCAGAGCTACAGCACAGAGCTTCAGCACAGAGCAGAGCTACAGCACAGAGCAGAGCTACAGCACAGAGCAGAGCTACAGCACAGAGCTACAGCACAGAGCAGAGCTACAGCACAGAGCAGAGCTACGGCACAGAGCAGAGCTACGGCACAGAGCAGAGCTACGGCACAGAGCAGAGCTACAGCACAGAGCTACAGCACAGAGCAGAGCTACAGCACAGAGCAGAGCTACAGCACAGAGCAGAGCTACAGCACAGAGCAGAGCTACAGCACAGAGCTACAGCACAGAGCAGAGCTACAGCACAGAGCAGAGCTACAGCACAGAGCAGAGCTACAGCACAGAGCAGAGCTACAGCACAGAGCAGAGCTACAGCACAGAGCAGAGCTACAGCACAGAGCTACAGCACAGAGCAGAGCTACAGCACAGAGCAGAGCTACGGCACAGAGCAGAGCTACGGCACAGAGCAGAGCTACGGCACAGAGCAGAGCTACGGCACAGAGCAGAGCTACAGCACAGAGCTACAGCACAGAGCAGAGCTACAGCACAGAGCAGAGCTACAGCACAGAGCAGAGCTACAGCACAGAGCTACAGCACAGAGCAGAGCTACAGCACAGAGCAGAGCTACAGCACAGAGCTACAGCACAGAGCAGAGCTACAGCACAGAGCAGAGCTACAGCACAGAGCAGAGCTACAGCACAGAGCTACAGCACAGAGCAGAGCTACAGCACAGAGCAGAGCTACAGCACAGAGCTACAGCACAGAGCAGAGCTATGGCACAGAGCTACAGCACAGAGCAGAGCTACAGCACAGAGCAGAGCTACAGAGCAGAGCTACAGCACAGAGCAGAGCTACAGCACAGAGCTACAGCACAGAGCAGAGCTACAGCACAGAGCTACAGCACAGAGCAGAGCTACAGCACAGAGCAGAGCTACAGCACAGAGCAGAGCTACAGCACAGAGCAGAGCTACGGCACAGAGCTACAGCACAGAGCAGAGCTACAGCACAGAGCAGAGCTACAGAGCAGAGCTACAGCACAGAGCAGAGCTACAGCACAGAGCAGAGCTACAGCACAGAGCTACAGCACAGAGCTACAGCACAGAGCAGAGCTACAGCACAGAGCAGAGCTACAGCACAGAGCTACAGCACAGAGCAGAGCTACAGCACAGAGCAGAGCTACAGAGCAGAGCTACAGCACAGAGCAGAGCTACAGCACAGAGCTACAGCACAGAGCAGAGCTACAGCACAGAGCAGAGCTACAGCACAGAGCTACAGCACAGAGCAGAGCTACAGCACAGAGCAGAGCTACAGCACAGAGCTACGGCACAGAGCAGAGCTACAGCACAGAGCAGAGCTACAGCACAGAGCAGAGCTACAGCACAGAGCAGACCTACAGCACAGAGCAGAGCTACAGCACAGAGCTACAGCACAGAGCAGAGCTACAGCACAGAGCAGAGCTACAGCACAGAGCTACAGCACAGAGCTACAGCACAGAGCAGAGCTACAGCACAGAGCAGAGCTACAGCACAGAGCTACAGCACAGAGCAGAGCTACAGCACAGAGCAGAGCTACAGCACAGAGCAGAGCTACAGCACAGAGCTACAGCACAGAGCAGAGCTACAGCACAGAGCAGAGCTACAGCACAGAGCTACAGCACAGAGCTACAGCACAGAGCAGAGCTACAGCACAGAGCTACAGCACAGAGCAGAGCTACAGCACAGAGCAGAGCTACAGCACAGAGCTACAGCACAGAGCAGAGCTACAGCACAGAGCAGAGCTACAGAGCAGAGCTACAGCACAGAGCAGAGCTACAGCACAGAGCTACAGCACAGAGCAGAGCTACAGCACAGAGCTACAGCACAGAGCAGAGCTACGGCACAGAGCAGAGCTACGGCACAGAGCAGAGCTACAGCACAGAGCTACAGCACAGAGCAGAGCTACGGCACAGAGCAGAGCTACGGCACAGAGCAGAGCTACGGCACAGAGCAGAGCTACGGCACAGAGCAGAGCTACGGCACAGAGCAGAGCTACAGCACAGAGCAGAGCTACAGCACAGAGCAGAGCTACAGCACAGAGCTACAGCACAGAGCAGAGCTACGGCACAGAGCAGAGCTACAGCACAGAGCAGAGCTACAGCACAGAGCAGAGCTACAGCACAGAGCAGAGCTACAGCACAGAGCTACAGCACAGAGCAGAGCTACGGCACAGAGCAGAGCTACGGCACAGAGCAGAGCTACGGCACAGAGCAGAGCTACGGCACAGAGCAGAGCTACGGCACAGAGCAGAGCTACGGCACAGAGCAGAGCTACGGCACAGAGCAGAGCTACGGCACAGAGCAGACCTACGGCACAGAGCAGAGCTACGGCACAGAGCAGAGCTACAGCACAGAGCAGAGCTGAAGTTTGCCTAATAAAATGCCAAATAAATCTGTTTGTCACAATGTGCGTTTGGTTTGGTAAATGTGCAGAGAATAAACATCACTTTAAAACAAGAGAATGGAACTCCAGTTTGGAATTTGAAAATACAGGTTTAAAAATCCTACACACTTTTTTCACTTTGAAGCAGTTTTGTGTAAAGTGCAGTCGAAGTTCTCTTAAAGAAGAGGTTCTTAAACTGTGGGTGAGGGTCCAAAAAGGGCCACAGAGTGTTTAAGTGCAGAACTAAATTAATATTAATCCGATAAAATTTGTTTGTTGTTTTTGCAGTAGTTTTGGAGGGGGTTATTTTTCCTGTAAAGATATCGAGATATATATCGTATATTGAGATATAGCAAAATATATCGAGATATATTATTATATATTGTTTGGTCCCTATCGCCCAGCCCTAGTTCTTAAATGAAATTCAGAAGAACCAGTGGCACAGGAAAACTTCGTGTTGTCACGATTCAAATTTGGAACTGGATTTTAATACAAAGGAAATGACTGAAAACTTGATACCAGTGCTGATACAAGGCAAGTTTACAGAATAAGAAATACATTAAAATCACAATACAAACAAATCAAAATATACAACAAAGATGAAAAACAAAAAAACAAAAATGCTTCGACAAAAATGAATGAATGAAAAATAAAAGCTCAACATCCTGTTGCAGCCACTTTGGCTCTGGGTTTTGGTTCTGTTGGTTCCTTTGGGTTTGTAGAGTTAGCGGTTGTTGTTTTGAGACACTTTGTTCTTTTAATGCACCTTTAGTTAGTTTGCTTGTGTTGGGTGGACTTAGTTTGGGTTCTTGGTTCAGTGATTCTGTTTTATTTAAGTCCCTTTGTTTTTTTCCATTACTCTTTGTTTTTTTGTTGGTCGATTGTTTTCTTCCCACACTGTAAATAAATTGCACTTTTTTTAGCTAAATCTTCAACATCTTGGTTTTATTTGTTTCCCTTTTCCCTGAGCAAGGGAAACGTAACAATGGAAATAAATCTTGTGACGCTGCAGAAGTTTATCAAAGCAACGCCACAGTGAATGCGTTTATTTTTCACCAGGAGGTCAGAGTGACGATGGTCGAGTCTGACGCCGCACAAAACTTTTCCAGCTCATCCCAGAGATCCTCAGTGGGGTTCAGGTCCGGACTCTGAGGGGTTCAGGTCTGGACTCTGAGGGGTTCAGGTCAGGACTCAGTGGGGTTCAGGTCCGGACTCTGAGGGGTTCAGGTCAGGACTCAGTGGGGTTCAGGTCCGGACTCTGAGGGGTTCAGGTCTGGACTCTGAGGGGTTCAGGTCAGGACTCAGTGGGGTTCAGGTCCGGACTCTGAGGGGTTCAGGTCCGGACTCTGAGGGGTTCAGGTCCGGACTCTGAGGGGTTCAGGTCCGGACTCTGAGGGGTTCAGGTCCGGACTCTGAGGGGTTCAGGTCCGGACTCTGTGGGGTTCAGGTCCGGACTCTGAGGGGTTCAGGTCTGGACTCTGAGGGGTTCAGGTCTGGACTCTGAGCTCACACTGCTGCTGAACCTGGACCTGACCGACTGCACCCACACCTGAGATTAGACACACACCTGAGATTAGACACACCTGAGATTAGACACACACCTGAGATTAGACACACACCTGAGATTAGACACACCTGAGATTAGACCCACACCTGAGATTAGACCCACACCTGAGATTAGCCCCTCACCTGAGATTAGCCCCTCACCTGTGCTTCGTTAAATCCAGGTGAACACTGTATTTTCCGTCCTTCTGTTGTCCTAAACCGTGATGTAAACGTGTCGTTCCTGAGCCGGACTCTCGTGTCTCGCTCGTTGCTCCTGATTATTCTGGGCGCAGTGAAACTCATTACAGACGGTCTAAGCCTCTTAAATAACACAGAGTCGCTCCTGTCACAGAGTCGCTCCTGGTTTGGGAATTTAGTGTAAGACTGGAGCTTTAAAGCGCCCGTAGTGCACTATTTTCTGATCCTCCCAAACAGAAAACACTCTGTTCCACCTCGTGATGTCATCGTGTGGTGATACAGGAAGTGCTCCGCTGCGTTTTTAAACTCCACACACCTTCACTAGGATCACCTGGATCATTTCAGCCCCGGAGTCGCCGATTTTTACACAACTAAAAGGTAGAAAGTAAAGCTGGTAACTTGAAAACGACCACTTCATGACATCACGAGGTGGAGCAGAGCGTTTGGAGCTTTGGAGCTGTAGACAGACCGATGAAGAATCGCTCAAACATGTGAATGAACGTTTTATGCACGGGGAGCGAAGTGAACTCACATTCATCTGTTGTTTTTTGGTGATTATAGTGAAGGTAACGTGGTGATGTAATGTGTGCAGAAGGAAAATACAGCCTCTTTAATTATTTGTGTTTTTGGCAGAGAAAGTCGACCAGCAGCAGCTTTAATGCCCCGTCAGTCTTAATCCACAGCTGGATAATTTGTAGAGAGGTAATAAAAACATGCTGACGGTTAATAAGGATTAAAGCGGTGATTCTGCACAGATGGGACTCTCTCTCTTTTGGCTTTAGTGCATCGATTTAATTATTTATGGACTTTTCTCCGTGTCCCTCTGAACGACGGGAGGTGAATGTTGAGCTGCTGTGTATTTTCTGATTTTATTTTGTGTATTTGTTGGTATTATCTGTGTCACGACCTGCGTGAAGTCGCCCGTCAAACTCAAACCTGCACAAAAACTGTCAGTCGTTTGTGTTTCGTTTGTGTGATTCTGGTTCTTCAGATATTCACACTTTTATTTTGGTCGATGACGTCGTCCAGAACCTCAGAATGTGCACTGCAAAAAAGCCCTATCAAAAAATAAGAAAACATTTTGAGGTAAAAATGCCTATTCTAAGTGAAATTTTCTGCCAGTGCAGTAAGAAATTTTCACTTACCAAATTTTCTTAAAACAAGATGAAATCTGAATCTTGTTCTAAGCAGAAAACATGAGTTTCAAGTATTTATGGACAGATTTTTCCCCTTATTGGTTTGAGAAGGAAGTTAAAGAGGCTTAACCTGGACTGAGTTAATATGAAAAGTGCTGAGAATAAGTTGTAATATCGAGATAAGAGAAATCAGGATGAAATATCTGGAAACAAGTAAAAAAAATCTCATTTTATTAAGTAAAAAAATCTTTTCAGATGAATCTGCTTAATTCAAGTCAGTTTAATTATGCTAGAAAATCCTTTTAGTAGTGTGAAACAACCTCAAAACAGAAGAAAATGATGTCAAACGTTTGTATTTGGTTTGTGCTGTTTTGTGCTGTGACAGTTTCATTTGTGTGAGTTTATTTCTAAAATTATTCATTATTATTTCTGTGGTAATTACAGGACGTCATTTCTGCTCAGCTGACGGAGACAAACTCCACAAAACTAGAGAAGAGAAACGACCTGAGGCTGAGGAAAAGTCTGTGTTATTATAAAATCTGAATCAAAGTAAATGACTAAAGACTGAAACAGACTTTTCCTCAGCCTCAGGTCGTTTCTCTTCTCTAGTTTTGTGGAGTTTTGCTGAAGTCGCTGCTTCAGCTCAGTGGAAATGACGTGTAATTGCTGCAGAAATAATAAATGAACTCTCTTATCTGGTATTTTACGGTATTCACATTTTATTTGTGTTTTGGTCGTTTTTAAGCAGATTTTCTGTATTTTAGCCAAACAAATGTCAGTTTCTGCCTCTTCACTGTCGGCAGACTGGTCATAAATAGAGACACTGGGACATTTCTTGTATAAAACTGGGACAGTTCAGTGGTTTTGTATAAATCTGCTGGTTCAGGGACACAGGGTCAGGACTGGGACTGTCCCGGGGAAACAGGGGCCCCTTTTCCACCAGGGCACTTCTGGCGCTGGTTCGGAGCCAGTACCAAATTTTTAACCAGTTCTTTCTTTTTCCACACAAATAAACCGGCTCTGGCCCTGGAGAACCGGCTCCAACTCAGCACCAACTAAAGCCTGGGCCAGAAACCAGAGCCGGTGCCGTAGGTGTTGGGGGCGGGGCTATAGTGACGCACGCCCATAAGAGTCGTGCTCATGGTGACGCCTCAGCAGAGCGACGGCCCGCGGAGCTCCAGGCCCGCGGAGCGACGGCCCGCGGAGCGACGGCCCGCGGAGCGACGGCCCGCGGAGCGACGGCCCGCGATGCTCCAGGCCCGCGGCGCTCCAGGCCCGCGGCGCTCCAGGCCCACGGAGCTTCAGGCCCGCGGCGCTCCAGGCCCGCGGCGCTCCAGGCCCGCGGAGCTCCAGGCCCGCGGTGCTCCAGGCCCGCGGAGCTCCAGGCCCCCTGTGCTCCGCCTGCACAGGTACAATAATTTTTCTTTGGGAACGTATCAGTTGGCGATGGCAATGATTAAGAGTGAGAATGTTTCATCTTTGGAGTGACAAGAACGAGTGTAAAATGAGCCTCAGCAGAACAGACCTGAGGCCGTCTCCAGTGTGGTTATCAGAGCTCACAGACTGTAGCAGCTGCTGGGTTAAACTGAGCCTCATGTGTCTGTGTGTAAATGCTTCATGAGGCGTTCACAGACTCGTGCTCCTCAGTCCATAAGAGTCTCTTCAGTCATTTCCTGAAATGAGCCACGGCGACGTTTCAAATGATCTTCAACACGACTCACACCTTTATCTTCTGCGCTGTGACGTGAGCTCCAGGCCAAATGCTCTTATTTCAGATATTTCAAATATTAGATTTAGAACTGATTTTAACTGAACAGTTAAACTGAGTTTAACCAGTGAACGAGGCTCTCCTCTCTCCTCTCTCCTCCTCTCTCCTCCTCTCTCCTCTCCCCTCCATCCTCCTCTCTCTCTCCTCTCTTCTCCATCCTCCTCTCTCCTCCTCTCTCTCTCTCCTCTCTTCTCCATCCTCCTCTCTCCTCTCCTCTCTTCTCCATCCTCCTCTCTCTCTCCTCTCTTCTCCATCCTCCTCTCTCCTCCTCTCTCTCTCTCCTCTCTTCTCCATCCTCCTCTCTCCTCTCTCTCTCCTCTCTTCTCCATCCTCCTCTCTCTCCTCCTCTCTCTCCTCCTCTCTCCTCTCTCTCCTCCTCTCTCCTCTCTCCTCTCCATCCTCCTCTCTCCTCCTCTCTCCTCCTCTCTCCTCCTCTCTCCTCTCTCTCCTCCTCTCTCCTCTCTATCATCCTCCTCTCTCTCTCTCCTCCTCTCTCCTCCTCTCTCCTCCTCTCTCCTCTCTCTCCTCCTCTCTCCTCTCTATCATCCTCCTCTCTCTCTCTCCTCCTCTCTCCTCTCCATCCTCCTCCTCTCTCTCCTCTCTCCTCCTCTCCTCCTCTCTCCTCTCTCCTCTCCTCCTCTCTCCTCTCCTCTCTCCTCTCCATCCTCCTCTCGGAGCTGCTGTCAGACGTTCTTCTCGCTCGCCCCGTGGTGAATCCCGCTCTTCAGGCTGGAGCTTCGTCAGCTTCGTTAGCTTCATTAGCTTCGTTAGCTTCGTTAGCTTCATTAGCTTTGTTAGCTTCGTTAGCCGCCGCTAGCCTGACAGCAGCACACTTAATTAGCCTCAGTCGCTAACGTTGCTCCGGATGTGCCGTTTCTCCGGCGAGAACAAACAAACAAATCCCCGTTTCCATTAGCTGCTGACAGGCGGCGGCTCTGGGCATAAATAATGTATTGGGTTTGTTTCTCTGCGGTAATGAGGAAAGAAGCGCCTGAACAGGAAGTGACACGTGTGCTGATTTAGAGACGATGGAACACGTTTAGGATCGTCTCCGCGGTTGGAATACGACGGTTTAACAGCAGTTTGCTCACGTTTAGGGGCATGATATGAAACTGTACATGAAAGAGGAACCTTACAGGAACAGAGGAACCTTACAGGGACAGAGGAACCTTACAGGAACAGAGGAACCTTACAGGAACAGGGACAGAGGAACCTCACAGGTCTGAACCAGGACTAAACCAGGACTAAACCAGGACAGAGGAACCTTACAGGAACAGAGGAACCTCACAGGAACAGGGACAGAGGAACCTTACAGGAACAAGGACAGAGGAACCTTACAGGAACAGGGACAGAGGAACCTCACAGGAACAGGGACAGAGGAACCTTACAGGAACAAGGACAGAGGAACCTTACAGGAACAAGGACAGAGGAACCTTACAGGAACAAGGACAGAGGAACCTTACAGGAACAAGGACAGAGGAACCTTACAGGAACAGGGACAGAGGAACCTTCCAGGAACAGGGACAGAGGAACCTTCCAGGAACAGGGACTCAAATTTAGAACATTTAGAACCTGAAGCTGCAGATCAGACACAGTGACTCTACTTCCTGTGGACTTTATCTCCTCTTTTCTGCTTTAAAAATCCTGGATCTGTTCATCCTGTCGTGTTTTTCCTGGGGAGAGGAACAGTTTAATTATTGGGGAAAAGATAAAGAAATAAATGAGGCGACAGCCTGAAGGGGGCAGTGTGACACTCAGGACGAACCTGCGCTAAATTAACGTCAATTAAATTAATTAACAAAGAATGAAGTGACGGCCGAGACCACAGTGACGTTTACCCTAGAAACCAGGACTAAACCAGGACTGAACAAGGACTAAACCAGGACTGAACCAGGACTGAACCAGGACTAAACCAGGACTAAACCAGGTCTGCACCAGGACTGAACCAGGCCTGAACCAGGACTAAACCAGGACTAAACCAGGACTAAACCAGGACTAAACCAGGACTGAACCAGGACTAAACCAGGACTAAACCAGGACTAAACCAGGACTAAACCAGGACTGAACCAGGCCTGAACCAGGACTAAACCAGGACTAAACCAGGACTAAACCAGGACTAAACCAGGACTAAACCAGAACTAAACCAGGTCTGAACCAGGCCTGAACCAGGACTAAACTAGGACTAAACCAGGACTAAACCAGGACTGAACCAGGCCTGAACCAGGACTAAACTAGGACTAAACCAGGACTAAACCAGGACTAAACCAGGACTAAACCAGGACTGAACCAGGCCTGAACCAGGACTAAACTAGGACTAAACCAGAACTAAACCAGGTCTGAACCAGGACTAAACCAGGACTGAACTAGGACTGAACCAGGACTAAACCAGGACTAAACCAGAACTAAACCAGGACTAAACCAGGACTGAACTAGGACTGAACCAGGACTAAACCAGGACTAAACCAGGACTGAACTAGGACTGAACCAGGACTAAACCAGGACTAAATCAGGACTGAACTAGGACTGAACCAGGACTAAACCAGGACTAAATCAGGACTGAACCAGGACTGAACCAGGACTAAACCAGGACTAAATCAGGACTGAACCAGGACTGAACCAGGACTGAACCAGGACTAAACCAGGAATCAACCAGGACTTTGTTTGTGGCCTGTTCCTGGCATGTTTTTGCCGTGTTCGTGGCGTGTTTTTGCCGTGTTCGTGGCGTGTTCCTGGCGTGTTTGTGATTGGCGCTCTGGGCTCCCGCTGTGCGTGGCCCAGACGCTCTCTTCATGCAACATTAGGCAGTTTGTCCCTGAACTCACCGCGAGGCGTTGAGGAGCCGCAGACATCTGTGCGCCGCTGTGAGCACAAACGGATCTGATCAGCGGAGACGGTTTGACTGACACAGGATCTGGGCTGTGACGTCAGCGCTGAAAACCCCAACGTCCAGAGTCACTTTAGAAATCATCCTCATGACTTCATTATGTCAAGAGGCTGTGACATGTTCTTCTTTTGGAGTCATTTGGACAAATATTTTTATTAAAGTGAAATATTGTTTGTATTAAAACATCAATGAGGCACAATTTCATAAAATTAAGTAATTAAAAGTCCTTAACAGAAATTTATGAGTCATATAAGTTGCAAATATTTGAGTTGAGCTAAATGAGTACTTTTAATTCAGCTGTTTTCAAAAGGTACAAGAATCAAACCATCCAACCTTTTCAGTTCTGGAAGATCGTGACTTTTAACTTAAAATAATTGAGGCAATTGCTTCCATTTTCTTGAGTTCTGGTAACTTATTCGGGTTTACAGCGCAAAGAATAAAATATTTACAGAAAAACTGTGCAACACTGCAGAAAAGCTTAAAATATGAACACTTAAATCTACCAGAAAGTGACTTAAAAGTAAAAGTAGTGCAAAGCTGCTGCAGGGACAGATCATTTTACTGGACACGTTCTCTTCAGTAAACTTCCTGTAGACGAGAATGAAGCGTCTCAGAACGTTTTAAAATCTTGGCCTGATCCGAGACATTTGCAGCGTAGTTTCGACCTGCACAAACATTACGTGTGATTCTTGTCTTAAGTTTCAGTTTCGCTCATTTCAGAATTGTACTTTTTACAGTCGAAATTAGATTTTCATGCAAAAGTGTGTCTCGCCTGCACAGTAATATGTCCCCACATCCTGTTTGCTCTGCTCATTACGTCCACCTCAGTCCCCAAACTCCCTCTGATTTGATTTCTGCATCACTGTTGGCCAAAGACGAGTCTGTGTTCTTTTCCTAATGCGATTATCCGAATCTGTGTAAAAATCACCCCGAGTGTCAGGGACGGCGTGTTCGAGTCTGATTCTTCTGTCTGGGGCCATGTTTGGACCGTTCCCGAGTCAAAGGTCAACGCCAAAGGACTCGAGCAGGCGGCGAACAGATCCAGAGGTTTATCACATGTGAATCGGCATAAACAGAACCTGGAGGGGAGCAGATTAATGTGTGAACGTCTTTGTTGTGCAGCTCGAAGTGGACACAGTGAGAACAGCTCCACTCGTCGAGATATCACAAGATTTTATGGTGAAAACAAAACAAGAAATGTGCAGATTTTGGGCGATAATTATTCAAACTCCAGGGCTGGACTCAGGAAACATTTGTAAAACTGTGTGCGGCTGCATCAGAAGCTGAAGTTGTTGCTGCAAAAACACACAGTTCAGGATTGTTCTTTGGACAGAAAATGACAGTTCACATCCTGACAAAATGAAATGGTAATTAGTTGCTGGGTAAATTCTTAAATCCCATTGTATAATAAGGCTTCTTTAATTTCTGCACCATTTCTACACATTAAAATCACAATACAAACAAATAAAAACATAAATAATCAGAAGAGATGCCGTTTGGATTGAAAAAGTATCGTTCCTCTCGTCATTTTGGTCTTAAAAAGTTCGTTTTCTGCGCTTTTGTTTGTAAATCAAAATGTGCAGGTTAAAGGGACAGTCCTGAGTTTTGTTCACAGTTCCTCATTTCCAGAGTGTTGGAGACGTGTGGAGACACTTGTTTAAATCTTCCTCCAGTCCTTGTATTTGCAGAGGTGCTGGTGCTGGGCTAGTGCAGGTCAATGGCCACAGTCGTCCTGCCACTAAAAACAGTCTGACCCACTCCACAGACCCGAGGAAACTGTTAGACTCCAGACTGTCCCTGTGAACGTCTGTGTCACAGGATCATGTTAGAGTCAAACCGACCGCTGCATCTGGAGGATTTGTGTCTGAGCAGCAGTGAGTTTTCGCCTGTTTCAGTTGGTGCCGAACACTCCTGAAGTCTGTCTTTACTCTCTGTGCTGTTTGTGCTTTTAGCATGTTCCCATTTTACTATTAATATTCACTGATCTTTAATGTCTTTGTCATGTGTGATGGACTGAATGTTTTTGTTCCTATTTCCTGTTTTTTGTCTTAACTTCAACCTCCCAATGGGACTGTAAATGAAAAGGATCCTTCACGGCGACTCGGGCACTTTTACATCTTTTTTTTTTAACCTTTATTTACCCAGGAAAACCCCACTGAGACACTAATCTCTTTTTTAAGGGAGTTCTGCCTTTTTCATACATCTGAACTAACACGTGGGGATTAATGTGCACTGTCCTATAGTTAATAAATTAGCATAAACACGAACATACTTCCTGATAGAAGCTCTGCAGCAGCGGACGGATATATGAGATATGTATAGCAGAATATACAAATATACAAATGTACAAATGTACAAATATACAAATATACAAATATATCCATCCATCCATCCATCTTCTCCCGCTTAATCCGGCTGGGTCGCGGGGGCAGTTTGCTGCCCAATCCTCATAGCACCTGACCCCCTATGAACCCCTCTGCAGGTGGTGAGCCCACAGGAGGGTGGACAACATGGTCCTTGATGTTAGTTCATAGGGGTGCGGGCATGTTTTGGGTTGATGGGGGAAACCGGAGCACCCGGAGGAAACCCATCCAGACACGGGGAGAACATGCAAACTTCACACAGAAAGGCCCGGGCGACCCGGGGATCGAACCCGCAACCTTCTTGCTGTGAGGCCTGAGTGTTGCCACTCAGCCACCGTGTCGCCCTATGTACAAATGTACAAATATACAAATATACAAATATACAAATGTACAAATGTACAAATGTACAAATGTACAAATGTACAAATGTACAAATGTACAAATGTACAAATGTACAAATGTACAAATGTACAATATGTACAAATGTACAAATGTACAAATGTACAAATGTACAAATGTACAAATGTACAAATGTACAAATCTACACCTGCGGCTGGTGTTTAAAGTTCTTATTTAGTATTTTACAGTATACAGAAGTGCAAAGTATAACAGCCTCTCACATTAATATTATTCATGGAGGAAAATGAATCATAGTAAAACGTGGTTCCTCCTGCAGTCAGACCTCAGCTTCTGCCTGCGTCATGTCCCTCCACAAAGAGCTCAAACCTGAGGCGTGTATCACCTCCGTCTTATTAACACATGTCTGACATCTGTGCAAATGCTGCGGTTAATCACGGCGCCTCGGCCTCCATCACTCTGATCTCACGTTAAACCTGCAAACACCGAAGCCGACCGTCCCCGAGCGAACGTGACACCAGCTTAATTCCGCCTGAGCTGCCGGATCAGACGGAGGAACGAACCGAACGTGACCCGGAGCTCAGAGCTGACGGGGCCGGAGCAGACGAGCTTCCCCTTAAGTCTTTGTGTTTGCGTTCGGTTTAAAAAAGACGAGCCCCAATTACTCACGCTCACTTTCATTTCCCTTCTCACTTTCACGTCGACAGTCCAGAGGTTTGGGGGTTTTCTGGGGGCAGTGGAACAGTCGGTTCAATAAATATGCAGGTCTGTGCGTTAAACGTACGAGAAAAAACATGATAACTTCCGTCAGCTCTCCGGTTATACGCTCAAATAAGTCAAATTCTGTAGAAACAAGGCTCAGGTTCAAGTTTAACACAGCCTCAGACAAAGATTTTGTTCATATTTCTAAATTTTATTTATTAACCTTTATTTAACCAGGAAAGTCCCGTTGAGATTAAAAACCTCTTTTTCGAGTGAGTCCAGAGGCAGCAGTGAATTCACACAGTTACAATATTCCAGACAAATACAGAGGAGAGAAAAACAGTTCTGGAAAACAAGTGCAGGTCCTGGAGTTCGTCTCTACGACTCTTCGATTAGACTCAAAAGCATCAGAGAAATGAACGGAGCTCCTTCTGCAGCACGTTCCACGAGGAAGAGTCCACAGTTCAGTCCGAGCGAACGGAGCAGAGCGAGAGACGACCCTGAGAGCGAAGAACATGAACCCGTTATTCTCTGTGACACTATATATATGTGAGCAACAGTCCAAGTGAACCAAAGAGTCCAGTGAGCGCAGCACAGACGCCTCCACACTGCAGGTCACAGTGTCACTGCTCTACAGTTTGTAATGAAGCTCAGTGTAGCTCAGATTCATTTTTAAATGTTATGTTACGGCTCGATAATGGAAGGACCCAAAAACCGGACAACAGACCACAAGGAATGAACAAGAAAAAGGGGTTTATTGAACAAACTGGAGCTGGGCTGGAGTTGGACTGGAACCGGACTGGAGCAAGACTGAAGCAGGACCAGAGCAGGACTGGAGCAGGACTGAAGCAGGACCAGAGCAGGACTGGAGCAGGACTGGAGCAGGACCAGAGCAGGACTGGAGCAGGACCAGAGCAGGACTGGAGCAGGACCAGAGCAGGACTGGAGCAGGACCAGAGCAGGACTGGAGCAGGGCCGAAACAGGTAGGAGCAAGACAGGAGATGACAAGGATCACGTGTGGAGGTAGAATAACAATCTGGCAGAGTCTCACTGGAGAAACAGGAGCTCAGTAGTCCCGAGCTTGATTGCAGCAGGTGAGCTGAATCAGGACCAGGAGACTCCGCCCACACACACACACACACAGACACACACACACACACACACACACACACAGACAAACACACACAGACACACACACACACACACACAGACACACACACACACAGACAGACACACACACACACAGACACACACACACACACACACACACAGACAGACACACACACACACAGACACACACACACAGACACACACACACACACACAGACACACACGCACACACACACACACACACAGACACACACACACACACACAGACACACACAGACACACACACACACACACACACACACACACACAGACACACACACACACACACACACGCACACACACAGACACACAGACACACACACACACACAGACACACAGACACACACACACACACACACACACACACACACACACACACACAGACACACACACACACACACACACACACACAGACACACACACACAGACACACACACACACACACACACACACACACAGACACACACACACACACACACACAAGGGAAGGAGGGGAGCACAGGTGATGACATGTTATTTCCCGCTCCGGCCGATGTGCTCCCTGAAGATACTTGTGGACATGTTTGTTTCTTCACACACAGAACACGGCGTCTCTGCAGCTCCAGACACAGACTTGTGTCTTGTGACGAGACCATAAACTCTGTGATGTCATCAGGTCATGAAGAAGACGAGGAGACGGAGCGAGAGGAAGAGGAAGAGGAAGAGTTTAACAACAGGCAAAACTCACAACGTGCACTGAAGTCTGGGACGAAGGATCATTGTTCACCAAACACCAAACCTGTGCCAAACCTGCACCTGTGATGTGTTCGGTGGAGGTTTGGTGTCAGATGTTCTCGTGTCAGTCGTGACCTGAGGGACTCTGACGCTGCTGTTTTTTGCTTTACGCTCGTTCACAAACACGTTTTTTTGGATTTTGATGAAACAAATGACAATTTATGCTCCTCTTTACTGTCGGCAGGATCAGATTAGTCAAAAATGTCGAAAAAGTCCTGGTCTTGGTCTGAGTTTAGACCTGATGTAGTCCTGGTTTAGACCTGGTTTAGTCCTGGTTTAGTCCTGGTTTAGACCTGGTTTAGACCTGGTTTAGACCTGGTTTAGACCTGGTTTAGTCCTGGTTTAGTCCTGGTTTAGTCCTGGTTTAGTCCTGGTTTAGTCCTGGTTTAGACCTGGTTTAGACCTGGTTTAGTCCTGGTTTAGTCCTGGTTTAGACCTGGTTTAGACCTGGTTTAGACCTGGTTTAGTCCTGGTTTAGTCCTGGTTTAGTCCTGGTTTAGTCCTGGTTTAGTCCTGGTTTAGACCTGGTTTAGTCCTGGTTTAGTCCTGGTTTAGACCTGGTTTAGTCCTGGTTTAGTCCTGGTTTAGTCCTGGTTTAGACCTGGTTTAGACCTGGTTTAGTCCTGGTTTAGTCCTGGTTTAGTCCTGGTTTAGACCTGGTTTAGTCCTGGTTTAGTCCTGGTTTAGTCCTGGTTTAGTCCTGGTTTAGTCCTGGTTTAGACCTGGTTTAGTCCTGGTTTAGACCTGGTTTAGACCTGGTTTAGACCTGGTTTAGATCACACTGGTCAAACACAGGGACAGTGGGAAAGTGTAAAGTGTCCAGGGTGAAATGTACTGAAGTAAAGTGCAGCTCCTTTTTCCCTTCAGGACTTTCCCTGCTCCTCCTGCTCCTCCTGCTCCTCCTGCTCCTCCTGCTCCTCCTGCTCCTCCTGCTCCTCCGCTCCTCCTGCTCCTCCTGCTCCTCCTGCTCCTCTGCTCCTCCTGCTCCTCCTGCTCCTCCTGCTCCTCCTGCTCCTCCTGCTCCTCCTGCTCCTCCTGCTCCTCCTGCTCCTCCTGCTCCTCCTGCTCCTCCTGCTCCTCCGCTCCTCCTGCTCCTCTGCTCCTCCTGCTCCTCTGCTCCTCCGCTCCTCCTGCTCCTCTGCTCCTCCTGCTCCTCCTGCTCCTCCTGCTCCTCTGCTCCTCCGCTCCTCCTGCTCCTCTGCTCCTCCGCTCCTCCTGCTCCTCTGCTCCTCCTGCTCCTCCTGCTCCTCCTCCTGCTCCTCCTGCTCCTCTGCTCCTCCTGCTCCTCTGCTCCTCTGCTCCTCCTGCTCCTCCTGCTCCTCCTCCTGCTCCTCCTGCTCCTCCTGCTCCTCCTCCTCCTCTGCTCCTCCTGCTCCTCCTGCTCCTCTGCTCCTCTGCTCCTCCTGCTCCTCCTGCTCCTCCTCCTCCTCCTCCTGCTCCTCCTGCTCCTCCTCCTCCTCCTGCTCCTCCTGCTCCTCCTGTTCCTCTGCTCCTCCTGCTCCTCCTGCTCCTCCTCCTGTTCAGACTGATTCTGTGAGTCAGTTTAACGCTCCACTTTGTTTTTCAGGACGGAGCAGAATAATAACCTGGTTTAAAGCTCACGAGAGTCAGATTTCCAGGACTGTAAAGTGTAAAGTACAAGTCCAGTTTCTTTGGTTTTGGGCCACTCGTTCTGGAAGTGTGGAGCTGTTCACACTCTGGTTCTGAAGCTCCAGAGTCTTTTCCTCACAGAACCAGAGCTTCAGTCACGGGTCAGTTCAGCTGGAGCTTCGCCCGAGTGAAGGAGCTGGACACACGACGAATTATCATTAAACACAGAGCAGAGAGAAAGAAAGAAAGAAAGAAAGAAAGAAGAGTGTGAGAACGTAGAGAGGGAGAGAAAGAAGAAAGAAGGAGAGACGAGTGCAGAATGAAAACCTCGGTCAGATGCAGCTGAACAGAACTGAGTCTGAGTCTGTCTCACAGGTTCAGAGATGCACCGATACCAATACTGGTATTGGCTATCGGACCGATACTTGCATAATGTACTCGTTAAACATTTGCCGATACCACTATTACACCACACATCCCGCAGTATCCCGGTGTCAGTATCCCGAATAATCCCGAATATCCGGGTGAAGAGAATCCAGAGCGACATAAATAAAGCGACTGAAGCATCAGCAGAACATCCTGTCACAGAGAGAACACTCATATTCCACTGTCATGTCCTTTAGTCCCACAGAAGCATCAGAGCTTATACTGTATGCAAATGAGCGTGATGCAAATGAGCGTGATGCAAATGAGCGGTATGCAAATGAGCCGTGTGGTTTTAAGTTTCATTTCTGCAAAACATAAACAAATGTGCCACAGCTGCATTAAACACATTATAATTGTGATTTAAAGATTCAAAAAGTTTATTTCACATATAAAAAATGAAATGACGTTTGTCCCTCAAAGCTCAATTAAATAATAAAATGAAATAAAAGTTCTTCTCAGGGACACAGAGGAAATATCAGAGCTGTTTGTGTTTTTCCTGCTTTATTAAATATATATTTTTTGTGCATCTGTAGAATTGGTAAAGTATCGGTATCGGTATCGGCAAGTACAGAAATGAGCTCGTATCAGTGCCTCCGGAGACATGTTCAGACTAAACCAGGACTAAACCAGGACTAAACCAGAACTAAACCAGGACTAAACCAGGACTAAACCAGGACTAAACCAGGACTAAACCAGAACTAAACCAGGACTAAACCAGGACTAAACCAGGTCTAAACCAGGACTAAACCAGGTCTAAACCAGGACTAAACCAGGACTAAACCAGGACTAAACCAGGTCTAAACCAGGACTAAACCAGGTCTAAACCAGGACTAAACCAGGACTAAACCAGGACTAAACCAGGACTAAACCAGGACTAAACCAGAACTAAACCAGGACTAAACCAGGACTAAACCAGGACTAAACCAGGACTAAACCAGAACTAAACCAGGACTAAACCAGGACTAAACCAGGACTAAACCAGGAC
This sequence comes from Odontamblyopus lacepedii, assembly GCA_034769755.1. Taxonomy (NCBI): domain Eukaryota; kingdom Metazoa; phylum Chordata; class Actinopteri; order Gobiiformes; family Gobiidae; genus Odontamblyopus; species Odontamblyopus lacepedii. Next base: position 1,056,795 of record CM068348.1, read on the forward strand.
TAAACCAGAACTAAACCAGGACTAAACCAGGACTAAACCAGGTCTAAACCAGGACTAAACCAGGTCTAAACCAGGACTAAACCAGGACTAAACCAGGACTAAACCAGGTCTAAACCAGGACTAAACCAGGTCTAAACCAGGACTAAACCAGGACTGAACCAGGACTGAACCAGGACTAAACCAGAACTAAACCAGGACTAAACCAGGTCTAAACCAGGACTAAACCAGGACTAAACCAGAACTAAACCAGGACTAAACCAGGACTAAACCAGGACTAAACCAGGACTAAACCAGAACTAAACCAGGACTAAACCAGGACTAAACCAGGTCTAAACCAGGACTAAACCAGGTCTAAACCAGGACTAAACCAGGACTAAACCAGGACTAAACCAGGTCTAAACCAGGACTAAACCAGGACTGAACCAGGACTGAACCAGGACTAAACCAGAACTAAACCAGGACTAAACCAGGTCTAAACCAGGACTAAACCAGGTCTAAACCAGGACTAAACCAGGACTGAACCAGGACTGAACCAGGACTAAACCAGAACTAAACCAGGACTAAACCAGGACTAAACCAGGACTAAACCAGGACTGAACCAGGACTGAACCAGGACTAAACCAGGACTGAACCAGGACTGAACCAGGACTAAACCAGAACTAAACCAGGACTAAACCAGGTCTAAACCAGGACTAAACCAGGTCTAAACCAGGACTGAACCAGGACTAAAGCAGGACTAAAGCAGGACTAAAGCAGGACTAAAGCAGGACTAAACCAGGACTAAAGCAGGACTAAAGCAGGACTAAACCAGGACTAAAGCAGAACTAAACCAGGACTAAAGCAGGACTAAACCAGGACTAAAGCAGGACTAAAGCAGGACTAAAGCAGGACTAAACCAGGACTAAAGCAGGACTAAAGCAGGACTAAAGCAGGACTAAACCAGGACTAAAGCCGGACTAAAGCAGGACTAAAGCAGGACTAAACCAGGACTAAAGCAGGACTAAAGCAGGACTAAAGCAGGACTAAACCAGGACTAAAGCAGGACTAAAGCAGGACTAAAGCAGGACTAAACCAGGACTAAAGCAGGACTAAAGCAGGACTAAAGCAGGACTAAACCAGGACTAAAGCAGGACTAAACCAGGACTAAAGCAGGACTAAAGCAGGACTAAAGCAGGACTAAACCAGGACTAAAGCAGGACTAAACCAGGACTAAAGCAGGACTAAAGCAGGACTAAAGCAGGACTAAACCAGGACTAAAGCAGGACTAAACCAGGACTAAAGCAGGACTAAAGCAGGACTAAAGCAGGACTAAACCAGGACTAAAGCAGGACTAAACCAGGACTAAACCAGGACTAAAGCAGGACTAAAGCAGGTGAGAGTCTGGTACAGGATCTGACCTCCTGGAGACAAACTCAGTCTCTCCAGGTGCTTCAGATTGGTGCTGTTTTTAGGTGGTAAAAGGTGCAGATGTGTTTCATTGTGACTGTTAAAGTTCAAGTCTGAGTTGATTTTTACCCCGAGACTTCTCACCTGAGAGAGACTGGAGGTGTGTGGACGTGTCATCGCTCTGCCTGGAATGTTCCTCAATGTGACTTTAAACATCCCCAGAAAAACAAACATTCTGACTGAGCTGAAGTATCTGCTGAAGTATCTGCTGAAGTATCTGCTGAAGTACCTGCTGAAGTACCTGCTGAAGTATCTGCTGAAGTATCTGCTGAAGTATCTGCTGAAGTATCTGCTGAAGTATCTGCTGAAGTACCTGCTGAAGTATCTGCTGAAGTACCTGCTGAAGTATCTGCTGAAGTACCTGCTGAAGTATCTGCTGAAGTATCTGCTGAAGTATCTGCTGAAGTACCTGCTGAAGTATCTGCTGAAGTACCTGCTGAAGTATCTGCTGAAGTATCTGCTGAAGTATCTGCTGAAGTACCTGCTGAAGTATCTGCTGAAGTATCTGCTGAAGTATCTGCTGAAGTACCTGCTGAAGTATCTGCTGAAGTACCTGCTGAAGTACCTGCTGAAGTACCTGCTGAAGTATCTGTTGAAGTATCTGCTGAAGTACCTGCTGAAGTATCTGCTGAAGTACCTGCTGAAGTATCTGCTGAAGTATCTGCTGAAGTATCTGCTGAAGTACCTGCTGAAGTATCTGCTGAAGTATCTGCTGAAGTATCTGCTGAAGTATCTGCTGAAGTATCTGCTGAAGTACCTGCTGAAGTACCTGCTGAAGTATCTGCTGAAGTATCTGCTGAAGTATCTGCTGAAGTACCTGCTGAAGTATCTGCTGAAGTACCTGCTGAAGTATCTGCTGAAGTATCTGCTGAAGTATCTGCTGAAGTACCTGCTGAAGTATCTGCTGAAGTATCTGCTGAAGTATCTGCTGAAGTACCTGCTGAAGTACCTGCTGAAGTATCTGCTGAAGTATCTGCTGAAGTATCTGCTGAAGTACCTGCTGAAGTATCTGCTGAAGTACCTGCTGAAGTATCTGCTGAAGTATCTGCTGAAGTATCTGCTGAAGTACCTGCTGAAGTATCTGCTGAAGTATCTGCTGAAGTATCTGCTGAAGTATCTGCTGAAGTACCTGCTGAAGTATCTGCTGAAGTATCTGCTGAAGTATCTGCTGAAGTACCTGCTGAAGTATCTGCTGAAGTATCTGCTGAAGTACCTGCTGAAGTATCTGCTGAAGTACCTGCTGAAGTACCTGCTGAAGTATCTGCTGAAGTACCTGCTGAAGTACCTGCTGAAGTATCTGCTGAAGTATCTGCTGAAGTATCTGCTGAAGTATCTGCTGAAGTATCTGCTGAAGTACCTGCTGAAGTATCTGCTGAAGTATCTGCTGAAGTACCTGCTGAAGTATCTGCTGAAGTATCTGCTGAAGTACCTGCTGAAGTATCTGCTGAAGTACCTGCTGAAGTATCTGCTGAAGTATCTGCTGAAGTATCTGCTGAAGTACCTGCTGAAGTATCTGCTGAAGTATCTGCTGAAGTATCTGCTGAAGTATCTGCTGAAGTATCTGCTGAAGTACCTGCTGAAGTACCTGCTGAAGTATCTGCTGAAGTATCTGCTGAAGTATCTGCTGAAGTACCTGCTGAAGTATCTGCTGAAGTACCTGCTGAAGTATCTGCTGAAGTATCTGCTGAAGTATCTGCTGAAGTACCTGCTGAAGTATCTGCTGAAGTATCTGCTGAAGTATCTGCTGAAGTACCTGCTGAAGTATCTGCTGAAGTACCTGCTGAAGTACCTGCTGAAGTATCTGCTGAAGTATCTGCTGAAGTATCTGCTGAAGTACCTGCTGAAGTATCTGCTGAAGTACCTGCTGAAGTATCTGCTGAAGTATCTGCTGAAGTATCTGCTGAAGTACCTGCTGAAGTATCTGCTGAAGTATCTGCTGAAGTATCTGCTGAAGTATCTGCTGAAGTACCTGCTGAAGTATCTGCTGAAGTATCTGCTGAAGTATCTGCTGGAAGTACCTGCTGAAGTATCTGCTGAAGTACCTGCTGAAGTATCTGCTGAAGTATCTGCTGAGTATCTGCTGAAGTACCTGCTGAGTATCTGCTGAAGTACCTGCTGAGTATCTGCTGAAGTATCTGCTGAGTATCTGCTGAAGTATCTGCTGAAGTACCTGCTGAAGTATCTGCTGAAGTATCTGCTGAAGTATCCTGCTGAAGTATCTGCTGAAGTATCTGCTGAAGTATCTGCTGCTGAAGTATCTGCTGAAGTATCTGCTGAAGTACCTGCTGAAGTACCTGCTGAAGTATCTGCTGAAGTATCTGCTGAAGTATCTGCTGAAGTATCTGCTGAAGTATCTGCTGAAGTATCTGCTGAAGTATCTGCTGAAGTACCTGCTGAAGTATCTGCTGAAGTATCTGCTGAAGTACCTGCTGAAGTATCTGCTGAAGTATCTGCTGAAGTATCTGCTGAAGTATCTGCTGAAGTATCTGCTGAAGTATCTGCTGAAGTATCTGCTGAAGTATCTGCTGAAGTAACTGCTGAAGTATCTGCTGAAGTACCTGCTGAAGTATCTGCTGGAAGTATCTGCTGGAAGTATCTGCTGAAGTATCTGCTGAAGTATCTGCTGGAAGTACCTGCTGGAAGTATCTGCTGGAAGTATCTGCTGGAAGTATCTGCTGAAGTACCTGCTGGAAGTATCTGCTGGAAGTATCTGCTGAAGTATCTGCTGAAGTATCTGCTGAAGTATCTGCTGAAGTATCTGCTGAAGTATCTGCTGAAGTATCTGCTGAAGTACCTGCTGGAAGTATCTGCTGAAGTATCTGCTGGAAGTACCTGCTGGAAGTATCTGCTGAAGTATCTGCTGAAGTACCTGCTGAAGTATCTGCTGAAGTACCTGCTGAAGTATCTGCTGAAGTATCTGCTGAAGTATCTGCTGAAGTACCTGCTGAAGTATCTGCTGAAGTATCTGCTGAAGTATCTGCTGAAGTATCTGCTGAAGTATCTGCTGAAGTACCTGCTGAAGTACCTGCTGAAGTATCTGCTGAAGTATCTGCTGAAGTATCTGCTGAAGTACCTGCTGAAGTATCTGCTGAAGTACCTGCTGAAGTATCTGCTGAAGTATCTGCTGAAGTATCTGCTGAAGTACCTGCTGAAGTATCTGCTGAAGTATCTGCTGAAGTATCTGCTGAAGTACCTGCTGAAGTATCTGCTGAAGTACCTGCTGAAGTATCTGCTGAAGTATCTGCTGAAGTACCTGCTGAAGTATCTGCTGAAGTATCTGCTGAAGTACCTGCTGAAGTATCTGCTGAAGTATCTGCTGAAGTATCTGCTGAAGTACCTGCTGAAGTATCTGCTGAAGTATCTGCTGAAGTACCTGCTGAAGTATCTGCTGAAGTATCTGCTGAAGTATCTGCTGAAGTATCTGCTGAAGTACCTGCTGAAGTACCTGCTGAAGTATCTGCTGAAGTATCTGCTGAAGTATCTGCTGAAGTACCTGCTGAAGTACCTGCTGAAGTATCTGCTGAAGTACCTGCTGAAGTATCTGCTGAAGTATCTGCTGAAGTATCTGCTGAAGTATCTGCTGAAGTATCTGCTGAAGTACCTGCTGAAGTATCTGCTGAAGTATCTGCTGAAGTACCTGCTGAAGTATCTGCTGAAGTATCTGCTGAAGTACCTGCTGAAGTATCTGCTGAAGTATCTGCTGAAGTATCTGCTGAAGTACCTGCTGAAGTATCTGCTGAAGTACCTGCTGAAGTATCTGCTGAAGTATCTGCTGAAGTATCTGCTGAAGTATCTGCTGAAGTATCTGCTGAAGTATCTGCTGAAGTACCTGCTGAAGTATCTGCTGAAGTATCTGCTGAAGTACCTGCTGAAGTATCTGCTGAAGTATCTGCTGAAGTATCTGCTGAAGTACCTGCTGAAGTATCTGCTGAAGTATCTGCTGAAGTATCTGCTGAAGTATCTGCTGAAGTATCTGCTGAAGTATCTGCTGCTTTATCTGCTGAAGTACCTGCTGAAGTATCTGCTGAAGTATCTGCTGAAGTATCTGCTGAAGTATCTGCTGAAGTATCTGCTGGAGTATCTGCTGAAGTATCTGCTGGAAGTATCTGCTGAAGTATCTGCTGAAGTACCTGCTGGAAGTATCTGCTGAAGTATCTGCTGAAGTATCTGCTGGAAGTACCTGCTGAAGTATCTGCTGAAGTATCTGCTGGAAGTACCTGCTGAGTATCTGCTGAAGTATCTGCTGAAGTACCTGCTGAAGTATCTGCTGAAGTATCTGCTGAAGTATCTGCTGAGTATCTGCTGAAGTACCTGCTGAAGTATCTGCTGAAGTACCTGCTGAAGTATCTGCCGAAGTATCTGCTGAAGTACCTGCTGAAGTATCTGCTGAAGTATCTGCTGAAGTATCTGCTGAAGTACCTGCTGAAGTACCTGCTGAAGTATCTGCTGAAGTACCTGCTGAAGTAACTGCTGAAGTATCTGCTGAAGTATCTGCTGAAGTAACTGCTGAAGTATCTGCTGAAGTATCTGCTGAAGTAACTGCTGTAGTATCTGCTGGAAGTATCTGCTGAAGTACCTGCTGAAGTATCTGCTGTAGTATCTGCGGAAGTATCTGCTGAAGTATCTGCTGAAGTACCTGCTGAAGTATCTGCTGAAGTACCTGCTGAAGTATCTGCTGAAGTATCTGCTGAAGTATCTGCTGAAGTATCTGCTGAAGTACCTGCTGAAGTATCTGCTGAAGTATCTGCTGAAGTACCTGCTGAAGTATCTGCTGAAGTATCTGCTGAAGTATCTGCTGAAGTATCTGCTGAAGTACCTGCTGAAGTATCTGCTGAAGTACCTGCTGAAGTATCTGCTGAAGTATCTGCTGAAGTACCTGCTGAAGTATCTGCTGAAGTATCTGCTGAAGTACCTGCTGAAGTATCTGCTGAAGTATCTGCTGAAGTATCTGCTGAAGTATCTGCTGAAGTACCTGCTGAAGTACCTGCTGAAGTATCTGCTGAAGTACCTGCTGAAGTATCTGCTGAAGTATCTGCTGAAGTATCTGCTGAAGTACCTGCTGAAGTATCTGCTGAAGTAGTATCTGCTGAAGTATCTGCTGAAGTATCTGCTGAAGTATCTGCTGAAGTATCTGCTGAAGTACCTGCTGAAGTATCTGCTGAAGTACCTGCTGAAGTATCTGCTGAAGTACCTGCTGAAGTATCTGCTGAAGTACCTGCTGAAGTATCTGCTGAAGTATCTGCTGAAGTATCTGCTGAAGTATCTGCTGAAGTACCTGCTGAAGTATCTGCTGAAGTATCTGCTGAAGTACCTGCTGAAGTATCTGCTGAAGTATCTGCTGAAGTATCTGCTGAAGTATCTGCTGAAGTACCTGCTGAAGTATCTGCTGAAGTATCTGCTGAAGTATCTGCTGAAGTACCTGCTGAAGTACCTGCTGAAGTACCTGCTGAAGTATCTGCTGAAGTATCTGCTGAAGTATCTGCCGAAGTATCTGCCGAAGTATCTGCCGAAGTACCTGCTGAAGTATCTGCTGAAGTATCTGCTGAAGTATCTGCTGAAGTACCTGCTGAAGTATCTGCTGAAGTATCTGCTGAAGTATCTGCTGAAGTACCTGCTGAAGTACCTGCTGAAGTATCTGCTGAAGTATCTGCTGAAGTACCTGCCGAAGTATCTGCCGAAGTATCTGCTGAAGTATCTGCTGAAGTACCTGCTGAAGTACCTGCTGAAGTATCTGCTGAAGTATCTGCTGAAGTATCTGCTGAAGTATCTGCTGAAGTACCTGCCGAAGTATCTGCCGAAGTATCTGCCGAAGTATCTGCCGAAGTATCTGCTGAAATATCTGCTGAAGTATCTGCTGAAGTATCTGCTGAAGTACCTGCTGAAGTATCTGCTGAAGTATCTGCTGAAGTACCTGCTGAAGTATCTGCTGAAGTATCTGCTGAAGTATCTGCTGAAGTACCTGCTGAAGTACCTGCTGAAGTACCTGCTGAAGTATCTGCTGAAGTATCTGCTGAAGTATCTGCTGAAGTATCTGCTGAAGTATCTGCTGAAGTACCTGCTGAAGTACCTGCTGAAGTATCTGCTGAAGTATCTGCTGAAGTATCTGCTGAAGTACCTGCTGAAGTACCTGCTGAAGTATCTGCTGAAGTATCTGCTGAAGTGTCTGCTGAAGTATCTGCTGAAGTACCTGCCGAAGTACCTGCTGAAGTACCTGCTGAAGTACCTGCTGAAGTACCTGCCGAAGTATCTGCTGAAGTACCTGCTGAAGTACCTGCCGAAGTATCTGCTGAAGTACCTGCTGAAGTATCTGCCGAAGTACCTGCTGAAGTATCTGCTGAAGTATCTGCTGAAGTATCTGCTGAAGTATCTGCTGAAGTATCTGCTGAAGTACCTGCTGAAGTACCTGCTGAAGTATCTGCTGAAGTATCTGCTGAAGTACCTGCTGAAGTATCTGCTGAAGTACCTGCTGAAGTATCTGCTGAAGTACCTGCTGAAGTATCTGCTGAAGTATCTGCTGAAGTATCTGCTGAAGTATCTGCTGAAGTACCTGCTGAAGTATCTGCTGAAGTACCTGCCGAAGTACCTGCTGAAGTATCTGCTGAAGTATCTGCTGAAGTATCTGCTGAAGTATCTGCTGAAGTATCTGCTGAAGTACCTGCTGAAGTATCTGCTGAAGTATCTGCTGAAGTATCTGCTGAAGTACCTGCTGAAGTACCTGCTGAAGTACCTGCTGAAGTATCTGCCGAAGTATCTGCTGAAGTATCTGCTGAAGTACCTGCTGAAGTACCTGCTGAAGTACCTGCTGAAGTACCTGCTGAAGTATCTGCTGAAGTACCTGCTGAAGTATCTGCTGAAGTACCTGCTGAAGTATCTGCTGAAGTATCTGCTGAAGTATCTGCTGAAGTACCTGCTGAAGTATCTGCTGAAGTATCTGCTGAAGTATCTGCTGAAGTATCTGCTGAAGTACCTGCTGAAGTATCTGCTGAAGTATCTGCTGAAGTATCTGCTGAAGTATCTGCTGAAGTATCTGCTGAAGTATCTGCTGAAGTATCTGCTGAAGTATCTGCTGAAGTACCTGCTGAAGTATCTGCTGAAGTATCTGCTGAAACACCGTCCGAGCGTTTGTTAGAAGTGTCTAAAGTGTCTCGAGCCTCTAAGCTGAAGTCATTTTTGATTAAGACGTCGTCGTGTTGGAAAAGATCAAATGGACCCCGGGGACTGTGGATCTGGAGCTCAGTGAAGTTATAATCTACAAATGTCAAATATGGAGCTTATTAATGACGGTTTTCACAGTTTTCGAGGTCTATCCTGAGCTTAGCTGACAATAAAAGACGGTCGGTGTTGTCAGGTTTTTAGCTGAAGTCCGATTTAAATAAAGATGAAACGAGTGAAGCGAACGATAAAACGAAAACAGGAAACTCCTTCATGAAATCCACTGTACGGCGCTGTGATTGACACGTCTCTGGTCCTTTATGAAGGTTTGAGTCTCGTCTGATGAATCTCACTGTGTTCAGATGAGTGTGATTGACAGGTGGGTCAGCCAATCAGGGCCGTGCATTTGTCTGCATCAAAACAACAAGAAAAGAAAAGAAAAAACCCACAGAGGACTGAAAAACACTGTGGATTTCTGCAGGACCAATGAGCGAAGCAGTGAACTCTTCTGACGCAGGAGGTCTCCAACCTTCTTCTCCAGTGACACTTTTACAAAACAAAACAGCAGCAGCAGAAAGTTAATATTAGAGCCACAGCCTCAGGTGGGGAAAAGTTTGATGCTTATAAAACATAAACCGTTATCCATTTATCAGTGCCCCAAGTTAGGCAGAAAAGAGCCACTGGAATCATTCCCAAAGCTAAATTTAGTTTATAAAGTCGGGATTATTGAAACGCAGAAACTTCATTGAACTGGAGACAGGATCAGTTCTGTTTAAAGCTGGAAAGAGCCTCACCACAACACTTACAGAAATGATGTATTTTTACCTCAGAGGATGAAAATCACAGGAGGAAATTTGACTTTAAACACCAGTTTGCATAAATAACCTTAAAACAAAAGTGTTTCTCTGCTGTAGGTGTAAAATTGTGGAACTCACAAGAAAACGAATCAAAACGCTGTGAAAATATTTTTGCAATTTAAAGAAATGTATAAAACAAAACAAATCAGAAAGTACCAACGTACTGAGATAAACTGTGAGTATTGATAAAGGAACAGGGCCAATGGGAGAAATGAATCATTTGTATAATTTGTATTAATCAGTGTAAATGAGGCAAACAAATATAAGAATTGTTTTCTGCTCCTTTCCCGTCACGAGTGTTTAACACTGCAGATGAGTCCTCCTCCAGTCGTCTCTTGGGACTTTCCTCCACGTCTCTTTGGATTTGTGAGCGGGATGTGGGAGTGGGCTGAGGTGTGGCAGCCTCACACTCAGTTTGTCTTCTTCCTCCTTCTCCCACACTCTTCCCTCCTCCTCCCACACTCTTCCCTCCTTCTCCCACACTCTTCCCTCCTTCTCCCACACTCTTCCCTCCTTCTCCCACACTCTTCCCTTCTCCTCCTCAGCTCACAGACGGAAAGTGTGAGGACAGAATTCTCCAGCTGCTGCTTCATTATCATCAGAACCACTGCGGGAAAAGTTCTGATCGTGTTTGTGTCGGCGGCGAAACGACAAACCGAGATGAGAGAAAAGAGCAGCTGAAGTGTGGGTTTTCTTCCCAAAGATGGAAATACGTTTGTGTCGCTGTCCAATCAGCACCTTCCCCAACGCCAGACGCTGAGAACTATTAAATAAAGACCATTTAACCTGTTTCCACAGTTCTGTTTCAATTCACAATTATTATTTACATGGGAACTCCATATATCCACTATTTAATTCAGAATAATTAAAACAGAATTAAAAAAAACCATCATGTAAACGTGGCCTGTGTGAATCATTAGGCTCAGAATCCAGGAGGTCAGTGAGGAATAAAATCCACTTGTTCTGTTTTTCACGTTTTTAAGATGGTAAAAATCCGGTAGAATTAGAAATAACCAAATCTGTATCTTCATTCCAGATTCGCCCAGCCCGATATAAGAACGAAAGCTTTAATTTAATTTTACAGCATCTAAATATTATCTGTATTTTCTTTTCGCAGCCGCTCAGAGCGATGCAGATGATCCTTTTACACTCAGGTCAAACAGCAGGAAAAAGGAGGAAGCAGCATTTTAACAGATAAACTGTGCTAAAAACAGCTTCAGAAAACATGTCAAGTGTAAGTGAACGTTTTATAAATAATATGACTTTACGCTAAAGGTGTTTGGAGTTAAAACAGATGAAAAAGTCCCTCCTGCTGCGGTGCTGACGGACAGCGCACAGCACACGAGGATAAACGCAAAATATAAAATAAAATGATATTAAAGGTGCATTTTTGAGCAGAAAAACAACATCACAAGTTTACGCTTAAAACAGAATCTGAGACAAAAGGAGAAGTGAAATCACAGCTCATTATGAAGGGAAAAGGCTGCAGCAAACCTCTGTGTGAGTTTAAGTGACAGAATTTCACTCTAGTGCATTTAAAGGGCCCACGTGACACTGTTTTATGTTCTAACACTGTTATAACATGATTCACACATGTGTAACACTCAAATCCACATGCACATTTAGCTCTTCTCTCAAACTAAATCCACCCTGAGATGTTTCTGAACAAACCGTCACTCGAATCATGTGGAGGATTTCCTGAACTGAAAGTGAGAGGCTGAAGCTTCATTTAACAAATTAAAGGTGTCGTTTATGTATTGTATTAATCATAACCAGAATGGAAAAGAATAAACTTACAAAAGGAGAAAAAAACACACATTTTTAAAGTAAAATCTTAAATATATCATCCATCTTCTCTTTGCAGACGCTGGTTTCTCCTCGTCTGCCCTGAGGTCTGAAGAGAACTGACAAATGAAGATGATTCAAGACAACAGAAAAGAAAAAGAAAAAATTCTAAAGTGTTTGTTTTGTTTTTCTTCTTAGGGTTAGGTGGAGATGTTATTTTTGCCGAGATCGTTCAAGTTGGAAAAAAAACTTGTGCAGGTTTTGGTGGAAATTTAAATTTGCACAAAGACAAACGGGGAAAGTCCAGAGGCTTTTGGCTCAGGAGGTTCAGTGTTCGTCCTCTGATCTGATCTGAGGGCTGGAGGGTAAAATCTGCCTCTCCACAGAAATATTCTTTAAACGGTCATTGTGTCCTTGGGCAAGACACTAACCCCCCCCCCCCCCCAGCGTCTGTGTGAACGAGGGTTTTGCACTCGGCACGTTTCAGCTCCTCATGTGATGGAAGTGCAGAGTTTTAGATGATTTTAAATAACTGCGACTAATCTATTTGCACTTATATGTTTGTTCTGTATATTTTATATATCAAAGTCTATTTATTATTTTCTGCTTCTGATGAAATGTGTCTGCAGTAGAGTTGCAAAAATCCGGGAATTTTCCAAGTTGGAAACGTTCCATAGGAATTTTCGGAAATTCATGGGAATTTTCAGGAATTAACAGGAATAAATTGGGAATTATCCAAGTTGAAGTTTAGGTGAATCAGTAAAGTTGGTAGAAAAAAAGTGTAGTACAATCCTGGCTGTGAATAGAGTTGTGTTCCTCATTTGGACAAAGACACTGTTTTCTGAAGAGTTGTTTTTGTGTTTCTCTGTCACTGCACAATAATTATATATATATATATATATATATGTATATATGTATATATATGTATATATATATATATATATATATATATATGTATATATGTATATATATGTATATAATTCTGAAGAGGCAGAACTGCTTTTCTGAGCAACAACAAATCCAGACGACTGAGACGTCACAGCCAAAGGACGACAGCAGTGAAGGAAGTTTAGAGGATTTATGATCTGTGATATTAAAGTAGAAATGAAAAACTAAAATAGAATAAAATAAATCTGGTGCTCGTTTACTGGCAAATGAGACTTGTTCCCTGTCACTGAAGAAGTTTATGATGCTGGTTACAGGAAACGTGCTCGTGATTAACGGGAAACCAGTTATGCTCAATGTGCTTTTGATGGACTGAAAGGAGTAAAAATGAGGCTCGAGAAACTAGAAATAACTAGAAATAACTAGAAATAACTAGAAATAACTAGAAATAACTAGAAATAACTAGAAATAACTAGAAATAACTAGAAATAACTAGAAATAACTAGAAATAACTAGAAATAACTAGAAATAACTAGAAATAACTAGAAATAAGCCTATGAGTTTTTTTTCATTTTTAATTTTGAAGTGGGAGCTGTAAGCTGTAACGCACACGTTTTGTTCAATATAAGAAATAAGCATAAGTTTTTCTCCCTTTGCAATAATGCTGCGGATGACAAAATAAAATGTTTATATTTTTGTTACAATAATTCCCCTAAATTCCTTTGCAAAGTTTCCATGGACATTTTCCAGAAACTTTCTGGAAATTTTCCTGGAATTTTCCACCAACTCAACTCCAACTCAATTTCAATATTAAGGATCAGACTCAGTGCTCAAGACCAGTTCTGATGCCAAATGATCATAAAAACACTTATTTAGACAATAAGATGTGATTTTCAACATTAAATCGTAGACTTTTTTAAATATTCCCCTGTGGTCTCACACCTACACTCGTCCAGATCGTTCTGAAGCTTCAGGAAAGGCTCATTTCTGTGATTTTTATCATATCGATACCTGCTCAAATGAGTATCTAGTACCGATACTAGTTTTCGTATTGTTTAGTCTCTGATTTTTGACATTTCTGGAGCATTTGGTTGTTAAGATTTCAGTTCCCATTCGCCTCCTCCTCCTTTTCTGTTTGTGGAAACGTGTGAACGGTGCAGTTTTATCCCCATAATGTCGTGTGTCGCTGAGCGTGAGCAGGTTAATGGTCCAAATAAACACAGCGTAGGATCTTAATCAAGAGCCAGTCGCCCCTCGGACCTCATTACGGCTGTCAGAGGGCAGAAAGAACGGAGGGTTTGGGTTTAGGGAATTGAATGTCTCACTTGATCTGGTCAAAGTCAATGGGGAAAGAATTTGGGGTTATTTCTGGACAATAGTCATTATTTAGTATGAACAAAACAGGAAATAAAATGTCACTATCGGTTTGTTTGTGTGAAGAGGCAAATTAAAGCCACAGTATGTAACTTTTTAACCACAGAAATAGACACTCCGCTCAGTGCCTTGTGAGGAAGTGTCATTAAATGTGTTAATGAGTGGCGTTTGTTTAAGAATTGAATCTCTTGAAAAATCCCTCGTCTTCGTCTTTGTTCTGGACACTTTATTTGGCCTTGAACCCGAAGTACAAACGGGGACTCAGGCTAAAGGGAACGGAAAATACACTCTTTTTTACACATTCAATATTAGACTTTACTAAACTTTAGCACTGTCAGGTTTGGCTCTTGGGTTAAGCTGTTTTAAGAAAATTGGCAACTTAAAGTGTAACTCTGTCACATCTGAAGCTAAAGTCGTTTCTAGAGGAGGTGGAATTCTGTCAGAAGCCAAAAATCGGCACAGATCAGTGTTTCCTCAGTGGAGATCTGACTGTGGCAACAAACTAGTGCAGTGATGGGGGCAAGTTCTGAACTAGTGCAGTGATGGGGGCAAGTTCTGAACTAGTGTAGTGATGGGGGCAAGTTCTGAACTAGTGCAGTGATGGGGCAAGTTCTGAACTAGTGCAGTGATGGGGGCAAGTTCTGAACTAGTGTAGTGATGGGGCAAGTTCTGAACTAGTGTAGTGATGGGGCAAGTTCTGAACTAGTGTAGTGATGGGGGCAAGTTCTGAACTAGTGTAGTGATGGGGGCAAGTTCTGAACTAGTGCAGTGATGGGGGCAAGTTCTGAACTAGTGCAGTGATGGGGGCAAGTTCTGAACTAGTGCAGTGATGGGGGCAAGTTCTGAACTAGTGTAGTGATGGGGCAAGTTCTGAACTAGTGCAGTGATGGGGGCAAGTTCTGAACTAGTGCAGTGATGGGGGCAAGTTCTGAACTAGTGTAGTGATGGGGGCAAGTTCTGAACTAGTGTAGTGATGGGGGCAAGTTCTGAACTAGTGTAGTGATGGGGGCAAGTTCTGAACTAGTGCAGTGATGGGGGCAAGTTCTGAACTAGTGCAGTGATGGGGGCAAGTTCTGAACTTCCACGTAAAACGCACTGAAGAAGCTTAACTCCACTTTAACCCATCTGACAACAGCCACGAGTCTAACAAACCAAACGCTCTGCCTGGTTCACTCATTAGTGTCTGGAAACGTTAGAAAACATCTTCATAAGCACCTCACACTTCCCTCTGCTGATTTCCCACTGCACCAAAGCCCAAAAGACTCGATCACCGACTCCAGAAGCAACAAGTGAAGATCGACGACTGACGGAGAAGAAGAGAAACTGAAAGTCGTTGAAACAAAATGGTTCAGGAATGTGTTTTTTAGTGTTTTTCAAGAAATATAATTCACTGGTAAATAAACGGGATTAGAAACGACGTCGGGGATCGAGTCTTTTCACCACATGCAGCTCAGGGTCTGTTCTGTTCTCACACTTCAGCTGCTCTCAGAAAACAGAGCCTCACCTGCACTGACGCTGCGCTCAGTCACTGCAGGAATAAATCTCTGTGTTTGTGTGAGGAGCCACGGCCGAGGACGAGAGGAAAAGGAAGCGTGAATCGGACAGAGGCCGAGCTCAGACACGAGTAAATCTGAGGAAGGAGTTTGAAGAACGGCAGAGCTCAAGGAAAGAGAAGAGTCCAAGAGACGCAGATCTGGAGATATTGTTACTGACACTAAGTTTCATCAGCACTGCTCATGTCACTGTTATACTGATGCAGTTTGAGTAACTCCAGGAGCTCCGGCCGCTCGTAGAAAGCTCATGTATAAGATTAAAATCAATCACCATTAAACAGAGTAAAAAACACTCCTCCCCTGAGACACTGTGTTGTTCACTGTTCAGGGGGTTCGTGTAAACAGACGTGAGCTCTGGAGGAGAGTATTTAGGACAGTTCATTCTCACAGACACCTGTAGGGGGAGCTCTACCACTGAAGTTACTTAGTTCTGCTTTAATTTGTATTTGTTTTTCGGTCTGTGGTCCGCCCTGAGTACCTTAAGTCTCTGGGTGTTGTGGGGCTGTCTTGGCTGACACGTCTCTACAACATCGCGTGGCGGTCGGGAACAGTACCTCTGGACTGGCAGACCGGGGTGGTGGTCCCTCTGTATAAAAAGGGGGACCGGAGGGTGTGTTCCAACTACAGGGGAATCACACTCCTCAGCCTCCCCGGTAAAGTCTATGCCAGGGGACTGGAGAGGAGAGTTCGGCCGATAGTCGAACCTCGGATTCAAGAGGAGCAGTGTGGTTTTCGGCCTGGTCGTGGAACACTGGACCAGCTCTACACCCTCCATCGGGTGCTCGAGGGTTCATGGGAGTTTGCCCAACCAGTCCACATGTGTGTTGTGGACCTGGAGAAGGCATTCGACCGTGTCCCTCGTGGTGCCCTGTGGGGAAGTGCTCGAGAGTATGGGGTCCGGGGCCCTTTGCTAAGGGCTGTCCGGTCCCTGTATGACCGGAGCAGGAGCTGTGGTGCCGGCAGTAAGTCAGACCTGTTCCCGGTGCATGTTGGACTCCGGCCAGGGCTGCCCTTTGTCACCGGTTCTGTTCATTGTATTTATGGACAGAATTTCTAGGCGCAGCCAGGGGCCGGAGGGGGTCCAGTTCGGGGACCACAGGATTTCATCGCTGCTTTTTGCGGATGATGTTGTCCTGTTGGCTCCATCGAACCAGGACCTGCAGCACTGGGGCGGTTTGCAGCCGAGTGTGAAGCGGCCGGGATGAGAATCAGCTGTTCCAAATCCGAGGCCATGGTTCTTGACCGGAAAAAGGTGGATTGCCCTCTCCGGGTGGGTGGGGAGTCTCTGCCTCAAGTGGAGGAGTTCAAGTATCTCGGGGTCTTGTTCACGAGTGAGGGGAGGATGAAGCGTGAGTTTGACAGGCGGATCGGTGCGGCGTCGGCAGTGATGCAGTCGCTGTATCGGACCGTTGTGGTGAAGAGGAGCTGAGCCGAAAGGCGAAGCTCTCGATTTACCTCAGTCACGTTCCTCCCCTCACCTATGGTCATGAGCTCTGGGTAATGACCGAAAGAACGAGATCGCGGATACAAGCGGCCGAAATGAGTTTCCTCCGCAGAGTGGCCGGGCGCTCCCTTAGAGATAGGGTGAGGAGCTCGGTCACACGGGAGGAGCTCGGAGTAGAGTCGCTGCTCCTCCACGTCGAGAGGAGCCAGCTGAGGTGGTTCGGGCATCTGGTCCGGATGCCTCCTGGACGCCTCCCTCGGGAGGTGTTCCGGGCATGTCCCACCGGTAGGAGGCCCCGGGGAAGACCCAGGACACGCTGGAGGGACTATGTCTCTCGGCTGTCCTGGGAACGCCTCGGGGTCCGTCCGGAGGAGCTGGTGGAAGTGGCTGGGGAGAAGGAAGCTTGGGAGCCCCTGCTTAGACTGCTGCCCCCGCGACCCGGCCCCGGATAAGCGGAAGAAGATGGATGGATGGATGGTCTGTGGTCCAAACGCTCCACGTCGTGCCCGTTACAGACGTCACGCAGTGGGAGGAGCTCGTTTGTGTTGAGGAAGTAAATGTGGAAGAGAAAATGACCCTGAAAACACCTGCAGGTTCTGTTCTGTGTGTGTGAGTCTGTTCTCGAGCTCAACACCACTTCCTGTGGTTTTGGACTTTTCAATGACTAATTTTTACCACAAACTGACACTTAACTGACGTAAAACGATGATAAATATTTAGCTCAGTCCAACCAAACCGAGTCAGACTCAGAAACGTTCAGAACAGAAGTGACTCTGACCTTCGGCGTGTTGTTCCTGACCTCTGTTCTTCTTCACCTTCTTCATGTTCACACTTCTTTTCTGAACCAGCTGGACAATCCCCTCCTCCCTCCCTCCTGTTTTTACACCACTCCCTCTCTTCTGCCTCTCCTCTGTCTCTCCTTTCTCTTTCTCTCTCCTCTTTTCCCCATAGTTTCTCCTTTGTCTTTCTTTTCTCTCCGTCTTCTCTGCAGCTCCTCTTTCTCCTTCTTCCCCTTATCTCCTCCTCTCTTTCTCTCTGTCTTCGTTTCACCTCATGTCCCTCCATCCTCCTCCTCTTCTCTCTCCCCTCTCTCCCCTCTCCCCCTCTCCTTCATCCTTTCATTCCCCTCCTCCTCCTCCTCCCTCTCTCCCCTGCAGAGTGTGAGATCCTGCAGCGCTGTTATTTGGCCTCAGTTAATTTTAGCTCATCAGTCGGACACAGAGGAGACGGAGGAAGAGGAGGAAAAAAGGAGAGGGGGAAGAGGAGGAGAGGAAGAGGAGGAGAGGAGAGGAAGAGGAGGAGGAGGAGAGGAAGAGGAGAAGAAGAGGAGGAGGAGAGGAAGAGGAGGAGGAAGAGGAGGAGGAAGAGGAGGAGGAGGAGAAGAGGAGGAGAGGAGGAGGAGGAGAGGAAGAGGAGGAGAGGAGGAGAGGAGAGGAAGAGGAGGAGGAAGAGGAGGAGAAGAAGAGGAGGAGAGGAAGAGGAGGAGGAGGAGGTGATGAGACAAAGGTGATTGTTACACCTGAATAAACCCTGTGTCTGCGGTTTTACTCTGATCTCAGAAAGCAGATCTGACACAGGACTAAACCAGGACTAAACCAGGACTAAACCAGGACTAAATCAGGACTAAACCAGGACTGAACCAGGACTAAATCAGGACTAAACCAGGACTGAACCAGGACTAAATCAGGACTAAACCAGGACTGAACCAGGACTAAATCAGGACTAAACCAGGACTGAACCAGGACTAAATCAGGACTAAACCAGGACTGAACCAGGACTAAATCAGGACTAAACCAGGACTGAACCAGGACTAAACCAGGACTAAACCAGGACTAAACCAGGACTGAACCAGGACTAAACCAGGACTAAACCAGGACTAAACCAGGACTAAACCAGGACTGAACCAGGACTAAACCAGGACTAAACCAGGACTGAACCAGGACTGAACCAGGACTAAACCAGGACTAAACCAGGACTAAACCAGGACTAAACCAGGACTGAACCAGGACTAAACCAGGACTAAACCAGGACTAAACCAGGACTAAACCAGGACTGAACCAGGACTAAACCAGGACTAAACCAGGACTAAACCAGGACTGAACCAGGACTAAACCAGGACTGAACCAGGACTAAACCAGGACTAAACCAGGACTAAACCAGGACTAAACCAGGACTGAACCAGGACTAAATCAGGACTAAACCAGGACTGAACCAGGACTAAACCAGGACTAAACCAGGACTGAACCAGGACTAAATCAGGACTAAACCAGGACTGAACCAGGACTAAACCAGGACTAAACCAGGACTGAACCAGGACTGAACCAGGACTAAACTAGAACTAAACCAGGACTAAACCAGGACTGAACCAGGACTGAACCAGGACTAAACCAGGACTAAACCAGAATCACAGACGACTGCAGGGCTTAATGGATTTGTATGTGAAATCAGATTTTTCATGAGGACACGACGACGTCACAGCAGCAGCTCAGGGTTTACAGAAGTCGCCTGAACATGGAGCTGCTCTGAGCTCCTGGAGAGTCTCACAGGAGGAAACACGTCTTCGGCCTGTTTCAGTGAACAAACACGTCGGCGTTGGGCTGTGTCGGTCAGACGAGTGTGTCCTGACCGTTCACACTGAAGTCACATGTCCAAAGATCAGATCTGTGTCGGCTTTAGGAGCTCAGATCCAAGAGCCTGGGTCACATTTGTAGAAGTCTGTGTGGTTCAGACGTCGTTAACGATCAGGTCCAGGTCACACAGGGGAGAAAAGATCAGGTTTGGTTCACTTCAGGCCTCAGTTCCCTGGCAAATCCAGATCTCTGTATGACCCAGACTGAGATGAGTCTCCTCCGTCCTCCTCTGCGCCTCAGGCAAACATCATCCACCAAACAGATTTGGACTTTTCAGTGACACATGTGAAACAAAGGAGCTCATTGGTCACTCATCATTTACCAGCAGAATCACCGTTTTTCAGTCCCTCTGTGGAGTTTCTTTTTTCTTCATTCGCCATTTTTATTTAGACACACAGATCCTGCACCTGTGAACATGGAGAAGTTTAGTTTAGTTAGTTTAGTTTAGCCTTTATTTGAAGGGACAATGTGCAGAGACATGAAGCTCATAAAAACAGAGACGTTCTGCACCAGATTAGAGCGAAATAACCTGTTTCCATCTGCAGCCCCTGATTTACATGAAGAAAAATACAAAACAATTACACTGAAACAATCTGAGTAAAAGCAGCTGTTCATAGACTCACACAGACAGAACCACAGCTCAGTCACATTATTTACAGGAACATTTGTCTTACAAAAGGCTCATTACCGAGTTCAGTTTAAACAACTACAAATAACAAGAAGGAATTACACTGGTTAAAGTTCACGATCTACATTTATACAGAAGCAGAAACAGAAGGTGTGTTGGACTTAAATAGTTCAGTGTTGGCAGGTCCGACTGTTCCAGAGGCATTTTTTAACTTCTACAGTGAACAGTAGAGAAAAGCTCTAAAAAGCTCTAAAAAGCCCAATTTGCACAACCCTCTTTACAGGTCTCACAGGTGTTGAAATATTTACAGTGTGTGATGTGAAATCGACTCTCCCCGAGGCTCCGGTGTTTCATATTAACAACCATAACATTACAATATCATTACAATATCATTACAATATCATTACACTATAATTACAATATCATTACACTATAATTAGTGCTGTGGCCGCTGCTTAATTAGCGACGGTCTGAGCGCTAACGGGAGGAAACATGAAGAGGCTAAACTGCGACGCAGTAAACATGACTTCAGCTGTTTAAAAGCTCAAACTCGGGTCGACATGTTGGTTAAATATCCCACATCCATTTTCAACAGTAAAAACCTGCTGCTCGTGACAGTGAAATGAACAGGACTTTGGGTGTGACGCTAACTGGAGGCACTGCTCTGTCTGAAGCTGTTTATTCTATTTTGTTTTTTCAGTTAGACTTTAATCTGATATTTCTTTAACACCAGGTCTAAACGAGGACTAAACCAGGTCTAAACGAGGACTAAACCAGGTCTAAACGAGGACTAAACCAGGTCTAAACGAGGACTAAACCAGGTCTAAACGAGGACTAAACCAGGTCTAAACGAGGACTAAACCAGGTCTAAACGAGGACTAAACCAGGACTAAACCAGGACTAAACCAGGACTAAACGAGGTCTAAACCAGGACTAAACCAGGTCTGAACGAGGACTAAACCAGGTCTGAACGAGGACTAAACCAGGTCTAAACGAGGACTAAACCAGGTCTAAACGAGGACTAAACCAGGTCTAAACGAGGACTAAACCAGGTCTAAACGAGGACTAAACCAGGTCTGAACGAGGACTAAACCAGGTCTAAACGAGGACTAAACCAGGTCTAAACCAGGACTAAACCAGGACTAAACCAGGACTAAACCAGGTCTAAACGAGGACTAAACCAGGTCTAAACGAGGACTCAACCAGGTCTAAACGAGGACTAAACCAGGACTAAACCAGGACTAAACCAGGACTAAACCAGGACTAAACCAGGTCTAAACGAGGACTAAACCAGGTCTAAACGAGGACTAAACCAGGTCTAGTTTCTGTACAAAACCAAAGCATAAATAATCTGATGTTTGCAGCGTATTTGGGTTTGAAGTGTCTCAGATGTAAATCCGTGTGGACAGAAACGCCACAGAACAGGACGAGTCTGAAAATCATTTGCATAAAGTGCGTTTCTGTAAACACCAAACTGCAGCAGAGAACAGAGCTGAACGTCGGTGTTGGACGTTGGTGCTGGACGTCGGTGCTGGACGTCGGTGCTGAACGTCGGTGCTGGACGTCGGTGCTGGACGTCGGTGCTGGACGTCGGTGCTGAACGTCGGTGCTGGACGTCGGTGCTGAACGTTGGTGCTGGACGTCGGTGCTGAACGTCGGTGCTGGACGTCGGTGCTGGACGTCGGTGCTGGACGTCGGTGCTGGACGTCGGTGCTGAACATTGGTGCTGGACGTTGCTGCTGAACGTTGGTGCTGGACGTTGCTGCTGAACGTTGGTGCTGGACGTCGGTGCTGAACGTAGGTGCTGGACGTCGGTGCTGGACGTCGGTGCTGGACGTCGGTGCTGAACATTGGTGCTGGACGTCGGTGCTGAACGTCGGTGCTGGACGTCGGTGCTGAACGTCGGTGCTGAACGTCGGTGCTGGACGTTGCTGAACGTCGGTGCTGGACGTCGGTGCTGAACGTCGGTGCTGGACGTCGGTGCTGAACGTCGGTGCTGGACGTCGGTGCTGAACGTCGGTGCTGGACGTCGGTGCTGAACGTCGGTGCTGGACGTCGGTGCTGAACGTCGGTGCTGGACGTCGGTGCTGAACGTAGGTGCTGGACGTAGGTGCTGGGGGTCGTTGCTGAACGTCGGTGCTGGACGTCGGTGCTGGGCGTCGGTGCTGGGCGTCGGTGCTGAGCGTCGGTGCTGGGCGTCGGTGCTGAGCGTCGGTGCTGAACATCGGTGCTGAACATTGGTGCTGGACGTCGGTGCTGAACG
Organism: Odontamblyopus lacepedii; assembly: GCA_034769755.1. Taxonomy (NCBI): domain Eukaryota; kingdom Metazoa; phylum Chordata; class Actinopteri; order Gobiiformes; family Gobiidae; genus Odontamblyopus; species Odontamblyopus lacepedii. The sequence goes on from CM068348.1 coordinate 1,078,812, forward strand.
TCGGTGCTGGACGTTGCTGAACGTCGGTGCTGGACGTCGGTGCTGAACGTCGGTGCTGAACGTCGGTGCTGAACGTCGGTGCTGGACGTTGCTGAACGTCGGTGCTGGACGTCGGTGCTGAACGTCGGTGCTGAACGTCGGTGCTGGACGTTGCTGAACGTCGGTGCTGAACATCGGTGCTGAACATTGGTGCTGGACGTCGGTGCTGAACGTCGGTGCTGGACGTTGCTGAACGTCGGTGCTGGACGTCGGTGCTGAACGTCGGTGCTGAACGTCGGTGCTGGACGTTGCTGAACGTTGGTGCTGGACGTCGGTGCTGGACGTCGGTGCTGGACGTTGGTGCTGGACGTCGGTATGAGGCTGAGGGAAGAGTCGTGTTTACTGAACAGAACGGAGGTTCATGTTCAGGCGGCTAAAGTCCGACATAAACCTCTTTCACTGAGCGTCAGATCCACTGACCTGCTGATGATTCCAGCTTCCACAGGTGAATATTGTTATTGTGTCTTTGAGCAAGACACTTGTGAGTGTAACAGTTTTAAGGGGGTTCAGACCATAATACACTGAGTTAAAATTATCTAAGAGAAAAAACATATTTAATTTTTTTGTTTTAGGTTAGACCTGGAAAAGACCTGTTCTAGACCTGGTTTAGACCTGGTTTAGACCTGGTTTAGACCTGGTTTAGACCTGGTTTAGACCTGGTTTAGACCTGGTTTAGACCTGGTTTAGACCTGGTTTAGCCTCAGATTATCCATCCCTGTTCTTCCTCTTATCCGGGGTCGGGCCGTGGGGGCATCAGTCTGAGCAGGGACTCCCAGACTTCCCTCTCCCCAGACACTTCCTCCAGCTCCTCCTGGACCCTGAGTCGATCCCAGGCCCAGAGACAGAGTCCCTCCAGCGGGTCCTGGGTCTAACCCGGGGCCTCCTCCCGGTGGGACATGAACACCTCCTGAGGAACAGATGCTCCTCCCCTCAGCTGCTCCTCTGCACGTGGAGGAGCAGCAGCTCTACTCTGAGCTCCACAGCAGCTCTACTCCGAGTGTGTCTGTGTCACTGTGAACAAGACCCCGAGATACTGGAACTGCTCCACCTGAGGCAGAGACTCTCCACGTGCAGAGGGCGCCACTTTTTCCCCTCCAGAACCATCCAGAACCCGGCATAACCACCAAGGACTATCCAGAACCATCCAGAACCACCCAGAACCACCCAGAACCAACCAGAACCACCCAGAACCACCCAGAACCACCCAGAACCATCTAGAATCACCCAGATCCACCCAGAACCACCCAGAACCATCCAGAACCACCCAGAATCATTGAGAACCACAGCCTCGTTAGTCGTTGATCTCTGCTGAACTAAAGGTAAGAGGAGCTGTTCATTTGGAAAGTCCCACTTCATGACATCACGAGGTGGAGCAGAGCGTCTGGAGCTTTGCAGATGTGACAGTCGAATAATGAAGAGTTTCTCAAACATGTGAATGAAACAAACACGACTCCAGAACATCAGAACATGACTAAACTTCACCGAGAGTCAGTGTCGTGTAATCCAGGAGTTTAAGGCTGGTGGTTAATAATAATAATAATAATAAAAATAATAGTTAATTACCATGGAAACGGACCTAATGGCATTAAGTGCAGACGTCCCTGAGGTCTGGGCTCTGCAGATCGGAGCAAATCTGCAGCATTTTCTCTTTTAAACATTCCTCTGTTTAAGCACCGGGGCCCAAACTCCCCACAGGATAATCCCGTATGTGACGCTATAATTATCACCGGGAGGAGAAGAAGAGAGGGGGAAATATGGAGAAATATGGAGAAATATGGAGAGGGAGAAAGAGAGGAAGAGGGAGGAGAGGTTTCGGAGGTGAGCTCAGTCTGTTTGGGTTTGTTTTGGGTGGAAAAGGAGGGGAAAAAAAGATGTATTTTTCTGGAGGAGGGTTTCATAGTCCAAACAAAACTCAAACTGAGGCTGTTCCAACTCGGCTCTGCGAGAAGAAGGGAAGAAACACGAAAAACTGCGATGGAAAATGGAATAAATAAAGTGATTTAATGAACAAAACAAAACTAATGTTAATGCTAAAATGTGGACACAACAGAACCTGAACTAAGAAACAGAAGAACAGGATTAACATTTCACGAGATACACGGGGTTACACCGAAAAACTAAACTAATTTCTACCGCTGCCCCTTGAAACTGAGCAACAAGAGGTGAAAGTCGAACCCTCTGAACTGGGACAAACCTTCAACACGTCGTCAGAAGTTTCCTCCAGATTTTCCATGAGCACAGGGAAAACTGTGAGAACTGTGAGGAACACGGCAACAACCTAAATTGTCAAGATGAATCTGCTCAAATAAAGTAAAATATCCTCAGTTTAGGTCATTTTGACTCACCTACATATTGTTTTTTTCCAGTGAACGTCGCTCAGAAACAACACGACCTGAGCTCCTCCACAGGCCGACACACACTACAGATTTTTTTCGGCCTTAAACGATTTTTAAACGTGCGACAAAAAGCGCAAACACCACAGACACGAGGAGAAGCTGATGAGACTTTAAATCTGCAGAGTCTGAACCGGGTCCGACCTTCGTCTTTATCGTAGTCATTTCCCGTCAGCTGCACTTCCTGCTTTAAATCGTTTATTCTCCTCGTGAATCGTCCCTGATCATTTTCAAAGCGCTTCATTCTGACACTTTCCCTCTCATCGGACGGTTTGAAACAGGATCTTTCTCTTATCACTTCACTTTTCCACGTCACAAATCAAATCCACATTTATAGTTTCAATAACACGTCGTTTGTGATGAGAGGAAGAGGCAGAGGAAGAGGAAGAGGCGCTCTCCTCTCGAGCAGCAGCTTTGATCACTGCGCTGACACATTTCCCGCATGTTTTCGTTTTCATCGCGTTACGTTCGATTTACGGAGAAACTGACGGACAGAAAACATGAACAGAACCGAACAGAGGGACAAATCCTTTAAAGCCGCACTGTGCCACTTTTCTGGAGAGGCCGCTGTCTCCGTGGAGACGTGATGGACCGGGGCAGGACGTGGATGGAGACGCAGGGAGCAGCAGGGCCACAGGGGGGCGCCGGGCACAAACACTGCCGTTGTGTCCTTTGGCCTAACTCCAGTTCAGTTAAAATGACCTGAACTAAGAACATTTGACTTTATTTGAGCAGATTCATCTTGACAAGTGAAATGATCTGCAGTGGAAGAAGTGTTTTTCTTAATTCATTTCATTTTATTTTTATTTTAAGTGCAAAAAGTTGTTGTTTTTCTTATTTTAAGTGTAATAAGATGTATTTTCATATTTTACGTACAAAAATCTTACTGCACAGAAGATAATTTTACTTGTCAAGTGAAACTGACTCAAATCCCGGTAAAACTTTCTTAGTCAAAGTCATTTTATCCTGACAGATTTTGGTTTTTGCAGTGTGGAGGGGCAGATGGGCAGATGGGGCAGATGGGGCAGATTAGAGCCTCAGTCTGTCCCAGGGCGGCTGTGGCGGCAGGAGTTTAACCTCAGAGTCTGGAGAGATGAAGAATGAGCTGTGAAGAGCTTTGGGGTCTTGAAATGCGCTGTGTAAATGCAGTGATTAAATAAATAAATAAATAAATGTCCTGTATAAAAATGTGGCCGTTTGTCATTTGTCTGAATGTTCCACAGTGTTGGACTTTCAGATCAACAGTTGTTTCATATGTTTTTACCTTGAACTTACATTTCTGAGTCAGTTTTGTGTGATAAAGGTAAGAAAATTTTATTCAAACAGCACTTTTCACAGACACACGTCCCAAAGGCACTTTAAGAACATTATTATCTGAGCGTTATTCACTCACTCAGACCTGCTGCTGTACACTGCTGCAGCCACAGCCGCCCGGGGGCAGACTGACTGTACTGAGGCTCTAATCTGCCCCATCTGCCCCTCTGACCCCAAACACTCACACTGCACTTTCACTTTCACTTTCACTCCTACAGCAGGTTCTGGGTTTGGGGGAAACTGGAGGAAACCATCCAGACACAGGGAGAACATGCAAACTCCACACAGAAAGAGCCGGGGATGGAACCCAGAACCTCCTCCTGAGGCTCAGTAAGTGTGAGAGTGAAACTGGAGCTTCAACTTAACACAGAAAAAACAAACAATAATAATGAATCTAGGAAAGTTCAGATGACTTGAACTAAGAAAGTTTTACCTTGAGTTTTTGTGCTTAAAATATGAAAATACATCTGCTGCACTTAAGAAAGAAAGAAACCAAATCAAATGGTGCTTGAATGAAGAAAAACACTTATTCCACTGCAGATCATTTCACTCAAATAAAGTAAATGTTCTTAATCCCAAATCTGAAGAATCAGAGTGAAACAGATTTGAAAACGTAAACTTTATATTTGTGCTTATGAACAGAAATACTAAATATTAATAAAATATAAGACTAAACAATCAAATCAACACTGTCCCACTTTAACTGTGTGTTTTAATTATATTTAAATTGTTCATGTTGTTGTAATGCAACCGCGAGTGTCCAGAAAGACGTCTAAGAAATAAAATGTATTATTATTATTATTATTATTATTACTATTATTATTATTATTATTATTATTATTATTATTATTATTATTATTATTATTATTATTATTATTATTATGCGGCACGGTGGCTGAGTGGCAACACTCAGGCCTCACAGCAAGAAGGTTGCAGGTTCGATCCCCGGGTCGCCCGGGCCTTTCTGTGTGGAGTTTGCATGTTCTCCCTGTGTCTGGATGGGTTTCCTCCGGGTGCTCCGGTTTCCCCCATCAACCCAAAACATGCAGCACCTGAACTAACATCAAGGACCATGTTGTCCACCCTCCTGTGGGTTCACCACCTGCAGAGGGGGTTCATGGGGGGTCAGGTGCTATGAGGATTGGGCAGCAAGCTGCCCCCGCGACCCAGCTGGATTAAGCGGGAGAAGATGGATGGATTATTATTATTATCCTCACCCAACGCACTCACCCATTTTTCACCCAGTGAACAATGACGAAAACTCACAAAATTTGGCCACGTGTTAAAAATTCTGCCTCTAACTTTTGGCTATTTCCATTTTCAATAAATAAATAAAATGGCTCGTCAGCGCCCCCTAACGAGACAAAAATACATTAGGGAATATGAATGACACCAAAAAAAATGTGCACATAGAATCATGAAATTTAACACATGATAAGACAAGTAAAGAATATTATAATGGCCACGCCCCCTGACACACCAGGAGGCGGCCATCTTGGATTAAAGTGAAGCTGAAACGCACTCCTCCGAACGGCCTCAGGTTTGGTCACATTATCTCCAGGGGCCAAACGTCCAAAAATATCCACATCCTAAATCTGACGTCTCTGAGCAGTGAAGCAGCAAATAATGAACACGTTTGGATATTTACAAATTGCTCCTCTTTGCTCAAACAAACTCTGATTTCAATTAAATTTGACACAGTTCTTAAACTCTCTGCCCTAAAGCGACTGAATGTGACAACATTTAATTTGGTGCATTAGCGCCCCCTACAGACTGAAATAAAACGTGACCCCGCAAACACGTTCAGAAACTCACCAAAAGTTCAGAAATGATGAGACATTTGAGAAAATATAGATTTTATGTGTGGGGGTCATAAAATGGAGATAATTCGCCACCTCGAATATTAGGCTCCGCCCACTCCAGCTCAACTTTGTCGTAGAGCCACAAAATCCGGTCCACGCATTCATCACGTGAAGACAAACAAAAAATATTATTATGGCCACGCCCCCTGACAAAGCAGAAGGCGGCCATCTTGGATTGAAATCTTCAAAATGCAGACTTCGCATTTTCTCTCATGTTGCATTTGAACGAACTCCTCTGAAGGCGCTTCACCCACAGGGCTGAAAATCACCTACATTATCGAGAGAAGAGCTGAAAATCACCTACATCATCTAGAGAAGAGCTGAAAATCACCTGCATCATCTAGAGAAGTGCTGAAAATCACCTACATCATCTAGAGAAGAGCTGAAAATCACCTACATCATCTAGAGAAGAGCTGAAAATCACCGACATCATCTAGAGAAGTGCTGAAAATCACCGACATCATCTAGAGAAGAGCTGAAAATCACCTACATCATCTAGAGAAGGGCTGAAAATCACCGACATCATCTAGAGAAGAGCTGAAAATCACCGACATCATCTAGAGAAGTGCTGAAAATCACCTACATCATCTAAAGGAGAGCTGAAAATCACCTACATCATCTAGAGAAGAGCTGAAAATCACCTACATCATCTAGAGAAGAGCTGAAAATCACCTACATCATCTAGAGAAGAGCTGAAAATCACCTACATCATCTAGAGAAGAGCTGAAAATCACCTACATCATCTAGAGAAGAGCTGAAAATCACCTACATCATCTAGAGAAGAGCTGAAAATCACCGACATCATCTAGAGAAGTGCTGAAAATCACCGACATCATCTAGAGAAGAGCTGAAAATCACCTACATCATCTAGAGAAGGGCTGAAAATCACCGACATCATCTAGAGAAGAGCTGAAAATCACCGACATCATCTAGAGAAGTGCTGAAAATCACCTACATCATCTAAAGGAGAGCTGAAAATCACCTACATCATCTAGAGAAGAGCTGAAAATCACCTACATCATCTACAGAAGAGCTGAAAATCACCTACATCATCTAGAGAAGAGCTGAAAATCACCTACATCATCTAGAGAAGAGCTGAAAATCACCTACATCATCTAGAGAAGAGCTGAAAATCACCTAGATCATCTAGAGAAGAGCTGAAAATCACCGACATCATCTAGAGAAGAGCTGAAAATCACCTACATCATCTAGAGAAGAGCTGAAAATCACCTAGATCATCTAGAGAAGAGCTGAAAATCACCGACATCATCTAGAGAAGAGCTGAAAATCACCTACATCATCTAGAGAAGAGCTGAAAATCACCGACATCATCTAGAGAAGAGCTGAAAATCACCTACATCATCTAGAGAAGAGCTGAAAATCACCTACATCATCTAGAGAAGAGCTGAAAATCACCTACATCATCTAGAGAAGAGCTGAAAATCACCTACATCATCTAGAGAAGTGCTGAAAATCACCTACATCATCTAGAGAAGAGCTGAAAATCACCGACATCATCTAGAGAAGAGCTGAAAATCACCTACATCATCTAGAGAAGAGCTGAAAATCACCGACATCATCTAGAGAAGGGCTGAAAATCACCTACATGATCTAGAGAAGAGCTGAAAATCACCTACATCATCTAGAGAAGAGCTGAAAATCACCTACATCATCTAGAGAAGAGCTGAAAATCACCTACATCATCTAGAGAAGAGCTGAAAATCACCTACATCATCTAGAGAAGAGCTGAAAATCACCTACATCATCTAGAGAAGTGCTGAAAATCACCGACATCATCTAGAGAAGAGCTGAAAATCACCTACATCATCTAGAGAAGAGCTGAAAATCACCTACATCATCTAGAGAAGAGCTGAAAATCACCTACATCATCTAGAGAAGAGCTGAAAATCACCTACATCATCTAGAGAAGAGCTGAAAATCACCTACATCATCTAGAGAAGAGCTGAAAATCACCTACATCATCTAGAGAAGTGCTGAAAATCACCTACATCATCTAGAGAAGAGCTGAAAATCACCTACATCATCTAGAGAAGAGCTGAAAATCACCGACATCATCTAGAGAAGAGCTGAAAATCACCGACATCATCTAGAGAAGGGCTGAAAATCACCTACATCATCTAGAGAAGAGCTGAAAATCACCTACATCATCTAGAGAAGAGCTGAAAATCACCTACATCATCTAGAGAAGAGCGGCTGCAAACTTTTTTTTTCTTTTTTTTTTTAAAACTGTCACGTTTATGTGAGTCGCAAAGTTCAATCAACATTTAGACAATATTCAATATGAAGATTTGCTCCCGTTGGCTCAGACTTAGTCCGATTGAGCTGAAATTTGAGTCACTGATGCTGATCTCGGCCTGAATATAAAACACTATAAAACATATGGACAATTACACTATAGCGCCCCCTAGACATGGAATGCCAACATTATTTGTACCAAATTTGGGAATTAAATTCTATGCATGACTATGAGCAAAAAATACATTACGGACACAGTGAATTTTTCACTGTTGGCCAGGAGGGGGCGCAAAGACTCCTCAAAAATCATTTGAAGGTGCAGTATGTAATTTTTCTGATGGAGGATGTGTTGGCCTGGGAAATTTGAATCACTAATACGTGATCTCGGCCTGAATATAACACACTGTAAAGCAGATGAAAAGTGTGTTGGGGTTTATGGTTATTAGGGTTAGTGTGGGTCATGGTGTTTGCTGGGCGCACGTGAAGGCCGATCATCACCCATTTTTCACCCAGTGAACAATGACGAAAAGTCACGAAATTTAGCCAAGTGTTAAAGACTCTGCTTCTCTAACTTTTGGCTATTTTGTTTTCTGGAGGGTCTGCACCTGCTTTTCTCCATGGGGATGTTAATACTTTGCCTGGAATGTTCAGCACCTTTACTCCCTCTTTATTGGTTAGTTGTGTGATTTTTTAAAACTGCTCATTGGCAGTGCAATAAAAAACTTTATTTTTCCACCACAATAGAAGGAACTCTGTCCTTTGAGGTTCTGTACTTCTGTACTTTGCCCTGAAATGTCTAAAAGGTAAATGCACAAATGTGGAACCTGTGTGTTTCTATTAGTGATACACCCAAGAACTGACTGGATTACAATCAGCAAAATATAACAGAATGTCATTTTGATAATATTTTTAGCTATATATGGCCTATAGAAAGTTATGATGTCATTTGAAATCCAGCAACAGCTTATACTATATATATATATATATATATATATATATATATATATATATATATATATATATATATATATATATATATATATATGAAACTGATATTTTGAAATTGATGATATTTTATTATGCATGAAAAGTCCGACTTCTACATAGTACAGTCTTATTTTACACGTTTTTTTTTTTTTTTTTTTTTTTGCGATAGCTGCTCTGTGCCGCCCGTTCAAACTTTTTGCTGACTCGCTGTCACATTGTGCTCATGGATCTATAATATTCTCTATAATATTCTCTATAATATTCTCTATAATAGTCTCTCATATGACTGCGCTGTTTTGAAGGGGCGCAAAACACTTCCTGCCCCTAAACCCACCAATAGCTTTAGGACACGTGGCCTGGTGATTAGCGCCAGGTGAGTGTGATTAAGTAGCACAGGTGTGTATAATTAGGCGCGCCCCGGTGCTCACAGGGATATGTGCAGAAGAGGAGAGCTCCACCGGGAGCTCCACCGGGAGCAGCGGATACGTGGATTTGTTTGTGACAGCAGCGCTTCTGTTTTACGCTCTTCTAACGCGCATTTAGCCCCAGCAACATGGACATGTGAAAGTTTATCACTGCAGCTCCAGAACAGCGAAACTCTGGAAAAGGCGCGCATTTGGCCACAGCACGTGCAGCTCCAGAACGCCAAACTCTCAAAAAGGCGCATATTTGGCCACAGCACGTGCAGCGCCATGCTACGGGACTGCGGAGACGGCGCAGCGGCGGCGCTACGGAGACGGCGCAGCGGCGGCTACGGAGACGGCGCAGCGACGGCGGGGCTACGGAGACGGTGCAGCGCGTCCAGATCACCACGTCAGCATGTTGAACCAGGCGAAGAAGCCAACACCAGATAAGATTTACCAATATGGTTTTACCTGTTGCCTGACCAGCCGAGACCCAACCGTACACACTTTTACTACTTTACTACTTTATAAAGCCTGTTACAGTCGAACCGGATGTTTCTGAAGTCCCTCATACAGGTGGGGTCCATAACAAAGGGGAAATATCACTTGGGCTTTTGCCAACTGGATAAACTGAACTGAATTTCTTTGCGGTACAATAATCCATTTGGTGACATGTTTTTAGACTGTTCTGGCTGGTCACGCAACTTCACCCGTTGGTGAACTCGACCGATTATCGCAGTGTTTGGGTTTTTGTCGCAGTGTTGGTGAATAATGTTCGTGCTGCCGCTGTTTCTCGCTCTGCTTGGTTTTTTAACGCAATGTGGTTTTAATAACGCTTTGCTGCGCTTTCATATGGCATTTGTGGCAATGCTTTTGTTGAGAGGAAACGCTGTGTTTTCATAGTCTAGATGTGTCTAAATATAAGGGGAAATGGGGGTTTAACATGTCGTGAAATTTTTCTGGAAAAAGGTAAGTGAACACTGAGAAATTTTCTGGAAAAAGGTAAGTGAACACTGAGAAATGAAACAGGCCAGAACCCGATACTCAGAAAAACGAGGCCCGGTAGAGTTCAATTTGTCAACTGGATAAAGAGTTTTTGGTAGATGTTTCACTGCTCATCCAAGCTGTTTCTTCTGTTCTTGTCCACTTAACAAAGTGAACTCTACCCTTTGCCATTTTTAGCTGACGATTAATGCCGTAAACAGGGAGGTCATTATAGTTCTATGGGTGAGGTAGGCAGGCTTTACGAATTTCTTGCGAGTCATTTTTCACCATTGCCAGTGCTCCAGGAGCAGGTGAGGCAGGCGCATTTGACGAATTTCTTAATACTTGACGAATTTCTTCTTCTGATCGTTCTTCACCATTTTCAGTGCTCCAGGAGCAGGTGAGGCAGGCGCATTTGACGAATTTCTTCTGATCGTTCTTCACCATTTTCAGTGCTCCAGGAGCAGGTGAGGTAGGCGCATTTGACGAATTTCTTACGATGGAATTTTTTGCATTTGACCCCCCCCCCCCCCAACTCCGTACATTGAGCATACAGCCCGCAGCCACGTAGTTCTATGCCCGCAGCCACGTAGTTCTATGCCCGCAGCCACGTAGTTCTATGCCCCCAATTTCCCATAGAAGCACAAGGCATTTTTTGCTAAATCACACTGCTCGTGTTAGGCTGACAGGGCTTCCACAGCTTTCATAAAGGTTGAATTTTGTAGGGATTATAATGTATTTTTACAATAAGAACTTAAAAAAAAAACAATCGTCAAAGCACCTAAAAATCAGCTTTGTAATGGTTAGCCTAGCTCCTCTCTGGTCAGAACTACGTTTCTGACGTCACACGTTGGGCTGCAGAAGTAAAACTTTTTTGGGGTCATGTGCCAATGAGCACAGCCCATTTAAAACAATATGGCGCCATTTTGGATTCATCCAGATTTTTATTATAGTTCTATGGGCCATCGAACTTTTAACCTTGCTGTGCTAAACTGTGCTAACTAGTAGTGCACTGCTAATCGCTACTGGGACAATTAATTACTAACCATTTAGTTTTCAGGTTTTGGATGGAGTCTAACCTTTTTCTTTTTTTACAGGCAGCTGTTTTTTGTAATATTTTTTTTTAAGCATTTATTGTCCAACATAGGCTAAATCTACTTAAATTCATGTCTAGTTTATTCAAACACAGCTAAAGTTAAAACATGTCTGCCATTATATTACTAACCCATATGTTTTTTTAGGCTGGCGTCTAACCTTTTTTTTTACAGGAAGCAGTTTTACTATCACCGTGTTGATTTTAAGCATTTATTGTTATAACATAAGCTAATGCTGAATCTACTTAAATTCATGTCTAGTTTACTAACACATTTTCTGGTTTTAGGATGGCGTCTAATCTTTTTTTTTTTTTTTACAGGCAGCAGTTTTATTATGTTTTACGCATTTATTGTCTATAAGATAAATCTACTGAAATTCATGTCTAGTTTATTCAAATACAGCTAAAGTTAAAACACGATGTCTGCTATTATATTACTAGCATTTTCTGGTTTTAGGATGGCGTCTAACCTTTATTTATTTTTTTTTATTTTTTTTACAGGGAGCTGTTTTTATCATTGATTTTAAGCCTTTATTGTCCATAACATAAGAAAGCTAAATCTAGTTTATTTTAATCCAGCTAAAGTTAAACATGTCGGCCATTATGGTACTGACCACCCTGTCCATTTTCAGGTTTTAAGATGGTGTCTAACTTTTTTTTTTTGCAGGGATCAGATTTATTGTCATGTTCATTTCAAACTGCTGAACATTTAGGCTACTTGTTTATAATGCAAAGCTAAAACATGATGCCTGCTGCTGACTAACCTGTACATTTTCTGGTTTTAGGATGGAGTCTAACCTTTTCTTTTTTTTACAGGCAACAATTTTTTTTGTCATGTTTTAAGCATTTATTGTACATAACTAAAGCTGGTCTAAAGCTAAATCTCCTTCAATTAATTTCTAGTCGATCATGTTTTAGTTTTAGCCGTGTTTAAATTAGCCAAATCTAAATCTACCTCATGTCTTGCAACTGTGAGGCATAAAGATCATCTGCAGCAACTGCAGCGGAGGATCTGTTAATTATTAGTTTATTATTTAAACACGGCTAAGACTAAAACATGTCTGTCATGTTACTGACAGCCCTTAAATTTGAACATTGCTAAGATAAACTATGCTAGCTTTAGTTGTACTGCTAAGCTAAATGCTACTGTGGCATAATTTACATGTGGTGGTGGTGGTGGTGGTGGTGTTGGTGTCTAACCTTTTTTACAGGGAGCTGTTTTATTATCGCTGATTTTAAGCTAAATGTACTTAAAATCATGTCTAGTTTATTTTAATACAGCTAAAGTTAAAACATGTCTGCCATTATGGTCCTGACTAACCTGTACATTTTCTCATTTTAGGATGGCGTCTAACTTTTTTTTTTCTTTTTTTTTAATACAGGGAGCAGTTTTAAGCATTTATTGTCCATAACAAACTAAATCTACTTAAATTCACGTCTAGTTTATTCAAATACAGCTAAAGTTAAAACATGATGTCTGCCATTATGTTACTAACATTTTCTGCTTTTAGGAGGGCGTCTAACCTTTTTTACAGGGAGCAGTTTTATTATTGCCATGTTGATTTAAGCATTTATTGTCCATTGTAAAGCAAAGTCTACTTAATGTCTTGCAACTATAACGGATTTTAGTTTATTTGAATACAGCTAAGGCTTAAACATGTGTTGTAGTCTGGCTAAATTATGTGGTGGTGGTGTCTAACCTTAACATGCTAATCCAACCTTTTACAGGTCGCTCTGGGATATGTGGACGACTGAGAAATGAACGTTCACCTCCATTTGAAGTCAAAAAGGCAAAAAAGGTCCCAGGAGAAAACTTCAAGAGATGAAGTAACTGAACTAATCAAGAATTTTTTTTTTTTTATCAGAAGAAATACCCAAAATATGTAATGAATGAAGAGAATATATCATTTAAAATGGACACACACTTGATTCACCCAAAGAAAGAAAACACCTTTCATGCCCAAATATCTCAAAGTTAAAGAAAATGGAGCCTTGAGGAGCATCTATTAAAGTGCAAAAGATGAACAGTGACTAAACAATTACATTTTTGAAAAATGGATTTCACTGGACCTACAAACAAAACATGTCCTGGGACTAATCTGGAGGAAAGGAGTCTAACCTGGCACAAAGAGTTTGAATGTTGATCCTGGGATCCCAAAGGAAGGAAAGACAAAGGCTGGAGGCTGAGAGAATCACACAAGATGGAGAAATGTTCAAACCCGAACATTTTAAATCGAGCTGATGTTTACTTTCCCTTGTGAGGGGAATTCACTCTTTGCATTTAAGCCGTTTATCACCTTGACTTTTGGGCCACACACCGGCTGAGTGTAATGGTTCAAACCTTCTTCCTGCTGCTGGTTTCACAGGTTTTATTGGTCTGTCCCTGCAGACTTAAACTCTGTAGGTATTTGAGGTCTGTCTGTGCAGACTTAAACTCTGTAGGTATTTGAGGTCTGTCCCTGCAGACTTAAACTCTGTAGGTATTTGAGGTCTGTCCGTGCAGACTTAAACTCTGTAGGTATTTGAGGTCTGTCCGTGCAGACTTAAACTCTGTAGGTATTTGAGGTCTGTCCGTGCAGACTTAAACTCTGTAGGTATTTGAGGTCTGTCCATGCAGACTTAAACTCTGTAGGTATTTGAGGTCTGTCCCTGCAGACTTAAACTCTGTAGGTATTTGAGGTCTGTCTGTGCAGACTTAAACTCTGTAGGTATTTGAGGTCTGTCCGTGCAGACTTAAACTCTGTAGGTATTTGAGAATCTCTGTGAACCTTGTGTCATCTCAAAACAAGGTCTGAATATGCCGAGGATTTGTGTTACTGTAAGGTTTTGGTTTTGGACCTGAACTGGTGTGTGCCAGATTCTAAACACTGGCACAGTTTTGGAGACTGCCTGGTCTCCTTGGTCTGATCTAAATGTGAAACAGGTTTAAGCACTGATGTGATGGTCTCATGAGTCTGAGACTATAAAACCCCTGATTACAAACTAACATTTCCACAGGTTTAACTGTTTGTTTTTTTACTTTGCAGTAAAAGTTCTAGGCCCTGACCTCGACTTACTGAATGTGATGGGTTTGTATTTGATTTTGTCTGAACTGGTCTAACTTTGGGCCAGATTTGGACTGGTTTGAGTGTAATAACTCTGGTCTTAACCTTTACGCTAGACTGAAAAACTGGTTATTCTAAACTAACACTTCCACAGGTTTAACTGATTCTTCTGTTCATTTAGCATCAAAACCAGGACTGAACTCACAGTCTTGGGTTATTGAAACTGGGTTGTGTGCAATTGTTCTGGTCTTAACACTTCCACAGGTTTAACAGATTTTTGTTTGTTAATTTAGTGTGAAAACCAGGTCTGAACTGACAGTCTTGGTGTTTTTAATGTGTTTTGTATTTGGTCTGGTCTGAGGTGGTCTAACTTTGGACCAGATTTGGGACTGGTTTGAGTAATAATAATAATAATAAATTTTATTTGTAATGCACTTTACATTTCAATGAAATCTCAAAGTGCTAAGTGTAATAATTCTGGTCCTGAGCCTTACACTGGACTGAGAGACTGGTTATTCTAAACTAACACTTCCACAGGTTTAACTGATTTTTGTTCATTTAGCGTCAAAACCAGGTCTGAACTTGACAATCTTGGGTTTTTAATACATGTGTTTTGTATTTGGTTTGGTCTAAATGTGCCCGGTTTGGACTGGTTTGAGTGTCATTGCTCTGGTCTTAACACTTCCACAGGTTTAACTGATTTTTCTGTTCATTTAGTGTGAAAACCAGGTCCGAACTTGACAATCTTAGGTTTTTAATGTGTTTTGTGTTTAGTTTGTTTTGAACTGGTATAAATGTGCCAGATTTGGACTGGTTTAGAGTGCGATGGCTCTGAACTGAGACACTGGTTATTCTAATCTCAAACTCTTCCTCAGGTTTGCATTGTTAATTGACCTTTAAACCATCTGTTGACATTTCTTTTTGAACACTGTGATTCAACACAAGGTTAAGTGTCTTACTAATGCTGTGGGTCATTGCTGCCATTTTGTTTGTTTGTTGTTGATTCTGACTCTTCTGAAATCTCAAAGTGTTTTACCTAAACTGTTAAACGAGTCTCCACAGGTCCCAGAGGCTGTTTGTGGTGAGTATCTGCACTTACTAACACACTATCCTTAAAAAACACGGGCGGTGGGTTAATCCAGCCACAGAGGGCGCTGTGCCCCTCTGTGCCAGTCCCCAGCCTGGACAAATGGAGAGGGTTGCTTTGGCGTAAAACCACCGCCTTTATCATGATCCACACATGAGAAACCCTTTATTATTCGCCTGTGTACGTCTCTAAAGCCCAGTGCTCTGTTCACCTGCTGATGTCATGCAGTGGTGGTTTGAGAGTTAACTGCTACTTTCTTTATCTTTAGTTTCATGGAGATGGTGAAACTCCTCTCAGGCTCCGTCTCCTCAGAAACGACGATGCTTCAGGACCAAAGAAGCCGCTGGACACCGACTAATGCTGAACTGGAGGAGATGGAAAAGCCTGAAGCACTTGTTGAACCTGCAGGTCGGGCTACTTTAAAAATAACAAATATTTTGAATTTATTTATTGTATAAATGTGATTTATTATTTTCTCTTTGATTGCTGGTAATTTATTGCAAAAAATGAATAATTTTGTTGTAGTTTTAACAGCTGTAGTGGTTATGAATTATGCAAAGGAGGAAAAGCTACACAATAGTTTCTCTGGAGCTTAATCGTGTGCAGGCCTCTTTTTCATCATGCAGTGTTTACATTTTATTTCTTTGGCACTTTTATGTACAGGACAATGAGTTTACTCTTTTTATATAATTGTATTACTCTTATTATATTTATATATCTGTTATTAATGGCACTCTTTGGTTTTTCATGGCAGGTCTGTGGCTGAGCTTTCGGGCAGTGAACAGTGCATCTCCTGCACGGCGCCGTTTGTTCCTGGTGATGGAGATGACGGCCCAGACCATGTGCTCCGGTTTAAAGCAGCCTTCACGTCTGACCTGTCGAAGCGGAAGGAAAGCCCCAGTGTCCAGTGGTCGAAAATGGCAACAGCTCTTCACCCCAGATTTAAGGACCTGAAAAGCCTCCTGAGATCTGAAAGAGGAAGTCTGGAAGCTTCAGGCTGTTTGCTTCTCACAGGGAAATGGACCCAGATCCACCTCAAAATAAAATAAACCTCCTGTTGGCTGATTCAGATGAAGTGAACCCAGAATCGGACATGACTGTGGCTCGGTGCAGAGGTGAGGACTGAACACGCAGCGGCCGACCCGAGCTCGGCACCTCTGGCAAACAAATATCTGGCTCCACCTGCAGCAGCGGTGCCGTGTGAAAGACTTTTCTCACTCTGTTCATACACTGATGTTACATATTACTAAGTTCACTGCTCTTATTTCAAGCTAAGAAGTGTGTGTTTGTAATGTTGTTATTTTATTTTTTAAGAAGCATAAGAGTGTAATCTGACTCAAAGTTCTGACTCTGCTCTGCACTTTTCTGAAAGAAAATAAACAAAAGGTCAAAAAGGAAATTCTTTGTGTTTATTTGATTCTCAAGTAAGAAACTGGTAATTGCTTTACATTATGGCTTTAAAACTACATTATGGCAGTTACAGGGCGAATTTGGAGTTCATATTTGTATCTTAGCAACTAAAGAGCCAATTAGAATTAGGCAGTTGAAGATGAGGCCCCTTCTTGCCCACATCACTGGTACAGGAGCATTCGCTTCAATCAAACCTGTTGCTAATGGAAGTGACCTCAGGGAAAGGAGGCACCTGATTTGTTATAATCTCAGCAGACTCCTAAAACACATTTAAAGGTGCACTATGTCATTTTTCTAGTGGAGGATGTGTTGGCCTGGGTGGCCAAACCAGAAGTCCGATATTTTTATTTATTTTTTTAATCAACGTGCAAAAATTTTGAAAAATGGTAGTGTTAGGGTAAGTTAGTTATTAGGGTAAAGGCTCGGGTTAGAGTTGGGGTGTTTAGGGTTATGATGTAAAGTTCGGGTTGGGGCATTTGCACAGCGAGACGTGCTGGGTGCACCATTTGTGGGGCATTTGTGGGGCATCTGCATGGCACAACCTAGGAGCTTGTGAAGGCCGATCATCATGTCGAGAACTCACGAAATTTGGCCACGTGTTAAAAATTCTGCCTCTCTAACTTTTGGCGATTTCCATTTTCAATAAATAAATAAGATGGCTCGTCAGCGCCCCCTAACGAGACAAAAATACATTAGGGAATATGAATGACGCCAAAAAAAAATGTGCACGTAGAATCATGAAATTTAAGACCGAAGTCGATCATGACAAGACGAGTAAAAAATATTATTATGGCCACGCCCCCTGACACAGCAGAAGACTTAGTCCGATCGAGCTGAAATTTGAGTCACTGATGCTGATCTCGGCCTGAATATAAAACACTATGAAACATATGGAAAATTACACTATAGCGCCCCCTAGACATGAAACATCAACAGTATCGGATTTGTACCAAATTTGGGAATTAAATTCTATGCGTGACTACAAGCAAAAAAATACATTAGGGACACAGTGAATTTTTCACTGTTGGCCAGGAGGGGGCGCAAAGACTCAAATCATTTAAAGGTGCAGTATGTAATTTTTCTGATGGAGGATGTGTTGCCCTGGAATTTTGAATCACTAATACGTGATCTCGGCCTGAATATAACACACTGTAAAGCAGATGAAAAGTGTGGTTGGGGTTTATGGTTATTAGGGTTCGTGTGGGGCATGATGTTTGCTGGGTGATGTGTGCGGAGCACGGAGTTTGTGAGGTGTGGCGTAGGTGCACGCGAGGGCCGATCATTGCCGCTTGTGGCTATATTTATAATAATAATATTAATAATCATTCTTATTGTACAGTAGCAGTAGTAGTAATATTAGTAGTATTAGGTCATGTTTTTTACACTGGGGATTATGTTAAAGACATTTGTAGCATAAAAACATGTCATTTTGTTGTTTTCTACATAATCTCGTCCTCCCTGTAGGAAATCTGTCACTGCACATTTTATACAACAAATGCAGCAAATGTTTCTGACTCTGAACAGTCGTGTGTTTGGTTTGCCTTTGGACGTCTCGTGTCTGCGTTAAAGTGAACCTGGCGTCTTCCTGTTTGGGACGTCCTGCACAGACACACGAGAAGAATGAGGAGGAGAATGAGAATAATAATGAGAATAATGAGCTCCCATGAGACTCTGGGACTAAAGCCCCTCTGACGACGGCTTTAAACGGAGGAGAGGCGGAAAACAGACACGACGAACCTTATAAACACGTCTCTGTAGATTATTAGACAATGCAGCGTCTCCACACGCCTATCGCTCTGTGTTCACTTTGTGCTCTGATTTTTCCCTTAAGCAGCACTGAGGATTCCTTCAACCAGAAGTCAGCAGACTGCTTCTATTTTAAAGCAGGTTTAGATAAATATTGCAAATTTTAAAAGCCCAAAATATAAAATCATGATCCACAGATGTCACAGATCAGAGGCTCTCAGACTTTCACAGCAAATACCAGAAATGTTTCAGATCTAAACCAGAACAATCATCATCATTTCCACTGTAGTTTTTAACCAAAAATGATCCAACAGAGGACAAAATAATGGAAAAATGAACTTTAAATCAGGAAAACCACCAACAGCCTCTGTCCTCAGTGTCCTGCAGCCTCCAGGGGATCGAAGCGTCGCTGATGAAATGGGTCATTCCTCAGAAATATTTCCTCTGGAAGGACTCTGTATTTCTTCTGGAAGGTTTTCTCTTACATTCGCTGCCATATTTGGTGTAAAAAGCCTGTGGCGTCGCAGAGGTCTGTTCGTGGTTTCTTGGCAATCTCCTTACGCTGCATTTGGCCCTCGCTGATGTCGTTTCTAATCCCATTTATTTAGGAGTGAATTATATTTTATGAGTGAATTTATATATTTTAATACTAAAAAAACATTCCCAAACCATTTTCTTTCAACGACTTTCAGTTTCTCTTCTTCTCCGTCAGTCGTCGATCTTCTGGAGTCGGTGATCGAGTCTTTTGTGCTTTGGCCTGTGCAGTGGGAAATCAGCAGAGGGAAGTGTGAGGTGATTATAAAGATGTTTTCTAACGTTTCCAGACACTAATGAGTGAACCAGGCAGAGCGTTTGGTTTGTTAGACTCGTGGCTGTTGTCAGATGGGTTAAAGTGGAGTTAAGCTTCTTCAGTGTGAAGAAAATTGGCGTTTTATGGAATTCCACCACCTCCAGCAACTTTAACAGCATTTAAAAGAACAAACCAGTCGGCTCAGACTTGTTTTTGCCTAAATGTTTGCGTCATATTGTGTTGATTTTAATATTGTGCGGTCAATACACCTGATGCCCTTCCTGTCATAACCCCAGTGGAACATCACACAAGCACGAAACACATCAGACAAAGCACAAAAAGCAGATTTGACTAAAGTCTCGGTGCAGTTTCATGTTTTACGTCTCGGCCTCCGCCTCATTTTAGCGTCGAACAAAAGCCTCCGTCTCTTTACAGTCTCACTCTTGTCTCAAACCAAATCACATTTTCATTTCTTCTGTAAAAACAATCAAACGGGGCTCCACCTCCATCTTGTCTTTGTGCTCTGAACAGAAGCGTGTTCTTTCTGCCTGTTGTACGTCGGGGTCAGTGGGGTCGGGCGTAATCATAACTCACCTGAACCTCCCGCAGCCCATTTCAGAGGCTCATTCTGGAGGCGCCTTTCACTAAACGCACGACAGAAATTCCATTATGAACCGAGCAGCAGCACAAATGTGTCATCAGGGTTTCTCATTTTACTTCAATACGTTAAAGTGTTTGGTTAAACGGAGCAACAGGATCCTGCTTCTAACCCTGATCGACACGGCTGAGTTCTGCTCCGGGACTCCTGCGTCTCCTGTTTACTTGAACATATCATATCATCAATGCGCCGCTGTCTGCAGACTCACTGTGTAATTAAAGCAGAAAGATCCTCCGTGTAAAGCGTCGTTAACACAGACGTCCTCCTGGGTTCAGTTTGGTGTTTCAGATCCGTCGCTGTTCAGGGTTTTGATGCTTTGTTGTCATCCCAAAGGAGTTGGATAAAACAATTACGCTTCAGTTTAATTACGCTGAGTTTGAACGGTTTCTGTTTCATTCTTTCAATTATAAAAAACACAAATTAACCTCCAGAAAAGAACCGAAACTAAAGCAAGAGTCAAAACTTAAATATCAAGAAGGAAACTGAGATAAAACCACACAAATACGTCAGAGTTGGAGCAGAACAGTTTAGAGCACAGACGGTGTAAAGCAGAGCGCTCAGGGAGTGTCGCGTCACCCGTAATGCTCCAGTCAAATGAAGCTCACTGAGGCCGGCAGGTACACGAGCGAGTTTAGAGCTCCACATTTGGAACAGGAATAATTGACAAAACGGCAAAATAAAACCCCCAGGATCATTTAGGGCAGGTTAATATGAACATTTTCACCCAAATATGACGAGCGAGACGGCAGCAGGTACAAACTGTTCTCAGGTCAGTCAGAACGGAGCCGTTTCCACAGGAGTTACACCGGGAACCAAAGTCCTCTCCATGAGCGACCCGCGATTAAACCTTTAAAATGAACCCACGTCATCCACAGAAGAAATGAAAACGAGTACGAAAGTCACAGCGAGGAAAAGAACCAGCGAGCGTTTGGACTCATACAAATCATTATTTATCTGTGGAGAAACATCTGCTGTGGAGAAACATCTGGAGAAACGTCTGCAGTGGAGAAACATCTGCTGTGGAGAAACATCTGGAGAAACGTCTGCAGTGGAGAAACATCTGCTGTGGAGAAACATCTGGAGAAACGTCTGCAGTGGAGAAACATCTGGAGAAACGTCTGCAGTGGAGAAACATCTGCTGTGGAGAAACATCTGCTGTGGAGAAACATCTGGAGAAACGTCTGCAGTGGAGAAACCTCTGCAGTGGAGAAACATCTGGAGAAACCTCTGCAGTGGAGAAACATCTGCTGTGGAGAAACATCTGGAGAAACGTCTGCAGTGGAGAAACCTCTGCAGTGGAGAAACATCTGGAGAAACCTCTGCAGTGGAGAAACATCTGCTGTGGAGAAACATCTGGAGAAACCTCTGCAGTGGAGAAACATCTGCTGTGGAGAAACATCTGGAGAAACCTCTGCAGTGGAGAAACATCTGCTGTGGAGAAACATCTGGAGAAACCTCTGCAGTGGAGAAACATCTGCAGTGGAGAAACATCTGCAGTGGAGAAACATCTGCAGTGGAGAAACTTCTGGAGAAACATCTGCAGTGGAGAAACCTCTGCTGTGGAGAAGGCAGCAGTGATGCAGGATCCAAAGATGCTCCTAACCTTACAGGTGAACGTGGACAGAGCAAATATCTGGTCTCCTGCTCGGCCCACGGTTCGATCTTCTTGTCTCCTCCATGTTCCACACTCACATTTCCTTTGTTCGTTTTGCCGTGTGTGACGGATGAACCTGCTGACGTCTCTGTGTCGTCGCGGTTCATTTAGAGCCTGGGAATCTGTTCGGTTCTCGAGCGCTCTGATTTTCGGCGTGAAGACATCAGTCGGTTTAAGATTCGGTGCAGGAACCGAATCAGCCTGAAAACACTAAGGCAGGTTTATTTGTACAGCACAATTCTTACACAAAGTCATTCAAAGTGCTTTACAGAATAAGAAATAGATTAAAATCACAATACAAACAAATCAAAACATAAATAATCATCATAAAATTTAAAATAGAGATGGGACATTAAATCAGAGGGAATTAGAGAGAAGAGCAGAGTGGGAATGGAGGCGGCCAACAGAGAAATGAAGCGTGGATTAGATCTGCGTCAGTGCTGTAACATCAGAACATTTAAAGAACTACAATTATTATGTCAGAAAAACACTGCTGCATCATCATTATGGTGTCCGAATCTGAAATTGGAGTTATATCATTTGGCCGATATATCGGTTTGAGGCGGGAGCCGCACAGACCTGCTCCAAGGCTCCAGGTGAACCAGAGGAGAAGCTGTCCGGCCCTTTAAACAGATCAGTGAGGTTTGTAGAGGTTTTTCTTCTTGCTGGTGTCTTTTTCCTCTTCGCCGCCTCCTGCTGTGTGACCAGAGAAAGAGTCGGGTTAGAGCCTTTGTTATGGTAATTCAGGACCTCAGTCAGTGGAACCAAACAGGCCCTGAAGAACATTCAGACCAGGAGCAGCGAGTGCACGAGACTTTTACAATACGCACCTCACAGAACGATATTTAATACAGTTAAGACGCTTAATGACGGTTATTTCAGCATGTAGACTGGACTGAAACAGAGCAAAGCATCATGGTCTATGTAGTTCTCTGTTTTTTAGCTGTTCCTGCCCCAGAACAATGAATTTAAGTAAAGAAACATGTAATTCGATATAGTGATAAAGGGCTAATCCTGGACTCACATTTGAACTTTAACAGTCACATCAAAACATCTGCACCTTTTACCACCTAAAAACAGCACAAATCACAGTTGTTCTGTGTAAAGCACCTGGAGCGACTCCTGCGTTTGTCTCCAGGTCAGATCCTGTACCGGCCTCACACTTTAAAGTGTCTCTGCTCGTGTCTCTGTGGCCGAGCACCAAAGTTCATCTGTGACGTGTCAGCGCCTCATGAACCACCTGCATCTGAGGGTCCGTTTACACTGAAACGATTTGCGTCCAGACAAGTCGTGTCTGGACCGTCTGAAACGCTGGTCACATGACTCGGCTGGAGTCACGTCGTCATGTGGACGCTAAAAACAAAGAAATGGAGCACCGCGTCTGAAGGTGCTGTAGTTTTATGGAAGTTGCAGCAGCCGATTTCGAGCTGAGGAAGAAAGTGTGAAAACCGCCTTTTCGTGGAGCGGCGCCGTTTCCTGTTTGTCTCGGGTTTGTTTAAACTGTTTTCTGCAATAGCGTCACACGGCCGACATCACGGAACAGAGAATCAGGAAGGAGCCGGTCACAGTGACGTAGCCCAGTAAGAACGACAACTAGAACAACTACGTCAGCTATGACCATTTTCACTCGTCCACACGGCGCCGGATCAGATCTGTGCTCAGGCGAATCCGTGGAAGCTGCAGCTCCAGATCGTTCAGGCACCGGAGCCGTTTTCCATCAGATTAATGTGAACGAACTCAGCATCCACAACGAAAACGACTCCAATACGTATGAGTGTGGACGAGGCCTAAGGAGCTCAGGGACCAACCTCCTGCTGCAGTCCTGGTTCAGTCCTGGTTCAGTCCTGGTTTAGTCCTGGTTCAGTCCTGGTTCAGTCCTGGTTCAGTCCTGGTTCAGTCCTGGTTCAGTCCTGGTTTAGTCCTGGTTCAGTCCTGGTTCAGTCCTGGTTCAGTCCTGGTTCAGTCCTGGTTCAGTCCTGGTTTAGTCCTGGTTCAGTCCTGGTTCAGTCCTGGTTCAGTCCTGGTTTAGTCCTGGTTCAGTCCTGGTTCAGTCCTGGTTCAGTCCCGGTTCAGTCCTGGTTTAGTCCTGGTTTAGTCCTGGTTTAGTCCTGGTTTAGTCCTGGCCTTGGGGAGTCAGTTTCCTGCAGCTCAAACCTGGAACAGTCTGAACCTGAGACTCAGACTCAGTTCTGTTCATCTGCGTCTGAGGTTTTCATTCTCTTCTTTCTCTTTAATGTCTCTGTTCTTAATTTCATGATGATTCTTTATGCTTTGATTTGTTTTTATTGTGATTTTCATGTATTTCTTCTTCTCTAAAGCACTTTGACTGTGTACAAACTGTGCTGTACAAATAAACTCGCCCTGATATTATTCTTGATATTATTCTTGACATTATTGTGAGACTTTGACTTTACGGCGTCAGGATATTTCGGTGACTGCAGTGTCCGGAGTCTAACCCACCACCTGCCTCCAGAGCGGTGGGGCTAACCACTCTGCCGCTCTGGAGTCTAACCCACCACCTGCCTCCAGAGCGGTGGGGCTAACCACTCTGCCGCTCTGGAGTCTAACCCACCACCTGCCTCCAGAGCAGCGGGGCTAACCACTCTGCCGCTCTGGAGTCTAACCCACCACCTGCCTCCAGAGCGCCGGTGCTAACCACTCTGCCGCTCGTAAACAGCCTTATTCCCCGAACAGCGGCCGCAGAAGGTCACGTCCTCCCCGGGGACCCAGAGACGAGCTGCCAATCAAACCGCCGCGGGGCCTCCTGCGCCACACAGCAGGGGCCCGGGAGGAGGCCCGGGGAGCGAGGGAGCGCCGGGGAGCGGGGGAGAGGGGGAGTGCGGGGGAGCGAGGGGCTTTTGTGTAGAATCACCTCCAGACTGGCAGCTTAAAGAGGAGCTCATTTACTGCTCATTTCAAACACTAAAGTCTCTGTTTGTCGACACATTTGATTATCATAATATTAAAGTCATTAATGTTATGATTACTGAAGATGTGGAGACGGGACTCATGTGATGGATGGATGGATGGATGGATGGATGGATAGATGGATAGATGGATAGACAGACGGATGGATAGATAGATGGGTGGATGGACAAATAGATGGATGGATGGATGGATGGATGGATGGATAGATGGATAGACAGACGGATGGATAGATAGATGGGTGGATGGACAAATAGATGGATGGATAGATGGATGGATAGATGGATGGATAGATGGATGGATAGATAGATAGATGGACAAATAGATAGATAGATAGATAGATAGATAGATAGATAGATAGATAGATAGATAGATAGATAGATAGATAGATGGACAAATAGATGGATGGATGGATGGATAGATGGACAAATAGATAG
Organism: Odontamblyopus lacepedii; assembly: GCA_034769755.1. NCBI lineage: Eukaryota > Metazoa > Chordata > Actinopteri > Gobiiformes > Gobiidae > Odontamblyopus > Odontamblyopus lacepedii. Next base: position 1,103,895 of record CM068348.1, read on the forward strand.
ATGGATAGATGGATGGATGGATAGATAGATAGATAGATAGATAGATAGATGGACAAATAGATAGATGGATAGATAGATAGATAGATAGATAGATGGATAGATAGACAAATAGATAGACGGATGGATAGATGGATGATAGATGGATGGATGATAGATGGATAGATGGATGGATAGATAGATGGATGGATAGATAGATAGACAAATAGATAGACGGATGGATAGATGGATGATAGACGGATGGATAGATGGATGATAGATGGATGGATGATAGATGGATGGATAGATAGATAGACAAATAGATAGATGGATGGATAGATGGATGGATAGATAGATGGATGGATAGATAGATGGATGGATGATAGATAGATGGATGGATAGATGGATGGATGGATAGATGGATGGATGGAGATCAGCATCTCACTGCAGACATCGAAAGACTTCAGTCTTCTCAGAAAGAAGAGTCGGCTCTGTCCTTTTTTGTGAAATGAAACCGTTATGTCGTTTTAAGATGATTCAGATTTTAGTTCACCGACATTTCAGTTTGGTTTAAATTCTGTCCGTTTTATTTTGGAGGATTTAGAGATTTAGAACAGCGGATCTAAAAACTTTTCACACCAAGAACCTCCAAAGGAAACAATCGACTTTCCGAGCACCACCAGGTCTAAACCAGGTCTAGAACAGGACTATTCCAGATCTAAACCAGGTCTAGAACAGGACTATTCCAGGTCTAAACCAGGTCTAGAACCAGGTCTAGAACAGGACTATTGCAGATCCAAACCAGGTCTAGAACAGGACTATTGCAGATCCAAACCAGGTCTAGAACAGGACTATTCCAGATCTAAACCATATCTAAACCAGGTCTAAACCAGGTCTAGAACAGGACTATTCCAGATCTAAACCATATCTAAACCAGGTCTAAACCAGGTCTAGAACAGGACTATTCCAGATCTAAACCATATCTAAACCAGGTCTAAACCAGGTCTAGAACAGGACTATTCCAGATCTAAACCATATCTAAACCAGGTCTAAACCAGGTCTAGAACAGGACTATTCCAGATCTAAACCATATCTAAACCAGGTCTAAACCAGGTCTAGAACAGGACTATTGCAGATCCAAACCAGGTCTAGAACAGGACTATTCCAGATCTAAACCATATCTAAACCAGGTCTAAACCAGGTCTAGAACAGGACTATTCCAGGTCTAAACCATATCTAAACCAGGTCTAAACCAGGTCTAGAACAGGACTATTCCAGATCTAAACCAGGTCTAGAACAGGACTATTCCAGGTCTAAACCAGGTCTAGAACAGGACTATTCCAGATCTAAACCAGGTCTAAACCAGGTCTAGAACAGGACTATTCCAGATCTAAACCAGGTCTAGAACCAGGTCTAGAACAGGACTATTGCAGATCCAAACCAGGTCTAGAACAGGACTATTGCAGATCCAAACCAGGTCTAGAACAGGACTATTCCAGATCTAAACCAGGTCTAGAACTAGGTCTAGAACAGGACTATTGCAGGTCTAAACCAGGTCTAGAACCAGGTCTAGAACGGGACTATTCCAGGTCTAATCTAGCTCTAAACCAGGTCTAGAACAGGACTATTCCAGGTCTAAACCAGATCTAAACCAGGTCTAGAACTAGGTCTAGAACAGGAATATTGCAAGTCTAAACCAGGTCTAGAACCAGGTCTAGGACAGGACTATTCCAGATCTAAACCAGGTCTAGAACCAGGTCTACAACGGGACTATTCCAGGTCTAATCTAGCTCTAAACCAGGTCTAGAACAGGACTATTCCAGGTCTAAACCAGATCTAAACCAGGTCTAGAACCAGGTCTAGGACAGGACTATTCCAGATCTAAACCAGGTCTAGAACCAGGTCTACAACGGGACTATTCCAGGTCTAATCTAGCTCTAAACCAGGTCTAGAACAGGACTATTCCAGATCTAAACCATATCTAAACCAGGTCTAAACCAGGTCTAGAACAGGACTATTGCAGATCCAAACCAGGTCTAGAACAGGACTATTCCAGATCTAAACCATATCTAAACCAGGTCTAAACCAGGTCTAGAACAGGACTATTCCAGGTCTAAACCATATCTAAACCAGGTCTAGAACAGGACTATTCCAGATCTAAACCAGGTCTAGAACAGGACTATTCCAGGTCTAAACCAGGTCTAGAACAGGACTATTCCAGATCTAAACCAGGTCTAAACCAGGTCTAGAACAGGACTATTCCAGATCTAAACCAGGTCTAGAACCAGGTCTAGAACAGGACTATTGCAGATCCAAACCAGGTCTAGAACAGGACTATTGCAGATCCAAACCAGGTCTAGAACAGGACTATTCCAGATCTAAACCAGGTCTAGAACTAGGTCTAGAACAGGACTATTGCAGGTCTAAACCAGGTCTAGAACCAGGTCTAGAACGGGACTATTCCAGGTCTAATCTAGCTCTAAACCAGGTCTAGAACAGGACTATTCCAGGTCTAAACCAGATCTAAACCAGGTCTAGAACTAGGTCTAGAACAGGAATATTGCAAGTCTAAACCAGGTCTAGAACCAGGTCTAGGACAGGACTATTCCAGATCTAAACCAGGTCTAGAACCAGGTCTACAACGGGACTATTCCAGGTCTAATCTAGCTCTAAACCAGGTCTAGAACAGGACTATTCCAGGTCTAAACCAGATCTAAACCAGGTCTAGAACAGGACTATTCCAGGTCTAAACCAGGTCTAAACCAGGTCTAGAACAGGACTATTCCAGGTCTAAACCAGATCTAAACCAGGTCTAGAACAGGACTATTCCAGGTCTAAACCAGATCTAAACCAGGTCTAGAACTAGGTCTAGAACAGGACTATTGCAAGTCTAAACCAGGTCTAGAACCAGGTCTAGAACAGGACTATTCCAGATCTAAACCAGGTCTAGAACCAGGTCTACAACGGGACTATTCCAGGTCTAATCTAGCTCTAAACCAGGTCTAGAACAGGACTATTCCAGGTCTAAACCAGATCTAAACCAGGTCTAGAACAGGACTATTCCAGGTCTAAACCAGATCTAAACCAGGTCTAGAACAGGACTATTCCAGGTCTAAACCATATCTAAACCAGGTCTAAACCAGGTCTAGAACAGGACTATTCCAGGTCTAATCTCGGGCTCAGAAGGGGAGGGTGTTTTCTCCAGGGGAATCTCAGCCTTCCCGGTCTGTGAACCTCGGATCCAGGAGGAGCAATGTGGTTCTGGTCCTGGTTTAGACCCAGTGTGGTTCTGGTCCTGGTTTAGACCCAGTGTGGTTCTGGTTCTGGTTTAGACCCAGTGTGGTTCTGGTTCTGGTTTAGACCCAGTGTGGTTCTGGTTCTGGTCCTGGTCGGGTCCATCAGTGCTCGAGGTTCATGGGAGTTTGCTCAGTCCACATGAGCTTTGTGGACCTGGAGATTCGCCCGTGTCCCTCGTGGGGCCTGTGGGGGGCGCTCCAGGCTCCAGGCTGCGAGCTCCGGATCCCGGATCCCGGAGCCCTTTGCTCAGGGCCGGTCCCTGTGTGACCGGAGCAGGAGCTGTGGGGCCGGCAGTAAGTCAGACCTGTTCCCGGTGCAGGTTGGACTCCGGCAGGGCCGCACCTGTCACCAGTTCTGTTCATTGTGTTTATGGACAGAATTTATATGTGCAGCCAGGGGCCAGAGGGGGTCCGGTTTGGGGCAGGGGCCGGAGGGGGTCCGGTTTGGGGCAGGGGCCGGAGGGGGTCCGGTTTGGGCCCAAAGGACCAGATTCAGATACAAGCGAAGAAATGACTTTCCTGCACAGAGAGAGGAGGAGGAGCTCGGAGTAGAGCCGCTGCTCCTCCACGTGGAGAGGAGCAGCTGAGGGGAGGAGCATCTGTTCTGACCCCCCCCTCTCTCTCTCTCTCGCTCTCTCTCTCTCTCTCTCTCTCCTCCGCGCTCGCGCGCCTCTCTCTCTCTCTTTCTGTGTCTCGTGCGCTTCTCTCAGTGTGTCTCGTGCAGTGTTTCGCGCCCAACTGGTGGTGCGTCTGTGCGCGCGGAGTCGGTGGCGCAGACGGCGCGTGGACGGGATGCTCGGTGCGCTCGTGCTGCTCGCGCTCCTCGTGTTCCTCGTGTTTCCGGTCTCGTGAGCCATGGCGTACCCCCCGGGCTTCCTGTTCCCGCCGCTGCCCTCGTGCCCCGCGATGGTGCTGGGGTCGCGCGCGGGGCACGAGGGCTCGGCCTTCGCGCCCTACGCCGCTACCGGTCCGCACGCGCCCTACGGAACAGAGCCGCGCGCCGCGTCCGCCGTCAGCTCCTTCCTGGTGAGTGACATGACGGGGGGACGGGGGGGTAAACGGGGCCCACGGGGCACGGGACGGTCATTGGTCGAATAAAAGTGGAAATAATTCGGTTAATTGCGCAGTTACGCGTTGCTCCATTTTAACCTTTGAGGGAACCAAACCTGAGCCGCGCGTAAAGAGTCGGTAAAGTGAGTCACGGGACACGGGGCTGGGGACACGGGACACGGCGGAGCGCGGGTTTAGACACGTAAAAAGTTTGAGTTAGAATTTTACTTGTGCAAAAAACTTGTGAAAGCTGAAACAGCGGGAACTTTTCTGTAAATAAATGTGAAGATCATCAGTGCGGACACGTGTGTGTGTGTGTATATATGTGTGTGTGTGTGTGTGTATATATATATATATGTGTGTGTGTGTGTGTGTGTGTATATATATATATATGTGTGTGTGTGTGTGTGTGTGTATATATATATATATGTGTGTGTGTGTGTGTATGTGTGTATATATATATATATGTGTGTGTGTGTGTGTATGTGTGTATATATATATATATGTGTGTGTGTGTGTGTATGTGTGTATATATATATATATGTGTGTGTGTGTGTGTGTGTATATATATGTGTATATGACCGTATATATGCTGTGTACAGTCGGACGCTCTGAGCTCTTGTGCGTAAGTTGATCTTTTGTACCGTCGCTGTAAAATTGTTTAAATCGCGTTATTCTCATTCTTCTGTTCACCTCTGGATTAAAATGACAAAAGCGGTTTTAATCACAGTTTGCGGTGAGTTTTGTTGCTGAAGGCGAATTTATGTGACCAGAAAAACGCCAAAAAATAAACAGTTTTATTCTTATTATTTTGAGGAGCAGTGAGATGAGCCTCTGTAACTGTAATGTGCGCTTTAATCTGCGACACTCAAATAAGAATAAAAGAACTGAGGTTCAGTGCGACATGCGCAGACCCGGAGCTGGTTTTCTTTTCTTTTAAAACCATTAAAGTTTATTGTTTTGTCCTGAGTCGGAGGAAAAACTGAGCTGAGCTGAACTGGTTTAAACCCAGAGACTCTGAGGCTCCGCAGATAAAAGTGAATCTGAACGGAGCAAAAACCTTTAAAACGCCTCAGATCAGGAACAGAAACACGTGAAAGTGCAGAACAGCTTCGTGCGCGGGGGGAAAGCTTCGTTCCGCATCGGATTTATAGATTTATTTTAGTGTCTCTTTACCGTAAAACCCACAGGCCCGAGTCCAGATTTATTTAGTTTAAGCATTTTCCACGAGGCAGACACTGGTAAAACAGAAGTCATGAAAAATGAAAAATGCAGTTACTGTTGTTTCCATTTTAACCTTTGCGCGGATCTGAGCCGCGCGTAAAAACTCGGTAAAGTTCGATCTGAGTGAATGAGGCTTTTTCAGAGCGTTTTATTATTTAGTTTAAATCCCTGAATTCGACACGAGGCCAGGCGCGTGCTCATGTTAAAATGTGCGGACGGTGTCCATGTTTTCTTTTTTATTCTTTATTTTTAAAAGCGCAAATTCGCGTAAAATATTTTGAGTCTAAAATAAAGAGGAACTGTCCGTGGTGCTGAAATCGCCATCTTTTGAAAAATCATCATTTAAATCGTAGAAATTGAGTAATTTTGGACAATAATCGTTAGTTTTTTGTTGCAGTTTTAACATTTATTTTGACAAAACCCTCTTAACGTACAGAATTAGATATGAGATGGCAGAACTATTCACAGAAAAATGTGTGCAGGAAAGAATACGTACTTTCTTTTGGTACACACACATTAGTATTCATACCTATTGATATATAAATCCACACACAGACACTTTTTTATAATTGTTACTTATATTTAATCTGTAATAAATATAGAAATATTATATTCATAATAAAGATTAGATTAGATTTCTTTTTCTTTAGCCTGGGCTGTGTGTTTTTATTGGTTTGTAGCTGCGTAAAGAATCTGACATTTGTGATCAAACCTAAAATATTTTCAAAAAGGAAAAGAGATTTGAAAGATTTGCCTGTTCAAATTGTCTTATAAAAAAGAATTATTGTAAGATTATTTTTTGTTTTGAAAATTGTGTCTAAGAAAAACATGAAAAAGCCGGAAAAAGAAGAGATCAAATAAAAGAAAATCCTATGAAAGAAGAATAAAATGATATTCCTTCACTTTTGTAATCGATCCACGTGTATTTAAGACATTTAAGCACATTTAACCGTCAAAAGTTCTTTTATTTTTGGCTTTTGTTCTCGGTGGAGTCTCAACATTCACGTCCACGTCGCCCAAACCCCAAAAACCTTCACACAGTTGGAAAAGAAATTCAGCTGTTTTTATCAGGACAGAGGCGATGTTCTTGCACTTTTGTGCTAAATGACTGCACAAAATAAAATAAAAAAAAAGAAAGAAAATTGTGATGCCCTGGAGGGTCCGTCACCTGTTTGTTGCTATGGAGATGTTGGTGTTTTCCCTGGAATGTTCCGCAGTGACATTAAACATTATTCACTGCACGTGTTTCTATCCCATAAACACACATTCGCTCTGTCTGTGAACAGGGCGCCTCTCCACAGATCTGACCTGGAATATGAACGTTTAATGATATTTTGAACAGTCTCCGTCGGTTTATAGATTCATATTTACGTCTCCCTCCCTGATCCTGTTTAGAGTCCTGGATTCTGACACTTCTGCAGCTCATTTTCAGCTCCTGTTTCACACAGACTCGACTCTTATGAACTTTGTGACCCGGAGTCGTGTTTGAGTCTTTATCATCCGTCTGTCATGAAGCGTTTCAGGTGAACTCCTTTTTCCGCTCGTTTAGACAAACTGTTTCTTTAGATTTTTAATGCTTATTGATATTTTCTTTTGCTCCAATATGACGTCACCTGTTTGTGTTTAATGAACAAACTACTGCCCTGGAAAATGCTGAAAATGAAGAAAAATGCCTAAAGAACCGTTCACCCAAGTCGACTTTGTCTGTTATTAAACTCCAGCCACAGAATTCTGCTGTTATTAGTGGCACCACATGATGCACGGTCGCACCACATGACATTTGAACACTTTAAGCACAAAAACATGCAGAAGAACTCAGGATTTATGAACAAAAGGATCTGGTTCCACAGAGGTGCTGCAGAAATGTGCTGAATTATTCTGAAATTTGAACCTTTTCACTGAGGAAGTGGAATTCAGGCGTCACATCACTGACCTCATCATAAATGAACAGAAATTCTGGGCTCCTAAAAACCTGGGCCCTTTGTCCTCCTCTGTCTACGGCCCTGCTGGAAAAACACTTCAGCCAAAAGTTTGGATAAACTCTTCATTTAATGTTTTTAATGTTCATGTTTTAAACTTTTGAGGAGAAATACAAAACACAGAAATTATGTCCTGCACAAAGTTTAAGATCCAGATATAAAAATTAAAGACAATTTCTTCTTGAAAAGTCTTTTCAAGGTATTATTTCCAAATTCATAAATTCAGTGCTTTTAAGACTTTTTAAGACACTGTCGGAACTAGGGTTGGGCGATATGGACCAAAAAATATATCTCGATATATTTTGCTTTATCTCGATATACGATATATATCTCGATATCTTTACAGGAAAAATAACCCCCTCCCAAACTACTGCAAAAACAACAGACAAATTTTATCTGATTAATATTCATTTAGTTCTGCACTTAAACACTCTGTGGCCCTTTTTGGATCCTCACCCACAGTTTAAAAACCTCTTCTTTAAGAGAACTTCCACTGGTACTTTAAAGAAAACTGCTTCAAAGTGAAAAAAGTGGCTAGGATTTTTAAACCTGTATTTTGACATTCCAAACTGGAGTAACATTCTCTTGTTTTAAAGTGATGTTTAGTCTCTGCACATTTACCAAACCAAACGCACATTGTGACAAATATGATCCTCAGTATTCAGACCTTGAGTCCGTGACAAGACCGAGTCCAAATGCGCTCGAGTCCGAGACAAGACCAAGACAAAGCTCTGGCTTTAGAGAGGGAAGTCCAGTGGCGTGGGGCTGTCTAATGAGTGGGTCAGGTGTGGGTCCTGCTGCGGGGCGCTCCTCGTTTAAGGGGGCGTGGGTGTGTTTTGAAGCGGAGTTTGTTCGTATGAGTGATATCGGCGCACACGCAGAGCTCGTATGCGGGGGTCGTGCGCGGTCGCAGGTGTCATGTGGTTGCGCTCGCGCTGGGCAGGTGCATTTAGAAAGTTTAACTCGTCACGTTACGTCTGTGCGCAGCTCCTTATTGTGGCTGCAGAAGCACTCGCACAGAGGCGCCTGTTTTGATTTCCACGTTCGCACAATGAAATATTTGCTCTCAAATGCGAGTGAAATGGGCGCACTGGACAGCCCTGGTCCTAGTCCTGGTTTAGTCCGCGGCCGAGCCCCGGGCTCTGCGGCTGCGTTTAGTCCTGGTTTAGTCCTAGTCCTGGTTTAGTCCGCGGCCGAGCCCCGGGCTCTGCGGCCGCGTTTAGTCCTGGTTTAGTCCTAGTCCTGGTTTAGTCCTAGTCCTGGTTTAGTCCGCGGCCGAGCCCCGGGCTCTGCGGCCGTGTTTAGTCCTGGTTTAGTCCTAGTCCTGGTTTAGTCCTAGTCCTGGTTTAGTCCGCGGCCGAGCCCCGGGCTCTGCGGCCGCGTTTAGTCCTGGTTTAGTCCTAGTCCTGGTTTAGTCTGCGGCCAGCTCTGGGATCCGGGGATGAGCACAGGGGACATAAGCGAGGAGGTAAACGTAAGCATTAAAGCGATATATCGATATGTCAGAATTCATATCGAGTTTCAAAAATATCTCGATATATTTTAAATATCGAGATATCGCCCACCCCTACTAGGAACCCAATATGCATTAAAAATCTAAAGAAACACAACAGTTTGTTTCTCTACACTTCATATTACTCACAACTTAGATTCATATAACAACATGTTTTAGAAAATAAAACAATTTTAAGGTTATTCTCTGTGACTCCACAGGACATTTTACAGTAAAAATGCTTCATATAAATGTTAAACACAGATTTCTGCTCCTGACTCTGGAAATATGTGAAAAAGTTCAACAGAAACTCAGATTTTTGATATTTTAGAATTTGCCTGTTGAAACCCTCAGACGTCACTGCTCCACACAGATGTTTGTTCACAGACGCTAAAGTCGCTCTGACCTGTTTTTCCCTCATGTGTTTAAGTCTCTGTGTCTAATTATAAACTGTTTCCTTGTGCTTCAGTTGTGGTCGTGAACTTTGGCGTTGCTGCACTGACCCAAATACCTCCCGTTTTGAACCTGCTGTTTCCTGTTTGCAGAGTCCGGGCTTCGAGCCGTCCTCCCCTCTGGACTTCCACCCCTTCGCGGCGTTGGGGGCGTGTCACCCGTACGCCGACGCCGCCTACAGGAAGAACGCCACGCGCGACGCCACGGCCACGCTCAAGGCCTGGCTCCACGAGCACCGCAAGAACCCCTACCCCACCAAGGGCGAGAAGATCATGCTGGCCATCGTCACCAAGATGACGCTGACGCAGGTGTCCACGTGGTTCGCCAACGCCCGCCGCCGCCTCAAGAAGGAGAACAAGATGACCTGGACCCCGCGGAACCGGAGCGAGGACGAGGACGAGGACGAGCTGGAGCCGGAGCTGAGGCCCGAACTGAGGCCCGAGAACCACCGGGACACAGGTCAGACTATTAACCCTCGAACACCCACGACATCGTCCACGACACAGAGGAACATGTTTGTATAACCGCAGAACTTTGTAAGTGTAACAGACAGAACCGTCCTTTTCCCCTCTGAAAGTGCAGACATAGAGGTTTCCGTACATTTCTGCGGCTTTATCCTACGTCACACTCACGCTGTGTGATGACGGGAGCAAAACGAGTGTCCAACAGGAACTTTGTTTTCCCCAAACTCATGCGCTCCGTCCATTTTGATGGAGCCAAACTTTGCCAAAGAGTGAAGTGAGTCAAGATGGTCGACTCCTCTGACTGTGTGTGTTTATAACGAGGGAAAAAGTCGCTCTAAGTGGAGTTAATTCTCACACACATGGAAAATGACACATCTTGGTGTGTGTAATTGTGCATCTCTTTCTATTTTTATTTAAAGGTTTATTTCAGTCCAAATGAACAAATCCAAATGTAATTTCCACCCTGGAAATGCAGAAGTGCTGTGGCTCTGGCCCTGGACCTGACAGGAGCTGTTTCCAGGACTGGACCAGGAAAGTCATGGAGCCACTGCACTTTTTTTGTTTTTAGGGCAATAAGGAGATTTTTAATTTACTTACAGACTTGAGATTTTGCATTTTTGTAGCTCAGGCCCTAAATTAAGCATTTTTATGTTTCTACATGTTTGCTGTGGGTTTTGTATAAAAGAGTGAATTTTATTTTCAGTTTTTTTTCATCTCTATTTCTGGTCCTGTAGCTTTTCTCACAGCCTCATGACACAACTACAGCAGCAGATTGTGAAATAACAGGTTGGACTGAACAAAAGGAGGTAGAACACTTCATTAGGGGTAAAAGGGGCAGTTTTAAAAGCAACATTAAGAAACAAATCCAGGCGACGAGAAATGTACTAAAACTGCCCTCAGGTCTTCAGGGGTTAAAGCTGCACTAGGGAACTTTTCTGCGGGTCCGTCTCCTGCAGGTTTCTATGGAGACGTCTGGAATGTCCCGCAGTGTCACTTTAACCCTTTTACTACCACAGGGATCAGCACTACTTCAAACGACCAGAACTCCTCAGTGCTGCTGCAGTTTTACTCATTCAAACTGAAAGCTGCAACACGGGGCTGAAACGGGGCTGAAACGGGGCTGAAACGGGGCTGAAACGGGGCTGAAACGGGGCTGAAACGGGGCTGAAAGTTGAAGAAAATTCAGTTCCTTTTTGGCCTTTTATAAGCCACAGTTTCAGGTGTTTCATTCCATAAGAACAGTAAAAATTTGACAGTTCTTCTTCTGCAAAAGGGGCTAAGTTATTTGCACATGAGGCGTTTTTTGACACAATTATTGACAAAAAAGGACAATTCAGCTCAGTTTAGTGTTTCTTAAGAACTCATCTGTCTGTTTCATCCTGGGGAAGGGTGGGAAACATAAAAAAATAGTTCTTCAGTGAGTTCAGTTTCAGGCACTTTGTTTCCAGACGCTGCAACTGGGGTCAGTCCTGGGGTCAGTCCTGGGGTCAGTCCCGGGGTCAGTCCCCGGGTCGGTCCCGGGGTCGGTCCCGGGGTCGGTCCCGGGGTCAGTCCCGGGGTCAGTCCCGGGGTCAGTCCTGGGGTCAGTCCTGGGGTCAGACCTGGGGTCAGTCCCGGGGTCAGTCCCGGGGTCAGTCCTGGGGTCAGTCCTGGGGTCAGACCTGGGGTCTGTGAGGTGTTTTCTTCAGTGTTTTAAACAAACCGACGACATTCACAAGTTGGACAGAAATGTTGAGATTTTCCAGTGTGTTTAAAGCTCCTGCAAAACCTGAGGGCCACAGGCTGAGGGCCCCAGACTGAGGGCCCCAGACTGAGGGCCACAGGCTGAGGGCCACAGACTGAGGGCCACAGGCTGAGGGCCACAGACTGAGGGCCACAGACTGAGGGCCACAGACTGAGGGCCACAGGCTGAGGGCCACAGACTGAGGGCCCCAGGCTGAGGGCCACAGACTCGAGGCAGATTTCACAAACTTCTGCTTCTGTTCTGTTGCAGCTCCCGTCTCGTCCGGTCCCTGGTTGACCTCCGACCCCGACCCCCCCTCCTCCTCCGACTGCACCCCCCACTGCAGCCCCGAGCCGCCCCGCTCGCTCCCGGCCCTCCAGCGCCCCCTGCTGCTCCCCGCCGCCGCCACGCCTCCTCCTCCTCCTCGCCTCTCCCCAGACCTGCCCCCCAAACCCAAGCTCTGGTCTCTGGCTGAGATCGCCACGTCCTCGGACCCGAGACCGGCCCCGGATCCCGCCCAGGACCAGGACCAGGACCAGGACCAGGCCCACACCCACAGGACCTCGTTCCCCCTGAGCAGAGCGCTGTACTTTTCCCCCGCCTACGTTTACCACTACAGCCCCGTGACGGCCGCTCTGCCCCTGAACGGATTATACTCCAGAGCCGAGCGCGACTTCGGACTTTGGAATTTTGGAGCGGAAAAACCGGACCAGCAGCTCCTCGTGCCCCCGTGATTATTCTTATCTCAGAACGAAGTCCCCGGCGGTGGATTTAAACGGACTTTTCTTTAGGAAAACCAATATTTGGAAGAATTTGAGAGGTTTTTCTATGTTGGTAAGATGTAAACTTTGTATTATCGTCTCATTATTAAAGCGAGTTTTATCCGACTGACCCGAGGCCCACGGCTTTTGTACTTTTGTAAGAACTGAATTAGCTCTGGGTGAGTATCAGGGTTCACTCAAACATCATTCAGGTCATTATATTTACCATTTTACGAGTCAAATCTTGCCTATTTTTTGTCTAATTTTGAATTTGGTGCAGTTTATTTTCAATTTTTTTAGGCTTCAGCGACTAAAACCTGCACAAAAGTGTCTGAAAAATCGCCCCAAACGTCCAGAACGAGCGGCGCTGCTGGAGTTTATCTGGATTTATCAAAGACGTGTTGTCGAGATGAGCTCCTGCAGCCGAAATCCACAGTGACGTCTGCCGATTCCTGCTCCACCGTCAAAATAAGCTCCTAATGTTTTTCCGTTTACATTTGTCTCAATCCGATAATTGAACGTCCCCAGTTTTACTCCATATTTCTCTCAGACTCGGCAGGTTTGCTGCTGTTGCTCTCGGTGATCACACTTTTACCTGTTATGTCACATTTACTCATTTTGGAGTCGTGTTCTGCTCAAACTCCGATGAAAGGAGCAACAATTTACCCATAGAATAATAAAGCTCCACTGCAGAATCACATTCTTCACTCATTTATCTGAATCTGTGCAGAGGAGCTCGTCTCCACAGGTCTGAATCTTCTGTCAAATAAAACTCTAATATTTACCTCTCATATCACAGGCCACAGTGTGAGTTTCCTGTTATAATCCAGTGATATTTTATTTATTCAAAGTTATTTTAAACAAAGTTACAGCGTTTTATAGGTTCTTTATTTGTCATTCAGCTGCACAGATGTGTTCCTCGAGGCCCCGAGACCAAGAGGAATAAACCCAATGATAAATACGTCATATTAAAAGTGCTGCTCCTACAGACGAGCACAAGTTAAACCTGTGACGAGACGAAGAGGCGGAAGTCAGTGTCACCGATCAAACGTCTGACGGCCTCAGGAAAAAAACACGTGGAAACAAAATAAAATGGGACGTAATGAAAATGATGAAGTCAAGTATTAAATCCAAACTGTTCAATCATCTCCCGTAGATCTTCTGCCTGTCGATGTTTCACTGGTCCAGACGTTTAAACGTGACCTGTTCCTTCACTTCGGCCTCAGGAGCTCAGATCGACGGCGGCGGGAACAGACCTGCTCCTCTTCCACGAGGCGCCGGAGGCTTTGAATCTGCAGATTTATCACTGAAAATCAGGACTTTCCAAAGGACCATTCGAAAATCAACACATTTCACATGGAAAACAGCTCTGTCCAAACTCCGAGTGTCACAAATCCAGAAAAGAGTCGAGAGCAGCGGTTTTCCTGCAGCTCCGTCTGCAGAAGCACAAACCTCCAGGAGCTTTTGGCTCTCGTTTCTCGTCGGTACAAACTTGAAACATGCACAGATTTATAGACTGTTTGTTTTTGCTATAATCAAATTAATGAGATTATTAATTTGATTGATTAATTTACCATCTACTAGAGTTGGGCGGTATCCAAATTTTGATACCGTTAAACCGTCTCCACATTTTCCCGGGGTATACGGTATTACCGTTGCTAAGGCTAAAAAAAAAAACACTTCGTAGCACTAAGGTGGAGTCCGCTGGCCAAATGGCAGCTTGCACCTATACCGTTTAGAAACAGAAAAGCATTCCATAGGCCTAATGATACTGAAAACATAACAAAACATGTACAAAATGAGTAACTTTTATTAACAAATGTTTAAAAAGTCCAAATACAGCAGTCAACCGACAGAACGAAATAACACATTGTCTATGGGCTAAAGCCCACTTCCAGTACAGTCATCTATAGGCTACATCAGACACAGCCCTATATAATCCAGCACTCACAGGCTTATCAAATAACAAAAATTAGATTAAATAACAAAGGCAGTAACAAACCAACAAGAATCAAATAAATAAAATACTTGATCTTATCAAATAAGAAAATCTGAACAATAAACAGGCTAACAAGACATAACCGAAAATGTGCAGATGAGAACGCAGCGGAAATGCTCGTTTGTATATTTTTAAAACATATTAACATGAATCAAATAAATTAAAAGTACAACTATACAACATTTCGAACCGTTTTTGTACGTCAGAAAAAGCTACCCCTTATTGAAAATAAAATGATTAAACTATTGAATGTTTTTCGCCAGAAAAACCAGCATGTTCACGTTTTCCGGCTTGAGTAGGGCACGTTGTGGGTTGACAACTTTGCCCGCGGTGCTGAAGACCCGTTCCGATGGAGAGCTTGTGGCACAAACGCACAGGTATTTTCGGGCAACCCGCGACATTAAAGGAACGCGCCTGACTCCATTGGATTTCCACCAAAGAAGGGGGTCTTCATCTCCCGGAATAACAGGCTCGCGACAATATGCAGTGCCGACCGGATCTGCCTGGCTCTCCCTTGTCATTTGGCCGAAATCCGAAATGCTGCCAAATTGCAGACGTTGTGTTTTTCATTGGGACCAACTCAGCGCGGTCTGTCATGTTGTCTGTCATGTTGTCTTGTCCTTCTCCTTTCGGAGCGGTAATGTCACGTGACTACGCAACATCCAGGAACTTGAAAAAACACTCTTTATTTAGGCATTAAATCAATTATAGTTAATATTATATTAGGGCAAGATTTTTTTTAATGACGGTAATGAATCTGATACCGTGGCTATTTTTAGATACCGCGGGAAACCTTATTACCGTATTACCGCCCAACACTACCATCTACTTAATAATAATAATAATAATAATGCATCAGTTTTATACAGCACTTTTCAGGACACTCAAAGACGCTTTACAGCATTATTCATTCACTCCAGACCCGGTGGTGTAAACTACTATTGTAGCCACAGCTGCCCTGGGGCAGACTGACGGAAGTGAGGCTCCAATCTGCTCCATCGGCCCCTCCGTCCACCATTCACACACACACACTTTCATACTCGGCAGTGTGGGTGATGTGCCTTGCCTAAGGACACTACGACAGTTTTTGCCACTGGCCCCACTGTGGCACCTGGAATTCCCAGTGTCTCCATTCAAGTACTAACCAGGACCTGCTGAGCTTCTGAGATCTGACGGGATCAGGCTTTGATAAGCCTGATAAGGCTTATCAAAGTAAAGGCAAAAACACACAAAAAACACTTTTTATACATGTCTACATAAATTGAGGCGTCAGTTCCGCGGGAAAGCTGAGGATCTGATGCACACGGAGATAAATCCAGAACTTTTACCCAGCGACAATAATGTGAACAACGGCCAAAAACGTAAAGAATATTAATGATTCGTCTCAGACGCAGAAAAGTGACACCTTTACTCTGTTAAATGAAGGTAAAAATGTCTTCCTTCTGCAGAAACTGTGGGATTTTCGGTGTGTTATTCCATTACAGAACTCTGTCCTGTGTTTTTGTACTTTTCTTCTCAACTTTTTTTCCCACAAACTTAAACTTCACTGAAAACTATAATAAATATTGAACCAAACCAAGTCAGAGATAGAAAAACATGAACCTGTCGTCTGCGATCATTCATTTTACCTTTACTTTTTAAATGAGAAATGGTGAAAAATGATCTTTCTGTTCACTTTTCATTTTGTTTTTACAACATACAGGATTTTGTACATTTGTTTTGCCGTAAATATGGAACAGTTTGGTTTTCTGATTAAACGGCTCAAAACGAGGACGAAACCAAAGCTAAAGTCCTAAAAGAAAGAATCAAACAGACACATGAGCTGATGTGACGTTTTCTGTCTGAATAATCGGGTCTCGTTCTGTGACTCCTTCAAAGGGAAAATTTAACTTTTATTTCAAAACAAAAAAGGGCAAAAAATTAAAAGTTCAGGCAGATCCGTTGTGTTAAACAGACTCTTCAGAGCTTTTAACGTGTTATATTTGTCCTCCTCACTTCCCTCTGGAGGCTGGACCAGAGTCTGAGGAACCTGATGTTTCCTCCACTTCTGCTGCTCCTCACTTTCCTCTTTATTCATTTTCCTCTTTTATTTTCTTCATCTGTGACACGTCGGTTCGGCAGCATCGTGGGGTCTTTTTGGTCCAAATAAAAACACTGTGTTTAGAGTCTGCAGTTCTCCATGGCAAAAAACTAAATCTGGTTCAGATAAAATGACTTGGATTAAGAAAGTTTTACCAGGATTTGAGTAAATTTCACTTGACGAGTAAAAATATCTGTAAGAGTTTTGCACTTAAAATAAGAAATAAAATCAAATGTTGCTTGAATTAAGAAAACGTCGCAGATTATTTCACTTGTCGAGTTGAATCGACTCAAATAAAGTCAAATGTTTTTGGTTTAAGTCATTCTAACTCCCACAGAGACGGTTTTTCTCCAGTGTCCATCAGTTTTCTAAAGTCTAAACTCACTGGACTCGTTTGTTTTCTGAAGTGTGTTTAGATCCAGAGCCTCAAACCTGGAGCTCAGGAGCCTCCAGGAGCTCAGGAGCCTCCAGGAGCTCAGGAGCCTCCAGGAGCTCAGGAGCCTCCAGGAGCTCAGGAGCCTCCAGGAGCTCAGGAGCCTCCAGGAGCTCAGGAGCCTCCAGGAGCTCAGGAGCCTCCAGGAGCTCAGGAGCCTCCAGGAGCTCAGGAGCCTCCAGGAGAATCGCTCACCAACGGAGTTCTGAATTCTGATATGTGAACGTCTCACTTTGACCTGGAGAAAAGTGGATCAGAGTTCATGTTGTTCCCGTCTGAGGCGCTGATATTTCCTCTGTGTCTTTGCTGAAGTTGGAGCTCAGATGTTCTGGAGCTGGAGACGAGAGGCTGGAGGAATATTGGGATTTACAATAACAGAATAACAGAATGACCCTGGGAGCCGCAGATTAAAACTCTGACACCAGCGACACGTCTGCTGCAAAACCTGAACATGTGAACAGGATTTTTCTTTCTTTTGGCAGTGACAGTTTTCTTTTTTTTTCCAGAGTATTTACATTTTTCCGAAGCTTCATTTTCCCAGAGTTAAATCACAAAATGTTCACACATCAGTGACGCATAATAAGAGTTAATTGTAATAAATAAATAAACTGTCCTGCAGTAAAACTGTGACTTATTCTAAGTAAAAGGAGCTTTAACTCTTTAGAGAAAAGTCAGAATGTTTTAAATGTTCAATTTAACATTTTCCCTCTTCTTATAAACGGGACGTTATTCAGAATCTTTTCTGCTTTTTTTTCTCGTGTCAGAACATTTTCCCCTCGTCACAAACCTCCTGAAGAGGCTTTAGATCCAGCCATGTTTGGGTCATCTAGAGATCTCTACCAGGCTCTTTTCAAACCCTTCTTATTTATTTTATTTTACTTTACTTTTATTTTACTTTAATTTAATTTATAATTATAATTTATATTTATAATTTATAATTATAATTTCATTTAATTTAGTTTGAGTAATCTAATGATCTCTAAAGGGCTTTTTTCAAACCCTTCTTATTTATTTCTTTTATTTTGTTTTTATTTTATTTTTTACTAAGAAATAAAATAAATTAAATAACTTTTTAAAAATGTATTTAACTTATTTTATTTCTTAGTCCCTCCTCGTGCTTCCACACGACAGTTTCTCCACAGTTCAACAAAAACACGACACAAAACTGTAAAAACACGACTTTCCTTCACTCTGGTGTTTGTGCTCTGAAGGGGGAGAGACTCAGCACCGAGAGAAGAGGCTCCAAACCTACAGGGAAACTACAGGAGTCAAACAAACAGATGAGACACGGAACTCAGCCTGGACTAGATCAGGACTAAACCAGGACTAAACCGGGTCTAGATCAGGACTAAACCGGGTCTAGATCAGGACTAAACCAGGTCTAGATCAGGACTGAGCTGTGGCCTCAGAATAAACACTCATCACTGTTGTCATGGTAACAGTTTAAACGTGGATGTTCCGCAGTGAATTCTCAGCAGATCCGTGAGGAAACTCCGTAAACCTGCTCGTGTTTGGTTATAGCGCCTCCGCCTGGAGACGGCCGTAACAGCAGCGGCTCAGATCATTTCACTTCATTTCATTCAATAAACTTTAGAAGAAATGAGGATTTTACTCATCCTAATCTGAGAACAGGATTATTACTCTGTATTATACTCATCCTAATCTGAGAACAGGATTATTACTCTGTATTATACTCCTCCTAATCTGAGAACAGGATTATTACTCTGTATTATACTCATTCTAATCCAAGAACAGGATTATTACTCTGTATTATACTCATCCTAATCTGAGAACAGGATTATTACTCTGTATTATACTCCTCCTAATCCGAGAACAGGATTATTACTCTGTATTATACTCCTCCTAATCTGAGAACAGGATTATTACTCTGTATTATACTCATTCTAATCCAAGAACAGGATTATTACTCTGTATTATACTCATCCTAATCTGAGTCAGGATTATTACTCTGTATTATACTCATTCTAATCCAAGAACAGGATTATTACTCTGTATTATACTCATCCTAATCTGAGAACAGGATTATTACTCTGTATTATACTCATTCTAATCTGAGTCAGGATTATTACTCTGTATTATACTCATCCTAATCTGAGAACAGGATTATTACTCTGTATTATACTCATCCTAATCTGAGAACAGGATTATTTCTCTGTATTATACTCATCCTAATCTGAGAACAGGATTATTACTCTGTATTATACTCCTCCTAATCCGAGAACAGGATTATTACTCTGTATTATACTCATCCTAATCTGAGAACAGGATTATTACTCTGTATTATACTCATTCTAATCTGAGTCAGGATTATTACTCTGTATTATACTCATTCTAATCCAAGAACAGGATTATTACTCTGTATTATACTCATCCTAATCCGAGAACAGGATTATTACTCTGTATTATACTCATCCTAATCCGAGAACAGGATTATTACTCTGTATTATACTCATTCTAATCCAAGAACAGGATTATTACTCTGTATTATACTCCTCCTAATCCGAGAACAGGATTATTACTCTGTATTATACTCATTCTAATCCAAGAACAGGATTATTACTCTGTATTATACTCATCCTAATCTGAGAACAGGATTATTACTCTGTATTATACTCCTCCTAATCCGAGAACAGGATTATTACTCTGTATTATACTCATTCTAATCCAAGAACAGGATTATTACTCTGTATTATACTCATCCTAATCTGAGAACAGGATTATTACTCTGTATTATACTCATTCTAATCTGAGTCAGGATTATTACTCTGTATTATACTCATTCTAATCCAAGAACAGGATTATTACTCTGTATTATACTCATTCTAATCTGAGTCAGGATTATTACTCTGTATTATACTCATTCTAATCCAAGAACAGGATTATTACTCTGTATTATACTCATCCTAATCCGAGAACAGGATTATTACTCTGTATTATACTCATCCTAATCCGAGAACAGGATTATTACTCTGTATTATACTCCTCCTAATCCGAGAACAGGATTATTACTCTGTATTATACTCATTCTAATCCAAGAACAGGATTATTACTCTGTATTATACTCATCCTAATCTGAGAACAGGATTATTACTCTGTATTATACTCATCCTAATCCGAGAACAGGATTATTACTCTGTATTATACTCATTCTAATCCAAGAACAGGATTATTACTCTGTATTATACTCCTCCTAATCCGAGAACAGGATTATTACTCTGTATTATACTCATTCTAATCCAAGAACAGGATTATTACTCTGTATTATACTCATCCTAATCTGAGAACAGGATTATTACTCTGTATTATACTCCTCCTAATCTGAGAACAGGATTATTACTCTGTATTATACTCATTCTAATCCAAGAACAGGATTATTACTCTGTATTATACTCATCCTAATCTGAGAACAGGATTATTACTCTGTATTATACTCCTCCTAATCCGAGAACAGGATTATTACTCTGTATTATACTCATTCTAATCCAAGAACAG
The DNA here is from genome assembly GCA_034769755.1 of Odontamblyopus lacepedii. Taxonomy (NCBI): domain Eukaryota; kingdom Metazoa; phylum Chordata; class Actinopteri; order Gobiiformes; family Gobiidae; genus Odontamblyopus; species Odontamblyopus lacepedii. The sequence continues at coordinate 1,124,338 of CM068348.1, forward strand.
GATTATTACTCTGTATTATACTCATCCTAATCTGAGAACAGGATTATTACTCTGTATTATACTCATTCTAATCTGAGAACAGGATTATTACTCTGTATTATACTCCTCCTAATCTGAGAACAGGATTATTTCTCTGTATTTGTGTCGGTATTTGATAGAGATGATGTTATTTTACACGATTTTCCTCGACACAAACTCCTGGAGTCGTGTTTGTTTCATTCATACGTTAAAAACACAAACTTCGTCGTTTAGATCATTTTAATCCCAGAATTGCAGATTTCCACTGAGCTAAAGGTAAAAGGAGCTGTTAAAAACTCCCACTTCATGACATCAGCAGGTGGAACAGAGCGTTTGGAGCTGTGGAGATGTAACAGACGAATAATAAAGATTTACTCAAACATGAGTGAAACAAAACAAAAGCTTTAAAGTGCAGCTACGTTTGACATTCTGTGAAAATCTCCAAACTCTGATTTGAAATGACAGAATTGTGATGTGATGTGACACAGCAGGTTTGTGATTATGACGACCAAAAAACAAAGTCATGAAAATCCATCACCTGTGGACGTGGTGGAGCCAAATAAACATCAGTTTGTCAGTCAAACTCTCTTCGTTTCACAGACTCCGGTGCTCTGGACCTTCTGGAACCTGTTTGTTCTTCTCACTCGTTCTACACAAGACGCCGTCGAGGATCCACGACCAGTTCACCACAAAAGAAAGTTTCTGAGGTCACTGAAAGAAGAAGAGAAGAGGAAAAGGAGCAAAGACAAATGAAGGTGATTCTTGGAGATTTCTTCCAGCGATGGCGCGACTGAAGCGGACGAAGGCTCTAAAGACGCGTCGGCCGATAAATGATAAATGACCTCTGAACAGGAAGCGGCTGTAAACAAGCCTGACATTCCACAGACACAAGACCGACGCGGCGGTTCTGAGCGGCTTTTTCCGACTGTAGCTTCCTCACAGTTCGCACAAAGTTTGTCGTGACGGAGGACGAGAATCCACGACCAGTTCGCTGCAGAAGAAAGTCGGTTTTTGAGGTTGTTGAAAGAAGAAGAGAAGAGGAAAAGGAGCAAAGACAAATGAAGGTGATTCTTGGAGATCTCTTCCAGCGATGGCGCGACTGAAGCGGGCGAAGGCTCTAAAGACGCGTCGGGAAACTTTAACGTGTAAACAAACATGATTTCTACATAAGGACGAGGTGGGAGGAGGTGTTTCTACTTCAGGAGCTGTGGAGGAGCAGGAGGCGTCACACGGGAGCGACATTTCTAAAAGTATTTCTGTTTCCCCTGACGATTCTTGAGCTTTAACATTTCGCCCGTTCAGGAGAGTCTCTTCTGCTCCTCCTCCTCCTGGTGACAGCTCCGGCCCGGGGCGAGAGGGCCCCCTGCTGGCCGGGGCCCCTCGCAGCAGACGGACGCCTTCAGGCCGCACCTGCACGGGAGCGGTGCATGCTGGGAAGTCCCCGCCCACCTGTGGAGGCGGAGTCCAAACCCGCACGTGTCCTCCAGGCTTCATCTGCCGCCCCTGCAGGAGTCCGGCGGGCCACAGGGGGCGCTGTCAACACCTGCGAGCGCCAAACACCAGGGCCACAGGGGGCGCTGTCAACACCTGCGAGCGCCAAACACCAGGGCCACAGGGGGCGCTGTCAACACCTGCGAGCGCCAAACACCAGGGCCTTGAACGCATCGCGCTTTAGCCCAGACGCAGCGGGGACAGTGTGTGGATATTAAACCTGTTCACACTCGTAATGACAAACTGACACAGAAAACATTTAAGAGCTTAAAGACGACAAAACTCTCGCCACTTCCACAACCACCTGTTTCTGTTCTTATATTCTGCAGGATTTAAGGTGCAGGTCCTTGTTTTCATGCAGATGTTCTTACTTTACCTCCAATGTTCCAAACTGTGACATTAAACCTACAATCTCCAGAGAAAAAAGCCACTGGGCAATTTACAGGTGAGATCTGTGAAGAGGCCCCACTACAGTCAGAATTTGTATTTATTTAAGTTTTGTTAGGTATTTATTTTGGGCAATTAAAACATGTACATTCTTTTACAGTGGAACATAAAACATGAGTGAAATCATCATAGAAATAACAGCAACAAAAAAGGAGAGGAAGAAGAAAAGTCATTTAATCCCACCCCGTTTTCTAACCTAATCTAGAATAGACACTTTAGCAACAGAAATACACATAAAATAAATGCATTTTATATCATTTTAATACCGTATTGTGGAACATAACAGGCAAAGCAACAGAAGCTGACAGAAGTGAGGCTCCAGTCTGCCCCATCGGCCCCTCAGACCCTCACACACTTTCACACCGGCCAGTGTGGGGGAAGTGTCACAACAACAGTTTGTGACCGGCGCCCCCCTGTGGCCCCTGTGGCCCCTGTGGCCCCTGCTGCCCCTGCTGTTCCCATCGTCTCCATTCACGTCCTGACACGACGATCTGACCACACAGTTCAAAACACAGCGGAGGATTCCCTGTATCACCACATGATGACATCACAAAGTGAATCAAACAACACATGAGGTGTGTTTGTGATGAGGAAACAACATCAGAACAGAAAACAGAAAATCGGGTTCTTTGGGCTCTTTAAATGAACATGTTTATTCTCTTCTCTGGTGATGATCTGCAGGTCCAGATGATATGGCTTTGCTGGAATGTTCCAAAGTATGGCATTAAATTTAAATAAATAAATAAATAGAAAACGTTCAGTTTGGTTTGATTGGATGATTTATGTACCACAGTGTTAATATGATAAAAAGTGAAAAATGAACAGTTATAGTTAATTTATCTCAGTTATATTTTACTTCACTTGTTCACTTAAAATCATTTTTCTTAAATGTTGTAAATTTCTCGCCTGTGACTGTAGACCTGTGTGTGATTTGATTTGTTTTTATTTCGAGTTTGTGCCAAGAGAGAAACACTAATCACACACACGACACACACACTGAACTACACTGTCCGACGAAGCAAAAAGCCCCGAACTCACCAGAGCAAAGTGGGAAAAATAACCAGAGTTTCTGTTTAGTCCAGACAAAAGTGTAACAGGGCTCCTAAAATGTGACAACAAGCTGCTATAATGAAGAAATATTTGTATGTGAAAAATATTGAGCTCAAAATGGCCGTTCCTCATCCAATGGCAGAGCTCAGGAACTGCCAAATAAGGGTCAAACATCCATTTTGAGCTCAATATTTTTCACAATATTTATTCACATGATAAAGGTCTCAAACCCAAAATGACCTGAACTCATTTTTGACCAAACCTGATGTTACAGCGTTTGTCTTTGTAGGACAGAACAGAAAAGCCCTTTTCTGGAGAAGAAGCAGAAAGAAGATAAAAACGTATATTATCTCACTCCTGTTTATGACGTACATAAATGACAAATGATGTGGTTTCTTCTGTTCAATGCTGGAGCTTAAATATTTTCATGGAGCGAAATACACACTACATACTAACCCAGTCATACTCACCTGTGTCCGCCCGGTGGCGCTGCTCCGGCCATTTCCGGTCTGTTTTGCCCGAAGAAGACGCTTTGTTTTGGTCCGTTCCAAGATGGCGTCCGACAGAGACCCTGTACGGGACTCTCTGCGGGACTCTCTGCTCTCCTGCCTGGGCGCCGCGGACCCGAGCCTCGCCCCGGCCCTGGATGCCCGGGGCCTGGATGCCCGGGGCCTGGATGCCCGGGGCCTGGATCCCCGGGTCCTGGATCCCCGGGTCCTGGAGCTGTTCCTGCTGCGGACGGCGGAGATGCGGCGGCGGAGGCTCCGGGAGGCGGAGGCTCGGGCCCGGAGGCTGCGGCTCTTCCTGCGGCGGAGGAAGGAGCTGCTGCTGGCGGCTGTGGCGGGGGTACTCAGCCTGGTCCAGTCCAAACCCCGAGAGATCTGGAGCCGGGACCGGCCCCTGGACGGAGGTAAAACCGGACTAAAGGACTAGTGAAGGACCGGGTCTTTACCAGGACTTAACCCGGACCCAAACAAGGACTAAACCAGGACTGAACCAGGACTAAACCAGGACTAAACCAGGACTATAACGGGACTGAACCAGGACTAAACCAGGCCTAAACCAGGACTGAACCAGGACTAAACCAGGACTGAACCAGGACTAAACCAGGACTGGACCAGGCTAAACCAAGACTGAACCAAGACTGAACCAGGACTGAACCAGGACTATAACGGGACTAAACCAGGACTGAACCAGGACTGAACCAGGACTGAACCAGGACTAAACCAGGACTAAACCAGGACTAAACCAGGACTAAACCAGGACTAAACCAGGACTGAACCAGGACTGAACCAGGACTAAACCAGGACTAAACCAGGACTGGACCAGGCTAAACCAAGACTGAACCAAGACTGAACCAGGACTGAACCAGGACTGAACCAGGACTGAACCAGGACTATAACGGGACTGAACCAGGACTGAACCAGGACTGAACCAGGACTGAACCAGGACTGAACCAGGACTATAAAGGGACTGAACCAGAACTAAACCAGGACTGAACCAGGACTAAACCAGGACTATAAAGGGACTGAACCAGAACTAAACCAGGACTGAACCAGGACTGAACCAGGACTAAACCAGGACTGAACCAGGACTAAACCAGGACTAAACTACCTCTCAAACTACCACTAAATCAGGGCTAAACAAGCACTATTCTAGGACTAATTCTGGACTAAACCAGGATTTAAGACGGTCTCAAGCCAGCACTAAACCAGGACTAAACCAAGAGAATTCTTGGGCAAAAACTGGACTAAACTAGACCTATTCTTGGACTAAAATCAGGACTTAACCAGGGCTCAAACTAGGTCTAAACCAAGACTAAACAAGGACGATTCTGAGACGAGACTAAACCTGGACTAAACCAGAATTTAACAAGGGCTCGAGGACTAAACTATGGCTCAGACAAACCAGGACTAAATAAAGGATAACGAGTGTGAACAGGACTAAACAAGGAGTAAATTTGCCTCATGATGATTAAATTAAGATCAAAATCAGGGCTGAACGAGGATTTGAAGCAGGGATAAACCAGGACTTTACCAGGACTAAACGAAGACTAAACTACCTCTCAAAACACTACTAAACCAGGACTAAACCAGGACTAAACCAAGACTAAACCAGGACTAAACTAAGACTAAACTACCTGTCAAAACATCACTAAACCAGGACTAAACTCAAAACCAAAACAGGGCTGAATGAGGATTTGAAGCAGGGATAAACGAGGACTTTACCAGGACTCAGTCAAAGCAGATTAAATATGTGATTGTGACATGTTGGACTAAACTAAATATGTGTAACCAGGTCTAAAATAACCAGGATTTAAACCGGATTTAAAGAGGAACTGGGTGCCCTCAGGTGACTCTGTAAAATCTAAATTATTTGGACCAAAGCAAAGCGGCGACTGGTTCTTGTTTTCCAGGCGGTTTCTGGCAGGCGGCTCAGCGCTTCCCGGACGAGGAGTGGAAGGCCCAGTTTCGGGTCACGCGCGCCACCTTCGCCCGCCTCCTGCAGCTGCTCGAGTCGTCCATCACCCGGAAGAAGACGCACATCCGCCTGCCCATCGACACCCGCCGCCGCCTCGCCATCGCCCTCTGGTGGTATGGCCGCGGGGAGGAGTACAGGCACATCGCCGAGCGGTTCGGCGTCGGCGTCACCACCGTCTGCATCATCCTGCGCCAGGTCAGAGAAACGCACGGGTCAGAAAAACGCACGGGTCAGAGAAACGCACGGGTCAGAGAAACGCACGGGTCAGAGAAACGTACAGAGAAACGCACGGGTCAGAGAAACGCACGGGTCAGAAAAACGCACGGGTCAAAGAAACGTACGGGTCAGAGAAACGCACGGGTCAGAGAAACGTACGGGTCAGAGAAACGTACAGGTCAGAGAAACGTACGGGTCAGAGAAACGTACAGAGAAACGCACGGGTCAGAGAAACGTACAGAGAAACGCACGGGTCAGAGAAACGTACAGAGAAACGCACGGGTCAGAAAAACGCACGGGTCAAAGAAACGTACGGGTCAGAGAAACGCACGGGTCAGAGAAACGTACGGGTCAGAGAAACGTACGGGTCAGAGAAACGCACGGGTCAGAGAAACATACGGGTCAGAGAAACGTACGGGTCAGAGAAACGCACGGGTCAGAGAAACGTACGGGTCAGAGAAACGTACAGAGAAACGTACGGGTCAGAGAAACGCACGGGTCAGAGAAACGCACGGGTCAGAGAAACGTACGGGTCAGAGAAACGTAGGTGTCAGAGAAACGTACAGGTCAGAGAAACGCACGGGTCAGAGAAACGCACGGGTCAGAGAAACGTAGGGGTCAGAGAAACGTACAGGTCAGAGAAACGCACGGGTCAGAGAAACGTACAGGTCAGAGAAACGCACGGGTCAGAGAAACGTACAGGTGCAGTTCACGGGTCCCAAAGTAAAGTCCAGAGGCTAAAGGTTTCCACACACGACAGGAGAATTCGTCCGATTTTAGCTGCGATTTCGTCTCCTGGAGTTCAGGGACGTGACCCGACTTTGTGTCTCTGTGTGTGATTCTGAAGCCGCTCCTCATGTGTCAGATCGAAACCACCGAACATCAGCGACGCTTCGATAACAGACGATAAACCAGAGCATCAGAGGAGCCACGACACAGAGACGCAACAAACAATACAGAGAAAATAAAGACTTTATTCCTCTGTAAAGTGGGACATTTAAAGTGCAGCGTCTCATCCACATTATCCACAGAGTTTCTCCTCCGTAAATCCTGCCCCCAGTCCACAGATCCGCTCTGTGAGTCCAGTTTTCTTGGTTCTTTAAAGTAAAAGTGTGGACAGTTCCTCCGTGTGTCTGTTTCATCCACAGTGACTCTACTTCCTGTGGACTTTATCTCCTCTTTTCTGCTTTAAAAACCCTGGACCTGAAGTGTCGCTCCACATTTCACACATAATAATCCCACAGTTTGTGTCTGAAGTGGAAGTGCAGAGTCTGATCTGTGGACCCTTCAGAGTCTCAGAGCGACTGGTTTTACTGGAGGAAACTCACAGTTTTAGACCCTGTGCTCCTCACACTGATCCTGCTGCATCTAAGAGCAAAGATTTAAAAATCGTTTAAGACCTGCAGTGCGGCAGCCTTAAAACAAAATCAAACTTGATATCAGGATTATAACATTAGTTTAAATGTGTTGCTTTATATAAGTATGAAGCCTCCAGGCAGAATTATACATTTTTAACATGTAAATCTAAGAAAAAATATAAATTCTGTTAAATGTAGTTTATTTTTCTGTTTGGGCTCAGTGTGATCTTTTGAACACTGTGGAAATGGCTGGATTAGAGACGAGTATTTGGCCAAAAATCAGCCACAATCCTCCACTACAATAACAATACTACAGTTTATTATCAAAATTATAATAATTATAATAATTGTTTGTAAGTATTTTATATGAATCTAGAGTTTCGACTTCCATAAATCAGGTTTTGTTGAGCTTAAATCTCTACTACAGTGTGACTGTTGATTTATTTAGGAGGGACGACGTACAGCTGAGTAAAAAAATCTGAGGTCGCTGCATTTGTTTTTCAGTGTTCAGTCGTTTTATTCCAGCGTCAACACAAACTCTCCTCGTTCTGCTTCATGAGGCTCTGATGAGGAGATCACCTGAACCGAACCTGATTTAAGGAGGAAAAAGAGAAAAAACATTATTATTATTCCACCAAATGTTCATTTCTGAACTCTTCCTCAGCTCAAACATCAGGATTGTGTTGGTTTAAAGTGAAGATGATCCTGTTTTCTTCACATGATTTGAGCTCAGAAAACATTGTCTCTTTCTTTTTTGTCATTTTCTGCAGATAAACGCTCGAAATGACAATATTTTTATTTGGAATTTTGGAGAAATGTTGTCAGCCGTTTATAGAATGAAACTGAACTGTTCGTTTTACTCAAACACAAACCGATAAGTAGGAAAATCAGAGAAACGGATCATTTTGCAGCGTCTCTTATGTTTGTCCAGAGCTGTACTTAAAAAAAACAAAAAACAAAACAAAAAAAACAACAGCGATAACATTTTTCTTAGATTTCTTTCTAATAAACTTATATTTTTCTGATTTTCGACACTATTGACAGCTCTAGTAGAATGTGAAAAAGTCACAGAATGATTATTCATGTGTAGTTTGTGCAGAATAACCTGTTCATACTGAGCTGAATGTGTTTTTTGTGTGTTCTGATCTTCTGTGTGTTCTGTCTGTGGCAGGTCACCACGGCCATCGTGAACAAACTGTTGAAGAAGTCCGTTGTGTTTCCGCGGGGGGAGAAGCTGGAGGCGGCCGTCAGCGCCTTCAGGGAGCGGGGATACCCCCAGTGCGCCGGGGCCATCGGGGCCACGCACTTCCCCATCGTGGGCCCCAGACTAAACCCGCAGGACTTCCTGAACTCCGGCGGCTGGTACTCGGTGATTCTGCAGGCCGTGGTGGACCAGGACCTGCAGTGAGACGCTTTTACCTTTAGGAATAAGGAACAGACGAGGAACGAAGAGGCTTATTTTATTTATTCATGTTTAGTTTAATTTGACTTATTCTTATATCGGGTTAAGTTTGGCCAATGAACTGAATTTTAATCATGATTTCGATTTGTGTCGAACAATCTCCAAACTCAGATAATCGAGTTAAAACGATTTAAATAAATAAATATAAAGCTTAATAAAGTATATTTTGAGATATTTTTTATATCAATAATTATATTTGTTTTATTTTTTGAATCTAGAGACTGTGGAACAGCTGGATATAGTTTAGAATAATAATAATACATTTTATCTGTAATGCACCAGGTAGATTTACTTAAACACTTAAAACATGCAAAACAAAGAAGTAAACTTTATTTCTGTAGCACCTTTCACAGGGAAAATCACAAAGTGCTTTACAGAGTGTAAGAAAATAAATAAAATGCAAAACACTAAATGTTCAAACAGTTAAATAAGAAAATGTGAAGTGTAATTCACTAAAAGTTTGTCTATATATACATGAGATCGTTTTCATATCAAGTGTTTCAGTCGGTGATTTGTTTGTTTTTCTCTGTCTTTCTTCATGTTCAAAGTTTATTTTATTCATTTGATGTTTCGTACACTGTAAAACCGCTCTCAGGAACATGTGTGGAGCTTAGATTTATTTTCTGTTTGAAAGTTTTGTGTAAATTATCAGTGACAAAGTCTTTTTTTGAGAGAGAAATGCTGAGTAAATTCATCGTGTAACTTAAAAATTCCGTCGGTTCCATTTCCGTAATCGAGCCTCCGTAATTATCGGTGAACGATCTTCCAAAACATTCACACTGTGATTTTCCAGATCACGATTTTTATCCCCCAGCCCTGTTCTTTAGTACGATATTTTACAGGAGACGATAAAAATGATCAAGAATAATATTAAAACTAGTTTGTACCACTGAGAGAATAAAGCCCTGATGCAGGAATATCTGAGACGTATATTCTAAATGTGCAATATCGTAAAAAACATTAGTTAGAAGCTGATTATCGGTTAATAAAACTTTATAACTGGATGCAGACAGAACTCGGTGGACATTTTGACCTGAAGACTCACTTATACCGTATCTGTTCATGTCTGAATTTTGCTCAAATACACAGAGATAAAATCAGGTACAGGTCAGGTAAATTAAAGTTATTCATCTTATTCAGGTTATATTATTTTATGTGGGGCTAAATTCTCCCCGTTTAACTGAAGTTATTTATCCAACAGACGGCACAGAACTTATGAGCTCAGAGAAATAATAATAGTTCCCATCATAAATATCAACCTCCAAAAATGATTGTTCCATCTCGTTTAACGAACGATAAGTTGTGGAGATCAGTAATGAATCTGTGTGATGGACATTCTGATGATCAGTGATGAACGCGAGTCTGCAGCAAAGAAAAGTCTGTTGGTTTGGAGCAAAGTTCCGGCTTCAGAGGAGCAAATCTGACATTTTTCTGCATCACGTGGGGCTGATTTGAACAGATTTGCTTCATTCTGTGCTCCTGTTCCTCGGCCTTTTCCCTCTTTTGACCGTGTGCATGTTTTTGTGTTTTCCTCTCAGTTTCACACACGTGTACGCGGGTTGGCCCGGCAGCAGCTCCAACGCCACAGTTCTGTCCAGCTCAGACCTGCTCCTGAAGGCCGAGGACCAGCTGCAGGGGGCGCTGTTCCCTCCAGAGGTCAGTGTGGAGCCGCCACGCTGCAGTTTCTACATTACCGAAGTTTCTAGAGCGTAAAACCCAATTCACGCGGGATAAGTACAACCTGGAGACGCCGGGTAATGTGCAAATCACCGCCTCTCCTGTGTTACCTGCACAGCATCCGCACGATAAGTGAAGTCTGCAAATTCCTCTAGTTTAAAGAGATTGAAAGAAAAGAAAGAGATAGAAAAGGTGCAAACACTGAGCTGCAGATTCACATGAGACGAGTGTTCTGACCGGACGTGTGTTTGGTGAAATATAGTCGATTATTTGCAGTGGAATTTTCGCTTTACACATTACAGACGTGACGCATTCAGACGGGGTTCAGATCTCAGGCGTCTTCCACATTTATCACAGATCACCAAAGGTCCACAGGTCACACTGATCCCGTGTGAACAGGGCTTAAGCTGCACCAGCCAAAAAATGCACAATGAACAAGATATATACCAAATATTTACCGTGTTATACCAAAAAAATGACAGCGTCCACCAACATTAAATGGACCATTACAGAAAGATTAGATTCTGTTCAGGCAGAACATCATCACAAATTTTGAATATGTTAAAAAACAGAATCTAATCTTTCTGTAACGGCCCATTTAATGTTGGTGGACGCTGTCATTTCTTTGGTATAACACGGTAAAGATGGCACCAAATGAGTATTTTTTTCATTTTTAAACCTTAATATCTTCTAGAGCGTTCATCACAGAGGGTTTTATCATCCAAAGTGCAGCGTGTGTTGGGAAGATGAAGGTTCTTTCCACAGTCCTTCACAGATGCCCTCAGAGTTCAAGAGGAGAATTTTTGAGCAAATTCAAGCTCCAGAAATCTGTGATAAACCAAAAGGGTAAAAACATGTGTAAAAGTAGAGATTCTACAAGTGCATTTGCCAAATTTTAACCCTTGAACATTTGAAGGACCTTAAATAGTTTTTGAGACACAGAATCTGAAAGTGGCTCCTCAGAAAACTCTGCTCAAAACCGGTCAGGGGGGAGTTGACAAAATCATTTTTAATGACAAAACTATGAGGAGTTAGAGCTAAAATTTGGGACTTTTCTTATTGGAAAATGTGTGAAGCTCCTGGAATTTTCTCGAGCGTTTGGAGATTTAATGTGGAATGACCCAAGAAGGTCCCACAAACTCATTTATATTCATGACCCTGGGAACTCTCCGGTGCTGGAGCCGTAACTGCAGCGTGGACGAGCCTCACGTCCTACAAAACACTTCTGTCCTACAAAAACACTTCTGTCCTACAAAAACACTTCTGTCCTACAAAACACTTCTGTCCTACAAAACACTTCTGTCCTACAAAAACACTTCTGTCCTACAAAAACACTTCTGTCCTACAAAAACACTTCTGTCCTACAAAAACACTTCTGTCCTACAAAAACACTTCTGTCCTACAAAAACGGCGGCACGGTGGCTGAGTGGCAACACTCAGGCCTCACAGCAAGAAGGTTGCGGGTTCGATCCCTGGGTCGCCCGGGCCTTTCTGTGTGGAGTTTGCATGTTCTCCCTGTGTCTGGATGGGTTTCCTCCGGGTGCTCCGGTTTCCCCCATCAACCTAAAACATGTTGGACACCCAACATCTGTCCTGGGACTACAGATGAAAAATAGCCGTCTGGCTAATTCTGGCATATTTACATGTAAATGTTGATTAATGTGCACTGTCCCATAAATAAATAAATAAAATAAATAAATAAAAAAAACACTTCTGTCCTACAGAAACACTTCCTCGAGCTGAGGCCATCGAGCTTTGTGGCCATACCGGCTCGTCAAAGCCTGATCCCGTCAGATCTCAGAAGCTAAGCAGGGCCGGGCCTGGTTAGTACTTGGATGGGAGACCACAAGGAATTCCAGGTGCCACAGTGGGGCCAGTGGCAAAAACTGTCATTGTGTCCTTAGGCAAGGCACATCACCCACACTGCCTAGTATGAAAGTGGTGTGAATGGTGGTGGTGGTCGGAGGGGCCGATTGCGCAGATTGGAGCCTCGCTTCCGTCAGTCTGCCCCAGGGCAGCTGTGGCTACAATAGTAGTTTACACCACTGGGTCTGGAGTGAATGAATAATGATCTGTAAAGCGTCTTTGAGTGTCCTGAAAAGCGCTGTATAAAACTGATGCATTATTATTATTTTAGTCCATGATTCACTTATTTCGTTTTCTTCACTGCAGTTGGATCATTTTTCCTTTAGCACCTGAAGCTGCATAAGTGAATGTGGAGTTTAAAAACACAGTGGAGAAGGGGGAGTGTTTTCAGTTTGAGTAAATGTGCAGGTTTGTGCGTTAAACGTGTGAATGAAACAAAACTCCAGGTGTTTGTGAGGAGAACTTCCTGTATCAGTCTCTATTTGAATCTCGTCTTAATTACTGTAACGTCACACGGTGCAACACTTATCTAAGTTATCTTCTCACATTAGTGACTCTCCAAAAGAAAGTGATTCGTCCTATATCCTGGTCTGACTAGAATTCTCCCTCTGAGCCTCTTTTTTACAGGCTCAAGCTTCTGAAGCTCACTGAGAGCGACATTTTTATAATGCTGCATGATGTATAGTGTAGAAAACAAATTAAATGATCGACTCTGCATCTCATTCCCCAAACTGCTGCGACAAACACAAAACAAGAGCAAAACAACATCTACAGGCAAAAAACCTGAACTGAAATCCACAAGCTTTAGTATAACACGGAAAGGTCCAACTGTTTGGAACGACGTGGAGAAGCTCCATCAAACAATCTTCACTGAACATAGTTAAAATATATTTGAAACAAATTTTATTCCTACATTATGACTGAAGCATAAACCCAAAGGCTAAAGAACTGAAATGGTGTCATTGTGTAAGTCATATGTCCTGTTCTTATTATTATTGCACTGGTAACGTGCAATTTTCTTTGGATGCTGAGTGATGGACCATTTACTGGACACACAGGAGCTTCAGGGTGTTAATGGGCTGATGGGGTGAATGGGTTCATGGGTCAGAACATTGTCACATTAGTCTGAGCCTTTCATGAGCTGTTGGAGCTTCTTGGGTGTTTCCCTTTCACAAAATTGTTAAAGCTGAAATACTTGCAAATTGTCTTTGTAAATAAAGAAGGTGATGATGGTGATGATGATGATGATGATGGTGATGGTGATGATGATGATGATGATGGTGATGATGGTGATGGTGATGATGATGATGATGATGGTGATGATGGTGATGGTGATGATGATGATGATGATGGTGATGATGGTGATGGTGATGATGATGATGATGATGATGATGATGATGATGATGATGGTGGTGGTGGTGATGGTGATGATGGTGGTGGTGGTGGTGATGATGATGATGATGATGATGATGATGGTGGTGGTGATGATGGTGATGATGGTGATGATTATGATGATGATGGTGATGATGGTGGTGATGGTGGTGGTGGTGGTGGTGGTGGTGGTGATGGTGATGATGGTGGTGGTGGTGGTGATGGTGATGGTGATGATGGTGATGATGATGGTGATGATGGTGATGATGATGATGATGATGATGATGATGATGATGATGATGATGGTGATGATGGTGGTGGTGGTGGTGATGGTGATGATGGTGGTGGTGATGGTGATGGTGATGATGGTGATGGTGATGATGATGATGATGATGATGGTGATGGTGATGATGATGATGATGATGATGATGGTGGTGGTGGTGGTGGTGGTGGTGGTGGTGATGGTGATGATGGTGATGGTGGTGGTGGTGGTGATGGTGATGATGGTGATGATGATGACGACTCTCCTGTCGTTGCAGAAGTCGGTGGTGCTGAACGGTGTGGAGATCCCGCTGCATCTGATCGGCGACTCTTCGTTCCCTCTCAAACCGTGGCTGCTGACGGGCTTCGCTCTTTCCCCGGAGCTGTCGCCGCAGCAGCGCCGCTTCACCTACAGCCTGAACGCCGCGCGCTCCGTGGTCGACGCCGCCTTCTCCCGCCTCAGAGGCAGGTGGCGCTGTCTGCAGAAGAGGAAGGACATCGAGGTGACGGCGATGCCCGGCCTGGTGTCCGCCTGCTGCGTCCTGCACAACGTCTGCGTGGATCTGGGGGACGAGTACTTCCCCGAGTGGAGCGCGGAGGGCGAGGTGGGGCCCGGAGCCGCTTTTCCGCAGCCGGACGTGGATCCGTGTGAGGCGGAGGGAAGCGGACGAGCCGAGGCCATCAGACACGCCATGACTTATAACTTTTTAGAAATCCAACAGAAACCCACTACCATAAATGGATTTACTTTTACGTACGAGGACTGAAGAGAACGTTTTTATTTGACTTTTCTTAAAGTGACTCAGTGTAAATCAGAAACACAAGAAATGTTTTAATGTCCATATAGAGTTTTGTATCTCAGAGTATTTTATTTTACCGATAATTTCTTGTCTGCCTTTTTATTCTTTTGATTCTTATGTCTTTCTCCTTTTTATTATCATATTCGATTATTTAAAACAAGTGCAATACATGACAGAAATACTTTGGAAGAGATGGATTTGTGAGGATTTATATGCAGCAAAGACAGAAGTGGAAAAGACATGTTTAGTCTCGTTTGTCTTCTTTACCTTTAGCACCTTTTCTAAGTGTTTATTTCTCCAAAGAGACTTTACACACGTCCCCGAAGAGACTTTACACACGTCCCCGAAGAGACTTTACACACACCCCCGAAGAGACTTTACACACACCCCCGAAGAGACTTTACACACGTCCCCAAAGAGACTTTACACACGTCCCCGAAGAGACTTTACACACGTCCCCAAAGAGACTTTACACACGCTTTATTATCAGAGCTTCTTCACTCACTCAGACCTGCTGCTGGTTAAACACCTGCAGCCACAGCTGCCCTGGGGCAGAATGACAGAGGCACAGATGCTGATCTGCCCCCTCTGCCCATCTGCCCCTCCGTCCCATCTGTCCCTCTACCCCTCTGCCCCATCTGCCCCCTCTGCCCATCTGCCCCTCCGTCCCATCTGTCCCTCTACCCATCTGTCCCTCTACCCCTCTGCCCCCTCTGCCCCATCTGTCCCTCTACCCATCTGCCCCATCTGCCCCATCTGCCCCTCACTCACACCCCTACAGCAGGTTCTGGGTTTTGGAGGAAACTCGTCCATGCTCCACACAGAAAGGCCCGGACGACCCGGGGATCGAACCCAGAACCTTCTGCTGTGAGACGTGAGCCGCTGCGCCGTGTTTTCTGTGTTGGTTTAGTCCGTGGGGCATTTGGGGCATAAACAGGACGGTGCAGTAGACCAGGGCTTTTCTTCAGGAGAAGCAGCTGCAGACCTCGGTCAGGCACCTTTGATGTTTACCTGTAAAACTGGAATAAATGTTGGAAAATGCAGCTCTGGACACTGATTTAGTTCAGTTTGAGTCGTGGATTCTCCTTCTCCATCTCCACCGAGTTGGAAAAAGTCTCTCAGAATCTGTGTCGGTCGTGTAAACGGCGTCTTGTGTCTGTGGAAGGTGAGAGGCGTAAACCAGGTCATCCCAGAGCACCGGAGGTTCAGTGACACGAGAAACGTAGAGTTTGACGGACAAACTAACAGACAGTAGATCCTGAAACCGCCCATAACGTTTGTCTGGCTCATAATCACAGGTCTGATGCATCTAAGGCAGGACTGGATTTTCTTTGGAGGCTTTAATGATGTCTGATGCTGCAGGTCTGCGTTAAAGTTCAAACCCTTCAGAAAAGCCCAGGGACTCTGTTAAAGCTGTTAAATCACTGTGTTCAAGTCAGAGAAGTGGGAGAGATGATTGTTTCAAAGAATATTCCAACAAATCCCACTGTGTTTTCAGGTCTATATCCTAAAAAAAGACAAGTTACTACTAAAAGTGAACAAATTATAATTAATATGTGTTTTTTTACAAGCAAAAAACAAACCAAAACAATTGCAATATTTTGGATAAAAACTTGGGGTAAAACAGATGCTCATAGTTTTTCTTTTGGAAAAGATCTCACGCTTTAGGAAAGATTCAATTGTTTGATGATGTTTGGGATCCTGAAACTTTTTGTACAGAATCTTTATTTGGCAGAAGACGACTGAGATTTTTATTATTATTTACATTTTTATTGTTATTTCCATTTGATATTTTAGGAGTATATGTACATGTGTGTAAATCCAGCTCTGGACAAAAATAACACTCCACTGCATTAGTTTTCCTGAACTCAGCGTCTCTACGTGTGTTCAGTCGTTTTATTCCAGCGTCAACACAAACTCACCTCGTTCTGCTTCATGAGGCTCTGAGGAGGAGATCACCTGAACCGAACCTGATTTAAGGAGGAAAAGGAGAAAAAACATTATTATTATTCCTCCAAATCTTCATTTCTGAACTCTTCCTCAGCTCAAACATCAGTGTTGTGTTGGTTTAAATGAAGATGATCCTGTTTTCTTCACATTATTTCAGCTCTGAAATGACAATATTTTTATTTGGAATTTGGGGGAAATGTTCTCAGTCATTTATAGAATGAAACTAAAATGTTCATTTTACTCAAACACAAACTGATAAGTAGGAAAATCAGAGAAACTGCTCTAATTTTTTTCCATAACTATATATGTATGTTTATGTTTATGTGTGTATGTGTATATAATAATGTTGAAAAGGATGGATGGGTGGATGGATGGATAGATAGGTGGGTGTGTGGCTGAAGGTAAATTTCTTAACTCCGTGTTTGTGTGTTTTCAGGTGCACTTGCAGAGCTGTAATGACGCTTTAAAATGAACAAAAAACAAAATATAAACACAGTTTAATTTAAAAATCCCTGTTTTAACCGTCAGTTTTAACCATGAGTCTGCGCGCTCTGCTGTGAATGTGTCTCAAAACGCGCCTTCGTGAATAAAGTTGCGCTGCTCTGACCCGGAGCTCTTCTGTCTCCAAACGCCAGGCGGCGCCACTGAGCCGCGTGAGGATCTGCGGGTCTGTGTTTTGGTCAAAGCGACGTCATAAATGCCAGAAGAACAATTAGAAAGAAACAATTATGCACATGTCTTTCTCTCGGCAGATCCCGCTCGTGGCTTTGCTCTGGAATGTTCCACAGTTCAGCTTTAAACTCCAAGTTACAGATCAGATCAGCGGAGAGGCGAAGACACACAGGGAGAATCCATGTTTTTCAAGGTATTTTTTTTAATAGAAATAGGACACAAGACGAGTCAGCTGCGTCTCCATGGTGACAAAGGGGGACTCCTCCTACCCGAAAAGTGACGTAGTGCAGCTTTAAATGTGCAGCAGGATTTGTTTATCCGCGTCAGACTTTAGATTGTTCAGTTTTTCCCTCTTGTGGACGAGAGAGCAGCAGGTCAGTATCAGTATCAGTAGTATCGGTAGGTCAGTATCAGTATCAGTATCGGTATCATTAGTATGTACAGGCCTGGTCCCTGTTCTCTGGTGTTTTCTGTGACCTAAATCTGTTAAATGTGAGTCTCGTGATCAGATCCTCTTAATCCTGACTTCACATCTGCAGCTCAACATCTGCAGCTCCGGAACAACAGGATCATGAAAAAACTGTTTACACCAAAATGTCTGAGAGAATTATTTACTCCACACGATCCTCCACTTTAGAGCCCGCGTCCCAAAGATTTATACAAAAACACTGATTTGTCCCAGTTTTATACCGGAAATGTCCCCGTCTGATCCTGAAGAGGCAGAAACTGACGTGTGTTTGGGTGAAATACAGAAAAGCTGCTTAAAAACGACCAAAATACAAAGAAAACGTGATAATACTGACTCATGTTCATTTCCCTTAATTCCGCACTCAAACCCAGTGTTTCTTTTATTTATTTAAGTCCTGGTTTCTCCGTCTCAGGACAAAACTTCAGCTTTTCCCCTCAGAGCTTCTGAATGAGCTGCAGGGAGCGGAGCGCGTCTGGGGCCGAGTTCATCTCCTTTTTTATCTGTATAATTGTGTGAAACGCACTTGGAGGGTCCTGGTCCCTCCTGGTCCCTCCTGGTCCCTCCTGGCCCGGTTCCTCCCGGTCCCGCCTCCCGGAGCCTCAGATGCCGCTGTCAGTCACGGTGCGTGGGTTTGAGCGCGACGCACCGCTGGATTTTACGAGTCTCCGTCGTTCACGCCCCCCGCTCCAGAGGCCCACCCACCGGCCCCTGCTTCCCCACGAACCGACACCGCGGCCGGACACTACCGCGTCCCCGCGCCCCGTCAGCCCGTGTTCCGCCCAGACCCGCCGCTCCGCCCGGGCCGCTTCATGCTCCAGCGCCGCGGGACTTAACGCGCCGGATGCGCCTCGCTTCAGCGCGCCGCTCCACTTCGAAGATGGCGTCGGAGGGAGCCAGCGGAGAGGCTCCGGGACAGTCCCTGACCGCGGCCGTGCTGACCAGCGCCGACACGGTAAGAGCCCCTCCGGAGCCCGGTACCGTCGGAGCCCCGGTACCGCCGGAGCCGCGGTACCGCCGGAACAGCCCGTGCTGAGTGTTTACGAGCCGCGGCAGACGCGGAAAAACAGCTGCGCGTAAAGAAAGGAGCGACAGCGTCAGAACAGGAGCTCAGAGGAGCTCAGAGCCCGGGCTCAGGCTCTGGACCCGGATCCTGGTTCTGGTTCGGGTCTTTTGTTTGTGTTTTGGACGCGCTTTACGCAGCGCTGACGGTACCGCATCAGGAGACCGCGTCATACGCGTTTATTCACGTTTATACGCGGTCCAGTCCGCTCAGCACGACCCGGTTTAGACCCGGTTTGGTCCCGGTTTGGACCCGGTTTGGGCCCAGATGCTGGTTCTGGTTCTGGGTTTGTTTCTTTCAGGATCATATTTACGGGCTCCAGTAACAGGTCCCTGGTTTAATCCTGGTCGGGATCTGGATAGACCTGGTTTAGTTCTGCTTTGGACCTGTTTGTGACCCTGGTATTGGTGGTTCTGTTCGGCGGGTCTGGACTTGTATTTGTGACCCACTTTGGAGAGAATTAAAGAAATCGAATCTTTACCCGTGAAATCTGCTGGAACCAGAACCAGCGCCACTGAGGCTTTTGTTCTAGACTCTGTGGAGCGGCTCCGTGTGGTTCTGTAAAACCCGGGACTGGACTGGTCCGGGTCCGGGTCCGGGTCCGGGTCCGGGTCCGGGTCTGGGTCTGGGTCTGGGTCTGGGTCCGGGTCTGGGTCCGGGTCTGGGTCCGGGTCTGGGTCCGGGTCCGGCTCTGGTTTGTTGAGTTCTGTGACAGTGACTTTATGAAGTGTTTCAGTTCGTCTGGAGCTTTTTCACACAGAAGAACTGAGAGAGAGAGGAGAAGAGAGAGAGGAGAAGAGAGAGAGAAGAAGAGAGAGAGAAGAGAAGAGAGAGAGAGGAGAGAGAGAGAGTGAAAGAGAGAGAGGAGAAGAGAGAGAGGAGAAGAGAGAGAGAAGAGAAGAGAGAGAGAAGAGAGAGAGAAGAGAGAGAAAGAGAGAGAGAGAGAGAAAGAGAGAAGAGAGAGAGAGAAGAGAGAGAGAGAGAAGAGAGTGAGAGAGAGTGATAGAGAGAGAGAGAGAGGAGAGAGAGAGAAGAGAAGAGAGAGAGAGTGAAAGAGAGAGAGAAGAGAGAAAGAGAAAGAGGAGAAGAGAGAGAAAGAGAGAAGAGAGAGAGGAGAGAGAGAGAAGAGAGAGAGAGAGAGAAAGAGGAGAAGAGAGAGGAGAGAGAGAAGAGAGAAAGAGGAGAAGAGAGAGGAGAGAGAGAAGAGAGAAAGAGAAAGAGGAGAAGAGAGAGAAAGAGAGAAGAGAGAGAGGAGAGAGAGAGAAGAGAGAGAGAGAGAAAGAGGAGAAAGAGGAGAGAGAGAAGAGAGAGAGAAAGAGGAGAAGAGAGAGAGAAGAGAGAGAGAAAGAAAGAGGAGAAGAGAGAGAGGAGAGAGAGAGAAGAGAGAGAGAGAGAGAGAAAGAGGAGAAGAGAGAGAGAAGAGAGAGAGAGGGAGAGAGAGAAAGAGGAGAAGAGAAAGAGGAGAAGAGAGAGAGAGAAAGAGGAGAAGAGAGAGAGAGGAGAGAGAGAGAAGAGAGAGAAGAGAGAGAGAGAAAGAGGAGAGAGAGAGAAGAGAGAGAGAAAGAGGAGAAGAGAGAGAGAAAGAGGAGAAGAGAGAGAGAGAAAGAGGAGAAGAGAAAGAGGAGAAGAGAGAGAGAGAAAGAGGAGAAGAGAGAGAGAGAGGGGGAGAGAGAGAGAGAGAAAGAGGAGAAGAGAAAGAGGAGAAGAGAGAGAGAGAAAGAGGAGAAGAGAGAGAGAGAGGGGGAGAGAGAGAGAAAGAAAGAAGAGAGGGAGAAACAGATAGAGGACAGAGCGACTGCTCCACATGAGACATTTTCATCTGAACTCACTGTAAACAACAGGGACCAATGAACAAGTAAACAAACTAGACCTGCTTTAGTCCTGGTTCAGTCCTGGTTCAGTCCTGGTCCTGGTCCTGGTCCAGTCCTGGTCCGGTCCTGGTCCTGGTCCCGGTCCCTGCATTTCTCAATAATGGGACGAGTTTCGGATCAGGAAATAAGATCAAATCTGCTGAAAATCTCTCTGTTTTCAAACCAGGAGACGTCTGTTTGAACCTGTAGAACTCGTCTCTTCTCACACAAAGTTGTCGGATTCACATTTTGGGACAGAAACGTGGAGCCCTGAGGTTTTCAGACGGACACGAGTCTGTTTCCTGATTAAAGCGGAAAAGCACCTGTGACTCTGAGACAGAACCGACTCCTTCAGGAGAAAAACCGTTGTGAGGTTCAAATGTCGCTCAGAAAGTGAAAAGGCCCAAATGTAGAAACGCTCATTTTAATCATATTCAAAAGTCGTTCTGCAAATTTGTTTATTCGAGTTGTTTTCATCTGATTCTCAGCATTTATAATATACACTTATTTTTACAGCATTTCTCCAATGAGCCCAAGTCTAGTCCTGGTTTAGTCCTGGTTTAGCCCTGACCTAATTTTGGTCTAATCCTGGTCTAGTCCTGGTTTAGTCCAGGTTTAGTCCTGGTTTAGTCCTGGTTTAGCCCTGACCTAATTTTGGTCTAATCCTGGTTTAGTCCCGGTTTACTCTTAGTCTAATCTTTGTTTGATCCTAATCTAGTCCTGGTTTAATTTTGGTTTTAGTCCTAGTTTAGCCCTAGTCTAGTCTTGGTCTATTCCTGGTTTAGTCCTGGTTTAGTCCTGGTTTAGTCCTGGTTTATTTGTAGTTCAACCCCTGTTTTAGTCCTGTTGTAGTCCTGGTTCAGTCCTGGTTTAGTCCCGGTTTAGTCCTGGTTTAGTCCCGGTTTAGTCCTGGTTTAGTCCTGGTTTAGTCCTGGTTTAGTCCTAATTTAGTCCTGGTTTAGCCCTAATTTAATCCTGGTTTAGTCCTGGTTTGGTCCTGGTTTAGTCCTGGTTTTAGTCCTGGTTTAGCCCTAATTTAGTCCTGGTTTAGCCCTAATTTAATCCTGGTTTAGTCCTGGTTTTAGTCCTGGTTTAGCCCTAATTTAGTCCTGGTTTAGCCCTAATTTAATCCTGGTTTAGTCCTGGTTTAGTCCTGGTTTAGCCCTAATTTAGTCCTGGTTTAGCCCTAATTTAGTCCTGGTTTAGCCCTAATTTAATCCTGGTTTAGCCCTAATTTAATCCTGGTTTAGTCCTGGTTTAGTCCTGGTTTAGCCCTAATTTAGTCCTGGTTTAGTCCTAATTTAGTCCTGGTTTAGCCCTAATTTAATCCTGGTTTAGCCCTAATTTAGTCCTGGTTTATTCCTGGTTTAGTCCCGGTTTACTCTTTGTCTAATCTTTGTTTAATCCTAATATAGTCCTGGTTTAATCCTGGTTTTAGTCCTAGTTTAGCCCTAGTCTAGTCTTGGTCTATTCCTGGTTTAGTCCTGGTTTATTTGTAGTTTAACCCCTGTTTTAGTCCTGTTGTAGTCCTGGTTCAGTCCCGGTTTAGTCCCGGTTTAGTCCTGGTTTAGTCCAGGTTTAGTCCTGGTTCAGTCCTGTTGTAGTCCTGATCCGGTCCTGGTCCTGATCCGCTCCCGGTCCTGGTTTTGGGAGCAGAAAGTGGGTTAGGACTCACTGGAGAAGCTAAACGCAGCTCTGCTTTAAATAGACTCGTCCTGAGGTTCAAACCTAAACAAACCCACAGAGTTTAGCCCAGTGTCATGATGTCGGCTTCACCATAATCCAGAATATTCCAGAATATTCCAGAATATTTCGTCCGGACAAACACTTCCTGCAACTAAAGCTTTAATTAAGTTATTAATTCTGCCCTGAAATCTTCACACACTGAACTGAAAAATGGCAAAAAAAATCACTTCAGCAAAGAAATTCTCCACCTGATAAATATTTAGTTCATGTTTCATTTCCTGAAGCAGATCTACAGGGAATAAATGGGCCGATATCCAGTGAAGTAAGTTCAGCGTCACTTCCTCCTGTGAGTTCTGTCGGTTCATGTTTCGGTCTTTTTGTCTGTGCACGGTTCAGAATCCTGTTCCTCCACAGTGACACCGCGCTGGGGGTGTTTCTCCTGTCGCTATGGTGAAATGTTCTGCAGTTACCACGGAAACACGATGCCCACGTTAGCAAACACTTCCCACGTTTACATGAACATTTAATTCTGAATAAAATGAATTCTGCTTTAAAAAGTCCAGGTAAACTCTGAATTCTGCTGAAAATGATTCTTGTGATTTAATCTTAGTCCTGAAGTCAGTGGGTTTATTCTGATTTTAAAGCCGAATGAGTTTCTTCCTGGATCCTGTAAACGTTTCTTCTTCTTCACAATAATCCCGGTGGTTGGAGCTCGTCGGCTCCTCCTTCCGTCCGGCTCCGACTTTCCTCCACTGCTCTCTGGAGTTTTTTTCATTTCATTTTCTTTTTTTCATCTTTTCATTTGTCTTTTTATTTTTTTCATTTGATTTTAATTTTTTCATCTTCATTTGTCTCATTTTTCTTTTATTTTGTCGTGTCATTTTTCTATTTTTTCATTTCGTTTCCATTTTTTTTTTCTTTTTTTTTTCACTTTTTTCATTGTTTCATTTGTGTTTTATTTTTCTTACATTTTGTTCAAATTTGGTATTTTTTCATTTTTTTTTTTCATTTGTCTTTCTTTTTTTCATTTAAATTTTTACATTTTTTAAAAATAAAATTTTCTTTTATTATTTGTTTTTCATTGTTTTCATATTGTTTCATTTCATCTTATTTAATTTTGTCATTTTTCTTTAATTTTGGCATTTCATTTTTTCTTGTTTTTTATTTTTTCATTTTTCTTTTGTTTTGTTCCAATTTTGTATTTTTTCATTTCATTTTCTTTCTTTTTTTATTTTTTCATTTCATTTTAAAGCCTGAGGACAGAATTCTCCAGCTGCTGCTTCATTATCATCAGAACCACTGCGGAAAAAGTTCTGATCGTGTTTGTGTCGGCGGCGAAACGACAAACGGAGATGACAGAAAAGAGCAGCTGAAGTGTGGGTTTTCTTCCCAAAGACGGAAATACGTTTGTGTCGCTGTCCAATCAGCACCTTCCCCACTACAGACGCTGAGAACTATTCAATAAAGACCATTTAACCTGTTTCCATGGAAACCTCAACTCACTATTATTGTTTCCACGGAAACATAAAGGAGAAGATTTAATTCAGAATTAAAAAACATCCTGGAAACGTGGCCCGTGTCAAAAATCAAAAGTCGTGGCCTCGTGGCCACACCGGCTCTGGTCTGGTCCTCAGAGTCTGGTCCTCAGAGTCTGGTCCTCAGAGTCTGGTCCTCAGAGTCTGGTCCTCAGAGTCTGGTCCTCAGAGTCTGGTCCCTCAGAGTCTGGTCCCTCAGAGTCTGGTCCTCAGAGTCTGGTCCTCAGAGTCTGGTCCTCAGAGTCTGGTCCTCAGAGTCTGGTCCTCAGAGTCTGGTCCCTCAGGTCTCAGGAGCTCAGCAGGTTCTGCTCAGGACTTGGAGACACTGGGAGCTCCAGGAGCCACAGGCGTCAGTCACAAACACTGTTGTTGTGTCTTTAGGCCTGACACTTCCCCCACACTGCCCAGTGGGAAAGTGGAGTGTGTGTGTGTGTGTGTGTGTGTGTGTGTGTGTGAGTGTGTGTGAGTGTGTGTGTGTGTGAGTGTGTGTGTGTGTGTGTGTGTGTGAGTGTGTGTGTGTGTGTGTGTGTGAGTGTGTGTGTGTGAGTGTGTGTGTGTGTGTGTGAGTGTGTGAGTGTGTGTGTGTGTGTGAGTGTGTGTGTGTGAGTGTGTGTGTGTGAGTGTGAGTGTGTGTGTGTGAGTGTGTGTGTGTGTGTGTGTGTGTGTGAGTGTGTGTGTGTGTGTGTGTGAGTGTATGTGAGTGTGAGTGTGTGTGTGTGTGAGTGTGTGAGTGTGTGTGAGTGTGTGTGAGTGTGTGTGTGTGAGTGTGAGTGTGTGAGTGTGTGTGTGTGTGTGTGTGTGTGTGTGTGTGTGTGTGTGTGTGAGTGTGTATGTGTGTGTGTGTGTGTGTGTGTGAGTGTGTGTGTGTGTGTGAGTGTGTGTGTGTGTGTGTGTGTGTGAGTGTGTGTGAGTGTGTGTGTGTGTGTGTGTGTGTGTGTGTGTGTGTGTGAGTGTGTGTGAGTGTGAGTGTGTGTGTGTGAGTGTGTGTGAGTGTGAGTGTGTGTGTGTGAGTGTGTGTGTGTGAGTGTGTGTGTGTGTGTGTGTGTGTGAGTGTATGTGAGTGTGAGTGTGTGAGTGTGTGAGTGTGTGTGTGAGTGTGTGTGTGTGAGTGTGTGTGTGTGTGTGTGTGTCTGTGAGGGTCTGAGGGGCCGATGGTGCAGACTGGAGCCTCACTTCTGTCAGTCTGCCCCAGGGCGGCTGTGGCTACAGCAGCACCGGGTCTGAGTGAGTGAATAAAGCTGTAAAGTCTTTGAGTGTCCAGAAAAGTGCAAAATAAAACTGATGCATTATTATTATTATGAAAAAATCAGAAGAAACAAATACAAAAGCTGAGGTGAGCGTCACTGGGGCCAATATGGATTTAGTTGCAGCCGACGTGATACCGATAAAATGGGAGTTGGAGCTGCCGATAGAATCACCGATATATTTATGACGTGAAACTTCACTGTAAATCTTCAGTTTGTAAAACTTAGGTTTGGCTCTGTTGGATTTTCAGTCGGGTTTGTTCACTTTTGTCTGTGAACTGGATTAAATGGGCAGAATATCGAGTCTGAGCTTTGGAACGAGGAATATTGGTCCAGATTGGCAGCATTTAGGCCGATAACCGATATGTTTCCAAGAGCCCAGATCGGCAGAAAATATCAGCCAACCGATATATGGGTGGAGCCCTATCGTGAGCCGAGTGTTTAGCAGCACAAATCGTCTCACCTGAGGCCGTTCCAAATACTTCAGTTTTTTCTGGTCCGATTGTGTTAAAACAAAGATCAGATTTGAGTCTCACAGAGTTTCAGACAAAGCCGTGCCTCCGGTTAGCCTCAGAGCCCAGTGAACGTTGATGAAACACCTGTGAGAAAAGGCTCCGGGTTCTGTCCGTTTCTGCGTCTGTCGAACCAACAGAAACAAACGAATGATTAACGGCCGCGACTGTAAATAGTGGAGCTCATGTTGGCGACTGAAGAGCCTCCAGGTCCAAACCCAACGCACTCGCCCAAGAATCCGGGGCACGAATAACACGGCCGAGCTGTTTTTAGCAGGTTCACAGACAGAGGCACAGTGGAAAACCGTCGCAAATATCTGAACCTGAACTTGAACCAAAACTAATCATGAAGAATCAATGAAATGAAACTGGCAATTTACCAATGAGCAAATGAGCAGAAACCAGGTGAAAAATCCAGAGAAACCAGGTCATGACTCTGATCCTGAATGCAGCACAGTTCCCAGGTGGAGGTGTGTGTGTGAGTGACTTTGTCTATTACAGAACTAATTTAAGATCATTTATTACTGAAAACACTCCTGTTTCATGCTGAAAATGACAGTATATGATCTAAATCTGTGTTGAGCATCACGGCTTTTCCTTTGTAATTCAAACTATAATATTAATTTCTGCTGTAGTTAAAGATTTAGTTTTTATTTCATGGCCGATAAGTTCACGTTTCCTTCTGTTTTTATGAAAATGCTTTAACGCTCTAAGTCACTCCCCCTTCAGAGCTAAAGAAACTATTGTACGGGTTTGTCTGTATGAGGAACAGGAATTTATCAATGGACAAAAGAGTTAAATGAAAACACCAGGATCATGTAGAGCGGATAAAGTGGAACTCTGTCCTGTCTGAAGATAAAGTCTGTTCTAGAGGAGGTGGAATTCTGTCTGGAGCCAAAAAACGGCACAGATCAGTGTTTCCTCTGTGGAGGTCTCACTGTGGCAACAAACTAGTGCAGTGATGGGGGCAAGTTCTGAACTTCCACGTAAAACACCAATTTGCTTCAGACTGAAGAAGTTTAACTCCACTTTAACCCATCTGACAACAGCCACGAGTCTAACAAACCAAACGCTCTGCCTGGTTCACTCATTAGTGTCTGGAAACGTTAGTTACGAGTGAATTATATTTTTTGAAATAATATAAAAAACACATTCCTGAACCATTTTCTTTCAACACTTTCAGTTTCTCTTCTTCTTCTCCGTCAGTAGTCGATCTTCACTTGTTGCTTCTGGAGTCGACAGTCGAGCAGAACTTTGGGTGGGATCATTTTGCGAGTGAATCGGCTGGAAAGTCTCCCAGGCTGGAAAGTCCCATTGAATTGTCCCCTTTATGAAACTCAGTTAGTTGATCTCTTGCTGTGTTTAATTTGACATCATAACATTCTATAGGCCAATATTATTTAACACAGATGGGGGTCAGCTAAAATTTATATCATGAAAATGTAAAATTATGTTGTAATAAAGTGAGTTCTAGGGTTTAGTAATTGGAAATATCAGGTTCAACAATCATGAATTTTACCTTTTGGATATTTCACAATAAAGGTCCATGTATTTAATCAGGAAAAAGCGGGGGGGGACTGAGCGCGCTCAGTGTGGGGTGGGGGGAAAGGCGTACTGAGCGTGCCCAGTGCGGGGTGGGGGGAAAGGCGTACTGAGCGTGCCCAGTGCGGGGTGGGGGGAAAGGCGTACTGAGCGCGCTCAGTGCGGGGTGGGGGGAAAGGCGTACTGAGCGTGCCCAGTCTGAACAGGTGCTGAGGTCTCCTGGGTTAAATTAAGATCAGTGACTCGGCTCAACCTGGACCAGCACAACGTAAATATACAGAAAGACCCGATTAAGACCTGGGTCAGTTTGAGTCAGGACTCCGGGGTTAGTCCTGGTTTAGTCCTGGTTTAGTCCTGGTTTAGTCCTGGTTTAGTCCTGGTTCAGTCCTGGTTTAGTCCTGATTTAGTTCTGGTTTAGTCCTGTTAATCCCCTAATTGATTCTCCTCGTTACCCGGAGCCTCGTTAGGTAAATTAACTCTGTGTCACACCTGTGGTTTCTGCATCATTTATAAAGACTCACATTAATAATGGATTCACTTGTGTTTTTACTCTTTATATTTTAAGTGCAGAGAAGTGAGGGTCTCTCCTGGTCCTGGTTTTATTCCTGGTTTAGTCCTGGTTTAGTCCTGGTTTAGTCCTGGTTTAGTCCTGGTTTAGTCCTGCTTTAGTCCTGGTTCAGTCCTGGTTTAGTCCTGGTTCAGTCCTGGTTTAGTCCTGGTTCAGTCCTGGTTTAGTTCTACTTTAGTCCTGGTTCAGTCTTGGTTTTGTCTCGTTTTATAACATTAAAAATAAATTTAAAAAAAATAAAAATAGTGTAAATTTTCTACTGAAAATGTGGTAATGGAGCGTAGTTCCTTTTCAGTTCGGTGCAGTGTTACTTCTGCGTGTCGCGGCCTCAGTGTCACTGATCCACGGCCCCGAGGAGCCGGAGCCAGGTTCAGGCAGGAGGAGCTGTAAAGCATCTGAGCATCGCACCACCTTCACCTCAGGCCGGTCACGGAGCACCGCCTCAGAGGAACTCTGTATATATGAGTGGACTAAGCTAACCTGTTAGCCGCTAAACTGTTAGCCGCTAACCCGTCAGCCCTAACCCGTCAGCCGCTAACCCGTTAGCCGCTAACCCGTCAGCCCTAACCCGTCAGCCCTAACCCGTCAGCCGCTAACCCGTTAGCCGCTAACCCGTTAGCCGCTAACCCGTTAGCCGCTAACCCGTTAGCCCTAACCCGTTAGCCGCTAACCCGTTAGCCGCTAACCCGTTAGCCCTAACCCGTCAGCCCTAACCCGTCAGCCGCTAACCCGTTAGCCGCTAACCCGTAAGCCGCCGTGTGCCAAACAGGAAGTGCTCCAGGAGGCTCTTGGGGCTCCTTCACATTAGGATCTTGTCGTCCCTCTGTCTGGAACTGCTGCTCTGAGCCTCGTCATTCTGGACTTAAACTGTTGAACCTGCCACACAGGATCCTGAACTTTTTATCCCTATTTTGCCTCCAAATTCGCTCCTGTAGCCGTGGCATCGTAAACCTCACTTAGACACTCATATATACGGGATACGGGCGTCACCCGGGTCCCTCGATCCTCTCACCGAGCGGCCGTCACTTCGCCCGCTGAGGTGAACCCCCCGGGCAGACTGACCCGTTTACCTCTGAACGGGTTCAACTTCCCCTTACGGTTCCTGTCGACTCTCGGCCTCGTGCCGTATTCAGCCTCAGATGGACTTTACCACCAAAAAGGACAAAAGTAATGAGCAGCGTAACAAGTTTCTTTGTACAGAGGGGAACTGAAGTGAGGGATTACATTTTAAAGAAGTAACGAGTAACGGGCGAACACGACTTTTTAACAACTTCCCCCAAACTGGCCCTGGTTTAGTTTTGCTTTGGTCCTGGTTTAGTTCTGGGTTGGTCCTGGTTTAGTTCTGCTTTGGTCCTGGTTTAGTTCTGGGTTGGTCCTGGTTTAGTTCTGCTTTGGTCCTGGTTTAGTTCTGGGTTGGTCCTGGTTTAGTTCTGCTTTGGTCCTGGTTTAGTTCTGGGTTGGTCCTGGTTTAGTTCTGCTTTGGTCCTGGTTTAGTTCTGGGTTGGTCCTGCTTTAGTTCTGGGTTGGTCCTGGTTTAGTTCTGGGTTGGTCCTGCTTTAGTTCTGGGTTGGTCCTGGTTTAGTTCTGGGTTGGTCCTGGTTTAGTTCTGCTTTGGTCCTGGTTTAGTTCTGGGTTGGTCCTGGTTTAGTTCTGGGTTGGTCCTGGTTTAGTTCTGGGTTGGTCCTGGTTTAGTTCTGCTTTGGCTTTGGTCTTGGATTTTCCTTCATCTCTGTTTTTGAGACGTCCACGAAGATAAAACCATGAAAAAGACTTTGCAAAGCGACTCGAGCAGAAACTATAACCGTCGCCCTCCTCTTCATATTAGATTTAAGTTTCAGAGGCCGCAAAGTTCTGGCTCAGTTTGTCGTAGATTGTGGAGTCGTCTGATCTCACGAGGCTCTGGCACGTGTCCTTCAGCCGCTCTGCTCCAGCTCTGAATCCACACATTGATTTTTAATGGATTTTCTGCCCTTTTTCCTGGTGTAAAATGGACTCAGCGCTTCGTTTTGTGCTGCACCAGTGTCTGCTCAGCTCCAGCCACAGCTCCGCTCTGAAGGGTCCAGGCTCTCCAGGCTCTCCAGGCTC
Source organism: Odontamblyopus lacepedii (assembly GCA_034769755.1). Lineage (NCBI taxonomy): Eukaryota > Metazoa > Chordata > Actinopteri > Gobiiformes > Gobiidae > Odontamblyopus > Odontamblyopus lacepedii. The sequence goes on from CM068348.1 coordinate 1,154,009, forward strand.
TCCAGGCTCTCCAGGCTCTCCAGGCTCTCCAGGCTCCAGGCTCTCCAGGCTCTCCAGGCTCTCCAGGCCGGACCCAAAATCAGATACTAAGAACCGGGACTGAAACAGGACAGAAATGAACCTCCCTGAAGCTTTAGAGTGAATCAGAACAAGTGTAAGAGCTCAGAGACGAGTGTAGAACCTGCTGAACTACTGAGGGATTCCACAGGTATGAGACTCACGGGAATGGAAAAGAAGGTTCTGTGGTTCAGTGCTGAGGATCACATTCTGTTGTCAAAGAAATTAGTATTTTTATTATCATTATGGAATCGGAATCAGTATTCAGTATCGAGTCTATTCCTTAGTATTCGTCTTTGGGAAGAAAACCCACATTTCAGCTGCTCTTTTCTGTCATGTCCGTTTGTCGTTTCGCCGCCGACACAAACACGATCAGAACTTTTTCCGCAGTGGTTCTGATGATAATGAAGCAGCAGCTGGAGAATTCTCTCCTCACACTTTCCGTCTGTGAGCTGAGGAGGAGAAGGGAAGAGTGTGGGAGAAGGAGGAAGAAGACAAACTGAGTGTGAGGCTGCCACACCTCAGCCCACTCCCACATCCCGCTCACAAATCCAAAGAGACGTGGAGGAAAGTCCCAAGAGACGACTGGAGGAGCCGGATCGTCCGGATCGAGTCAGAAGGACGAGCCAACGAGCTCCAACCACCGGGATTATTGTGAAGAAGAAGAAACGTTTACAGGATCCAGGAAGAAACTCATTCGGCTTTAAAATCAGAATAAACCCACTGACTTCAGGATTAAGATTAATTCACAAGAATCATTTTCATTATTAAGAGTTTACCTGGACTTTTTACAGAGGAACTCAGTTTGATTCAGAATTAAATCATTTTTATTCCGGTTTAAAGCTCTGGTGTAACTGCGGCAGGTGAGGGAGAAATATGTTGTTCTCAGTTCCAGGTGCGTCTCAGTTTAATCCGGGATGAGCCGAGTTTATTCCACATGATCCGAGTATCAACACTGATACACTGACTCTGTTTGGCTCTGAGCCTCTGGGTTTAATCACTTTTCTTTACTCATGATATTTTACAAACTATGAGCCGAGTTTTAAACCTGATGCCCTCCCTCTGAGTCTGCGGGCTCCAGCGCTCAGGCCCAGGGTTCAGTCTGAGAGTTTCCTCTGATTCAGAACCAGAACCAGGACTGAACCAGGACTAAACCAGGACTGAACAGGGACTAAACCGGGACTAAACCGGGACTAAACAGGGACTAAACCGGGACTAAACCAGGACTAAACCAGGACTGAACCAGGACTAAACCAGGACTGAACCAGGACTAAACCAGGACTAAACCAGGACTAAACCAGGACTAAACCAGGACTAAACCAGGACTGAACCAGGACTGAACCAGGACTAAACCAGGACTGAACCAGGACTGAACCAGGACTAAACCAGGACTAAACCAGGACTAAACCAGGACTGAACCAGGACTAAACCGGGACTAAGCCGGGACTGAACTGGGACTAAACCAGGACTAAACCAGGACTGAACCAGGACTAAACCAGGACTGAACCAGGACTAAACCAGGACTAAACCAGGACTAAACCAGGACTAAACCAGGTCTAAACCAGGACTGAACCAGGACTGAACCAGGACTAAACCAGGACTGAACCAGGACTAAACCAGGACTAAACCAGGACTAAACCAGGACTAAACCAGGACTAAACCAGGACTGAACCAGGACTAAACCGGGACTAAGCCGGGACTGAACTGGGACTAAACCAGACCTAAACCAGACCTAAACCGGGACTAAACAAAGACTCTTCTCTCCAGTTTGTCGTCAGTTGAGTTGGTCCAGATTCTTGTGCACATTTTTGCCTCTGCTGTTTGTCTTCACTCGGGTGTGAAGTGTCGGCAGAAGAATGTAAACAGAAAGTGCATCCTCTGCTCCATCGGCTTTTGGGGCGTTTAAAGTTCAGTCACATTTAACTGGAAATGTGACTGACCTCACAAAAAACATCAGATTTCACAAAAAAAATCTGAATTGAGCCTTAAACACTGCAGTTTGAACACAGCCAAAATGTTTGAACTTCTGTTGGTACAAAGCTGTTCAAGAGTCACCTGCAGGACATTTCTCGTCGCCTGGATTTTATTCTTAATGTTGCTTTTCAAACTGCCCCTTTTACCCCTAATGAAGTGTTCTACCTCCTTTTGTTCAGTCCAACCTGTTATTTCACAATCTGCTGCTGTAGTTGTGTCATGAGGCTGTGATAAAAGCTACAGGACCAGAAATAGAGATGGGAAAAAAAAGAAAATAAAATTCACACTCTTTTACACAAAACCCACAGCAAACGTGTAGAAACAACTTTTTGGCCATAAAAATGCTTAATTTAGGGCCTGAGCTACAAAAATGCAAAATCTCAAGTCTGTAAGTAAATTAAAAATCTCCTTATTGCCCTAAAAACAAAAAAAGTGCAGTGGCTCCATGACTTTCCTGGGCCAGTCCTGGAAACAGCTCCTGTCAGGTCCAGGGCCAGAGCCACAGCACTTCTGCATTTCCAGGGTGGAAATTACATTTGGATTTGTTCATTTGGACTGAAATAAACCTTTAAATAAAAATAGAAAGAGATGCACAATTACACACACCAAGATGTGTCATTTTCCATGTGTGTGAGAATTAACTCCACTTAGAGTGACTTTTTCCCTCGTTATAAACACACACAGTCAGAGGAGTCGACCATCTTGACTCACTTCACTCTTTGGCAAAGTTTGGCTCGATCAAAATGGACGGAGCGCATGAGTTTGGGGAAAACAAAGTTCCTGTTGGACACTCGTTTTGCTCCCGTCATCACACAGCGTGAGTGTGACGTAGGATAAAGCCGCAGAAATGTACGGAAACCTCTATGTCTGCACTTTCAGAGGGGAAAAGGACGGTTCTGTCTTTTACAGAGACAAAGTTCTGCGGTTATAGAAACATGTTCCTCTGTATCGTGGACGATGTCGTAGGTCTTCGAGTGTTGGTTTTCTGTGTATTTACTCTTCCATTAAATCTCCTTCTGTTTGTCTGTTTCAGAAATGTGGTCTGAACATGGATAACCTGAGTAAGCCCGAGCTGCTGACGCTGCTCAGCATCATGGAGGGAGAGCTGGAGGCTCGAGACCTGGTGATCGAGGCTCTGAGGGTGAGTCCGGGTCTCGTCCGGGGCCGTCTGTGGGACTGTGCAGGGGCGTCGCGCTGGGGGGTTCTGACTGTGACTCAGTGCACAACAAACACAGACAAAACACGCCAAGGATGGATTTAAAACACATTAGCAGGAGCCTGTGAGCAGTACGAGCGTTCATGGTCCTGTTTAGGAGTTTTACGGGTCAGTTTTTAGGTAATTCTCAACAAAAATTGTGAGTGAGGATCTTAGAAACTATTAATGCTATAAAAGCTTGTCTAAGATACTTGTTTCAGCTCACAGATCATCTCCCCTGCTGTAGCTCCAGCTAAATCAGCTCTTTATGGTCAGACTGTGTTAAAATAAAGCTCAGATTAAAGTTTAAAAAGCCTCAGCGGTCTGCAGCCTTTCCCCCGGTGAGCTGTACCTTTATAAAAAGAACCTGCCAGACAGCTCCTCGTTTTAATGGTTCAGAGAAATTGAGGCGATTCTAAGAAAGAGGTTCTAAGAGGGCGAGACTTTGGGAGCAGTGAGACGCCCATAAAACATGAACCACTGTCCATTTATTCGTGGGCTTCAGAGTGACACATGTGCAGTAATGGGCCTGTGCTGAGCTGCAGGTCGGGGGTGGAGCTAAAGGACTCGACTCAGTGAATATGAGTGTTCTCTCTGTGACTCAGTGAATATGAGTGTTCTCTCTGTGACTCAGTGAATATGAGTGTTCTCTCTGTGACTCAGTGAATATGAGTGTTCTCTCTGTGACTCAGTGAATATGAGTGTTCTCTCTGTGACTCAGTGAATATGAGTGTTCTCTCTGTGACTCAGTGAATATGAGTGTTCTCCCTGTGACTCAGTGAATATGAGTGTTCTCTCTGTGACAGAGGATGTTCTGCTGATGCTGAGTCTGTTCTGTGCGTATGTCGCGTTGCAGATGCTGCGTAAACATGTGAAACCGGGACACTCAAAAACCCGATCATACCCGGGACACTGATGTGCAGGGAAACGCACTCTGAGGAATATAGGGATCTCCAAGGAGCCAGAGCCGAGACGTGGGACTGTGAGGCTCCAGAGTTTGTGCTCAGACCTCGACTCCTCAGGCTCCGTTACACAGACACCGACATTCAGTTTGGCCATTAACATGAACCTGATCCACCAAACTCTGAAGGAGCAATTATGGATTAATCGAAGAATCAGCCCGACCATCACTCAAACAGTCTTTTTGTTGAGGGTTCGAGTCCCGGATACAAACCTCCGTCACTCTCACACCACATCTCCATAAATATACAAAAGCGACACACAACAACTCGACAAACCTGATGTGATTTCATTAACAGATCCACACGGATTGTGAGCGAAGGGCAGCAAGGCTTCAACTACACACCACCACAGCACAGAACAGCACAGAACAGAACAGCTTTTCCCTGCAGTCGTTCCCACCTGGACGTGGGTGGAGTCGTGGGGTTTTATCGCTGCTCTTCATCTTCACGATCTGCTCCGGTCTTTATCCTCTGTTGTCGTGTTTTTTACACACAGCAGGTGATTCTTTAAAGGTCCTGGAGCTTCGTCGTGTGAGTGTGACGTAGGATAACTCCAGAAATATGTTCAGAGAGCTCTATGTTCGCTCTTTCAAAGAAGCCAAAAGTACGTTTCTATCTTTTCCAGTTGGAAGGTTCTGTGGGGTTCTGTAAAACACGTTCCCGTCGGTCTTGAAGGATTAAAGCAGCTCCAGTGTTTTGTCCAGGACTCTCTTGGTTTGGCTGATCCGGGTCACTTACTCTGCTCGACTCTTTTAACGGGACTAAAACACCAGCAGCCGTTTAACCCGCCTCCATTTTGTGACTAAATAATTGATCCGTAACTGCAGCTGAAGACTGTTTTAATTATGACAGTGGCAGAGTGGTTAGCCCGTCTCTTTCTCTTAGTTTGGAGCTTGTGTTAGAGTCCTGATCTCTCTGGACCAGGACTAAACCCAGACTAGACCAGGAGCAAACTGGACTACGACTAGATTTGGATTAGATCGGACCCCAGATCGGACCCCAGATCAGACCCAAGACCAGACCCAAGACCAGACCCAAGACCAGACCCCAGACCAGACCCAAGACCAGACCCAAGACCAGACCCCAGAGCAGAAGAGTGAATATTTCTAGACTTGTTCAAAACGCTCTGTGACCTGAATCTCGGCTTTAAAACACAAACCGTGAATCGAATGGAAATATGTAAAAAGACTAAAGTGCCGTTAGCCTTTCTGTTTCCTCCGCTGGTTTATCTGCACTGGTCTTTGTGTCTGGTTCACCTCAGGTCTCCTCTGACTTCGGTAACACAATCTGCCGTGTGTCTGCGGCTGTAATCTCATCACACACTCGCATAATATCTCTGTACGACAATAGAACACAGAGCCTGACAGACAAAACACTGGGAAAACCTGCACACAGACAACGTTCAGTCCTGGTTTGGTCCTGTTTTGGTCCTGGTTTGGTCTATTTTCAGTTTAGTCCGGCTAGTTACTGTTAACCACTTGTTTAGTCCTGGTTTAGCCCTGGTTCAGTCCTGGTTTGGTCCTGGTTTAGTCCTGGTTTAGTCCTGGTTTGGTCCTGGTTTAGTCCCTGTTTAGTCCCTGTTTAATCCTGGTTTAGTCCTGGTTTAGTCCCTGTTTAATCCTGGTTTAGCCCTGGTTTAGCCCTGGTTTAGTCCTGGTTTGGTCCTGGTTTAGTCCTTGTTTAGTCCTGGTTTAGTCCTGGTTTAGCCCTGGTTTAGCCCTGGTTTAGTCCTGGTTTGGTCCTGGTTTAGCCCTGGTTTAGCCCTGGTTTAGTCCTGGTTTGGTCCTGGTTTGGTCCTGGTTTAGTCCTGGTTTGGTCCTGGTTTAGTCCCGGTTTAGTCCTGGTTTAGTCCTGGTTTAGTCCTGGTTTAGTCCTGGTTTAGTCCTGGTTTAGTCCTGGTTTAGCCCTGGTTTAGTCCTGGTTTAGTCCTGGTTTAGTCCTGGTTTAGCCCTGGTTTAGACCTGGTTTAGACCTGGTTTAGACCTGGTTTAGTCCTGGTTTAGACTCAGACAGAGCGGAGACCGAGGAGGAAGTGAGGAGGAAAGTGAGAAACCCGATCCACAAATGGTCCTGGATCAGATCTCGTCTCCACGGCAACGGAGACGGAGCCGCGAGCCGATTGGTCCAGAAATAATCACCGAAGAGAAGAGAGAGAGGAGGAAGAACAGGAAGAACGGAGAGATGACGGGAAGAGGGGGCAGATTACGGAAGATTCCAGATTATGTGGGTCATTATTTCACACGAGACGTGGAGGGTTTATCGAGGAACGAGGAAAGTCCAAAAAACGATATCAGGAGATTTCCTGATCTGTGTTCGGATGTTTCCTCTGAGTCGTTTGTTTCATTCACATGTTTCACTCACGAACCTGCAGATTCAGGCTGAGCTCTTCTCTGTTCCACCTCGTGATGTCATCGTGTGCTGATAGAGGAAGTGCTCCTCTGTGTTTTTAAACTCCACACACCTTCACTAGGATCACCTGGATCCTTTCAGTCTGGGACTTTGTGATCTTTACTGATCAAAAGGACAAATAAAGCTGTTCACATGTCAGTGAACACACATCGTCCCACTTGAATGAACAGCTTAAAATAAAATAAAAATAACCTGAAAACTCCTGCCTCATGACATCACGAGGTGGAACAGAGCGTTTTGAGCTCCTGGAGGGAAATCAGCTGGAAAGTCCCTCTGGCTGAAAGGTCCCCAAGCTGGAAAGTCCCTCACACTGCAAAACAGGCCTATCAAAAAATAAGAAAAAAATACCAATTTTGAGGTAAAAATTTCCTATTTTAAGTAAAATTTTCTGCCAGTGCAGTAAGAAATTTTCACTTACCAAATTTTCTTAAAACAAGATGAAATCTGAATCTTGTTCTAAGCAGAAAACACGAGTTTCAAGTGTTTATGGAAAGATTTTTCACCTTAAGTGAAGTTAAAGAGGCTTAACCTGGACTGAGTTCATATAAAAAGTGCTTAGAATAAAGTTGTAAATATCTAGAGAAGATAAATCAGGATGAAATATCCTGAAACAAGTTAAAAAAAATCTCATTTTATTAAGTAATAAAATCTTAAAATTGATCTTTTAAGATGAATCTGCTTAATTCAAGTTAGTTTAACTGTTAGAAAACCCTTTTCTGTGGTGCAGGTGGAAAGTCCAGCCGTATTTTACCTTTATGAAACTAAGTAAAAAAAAAAAAAAAGCCTTTTTCGTAGATCGACATAAACAAGGCGACATTTGTGTCACTACGTTCACGTTTTATTCTGATAAAAATGCTGTTTTTCTAACTCGGTGCATCAGTGCTGGACACAGTCGGCTAAAGGCTGAAAACTGTTTTCAAATAATTCTGTTTTTCACATTTTTAAGCATCTTTAAACTTTGACTAAAATATTTCCAGCTCGTCTCTGTTGGGTTCATCTCATATTGTTTGGATATTAAAATCAGATTTATTTGTGTCCGTATTTCTGGGCTGAACTTCATAATCGATAGTTTGGATCCTCGATGGTCTTGAGCCCCAGACACAGTTTTATGTCTGTGCTGATGCAGGAGTCCAGCTCATCACCGCTGCACCGGCCTCTGCGCCAGATCCCGGCTCTGGACTCGGATCTGGACTCGGATCTGGACTCGGCTCTGGACTCGGCTCTGGACTCGGCTCTGGACTCGGCTCTGGACTCGGCTCTGGACTCGGATCTGGACTCGGCTCTGGACTCGGATCTGGACTCGGCTCTGGACTCGGCTCTGGACTCGGCTCTGGACTCGGCTCTGGACTCGGCTCTGGACTCGGATCTGGACTCGGATCTGGACTCGGCTCCGGTCCTGGTTTAGTCCTGATTTAGTTCTGTGATAGTCCTGGTTTAAGACTGGTTTAGTTTTTGTCTAGACCTGATTTAGTCCTAGTTTGGACCTGGTTTAATCCTGGTTTAGTCCTGGTTTAATCTTGGTTCAGTCCTGGTTTAGTCCTGGTTTAGACCTGCTTTAGTTCTGCTCTGGTCTTGGTTTAGTCCTGGTTTAGTCCTGGATCAGTCCTTGTTTAGTCCTGTTTTAGTTCTTGGTTTAGTCCTGGTTTAGTCCTGCTTTAGTCCTGGTTTCGTCCTGGTTTAGTCCTGGTTTAGTCCTGGTTTAGACCTGGTTTAGTCCTGCTTTAGTCCTGGTTCAGTCCTGGTTTAGTCCTGGTTCAGTCCTGGTTTAGTCCTGGTTTAGTCCTGCTTTAGTCCTGGTTCAGTCCTGGTTTAGTCCTGGTTCAGTCCTGGTTTAGTCCTGGTTTAGTCCTGCTTTAGTCCTGGTTTAGTCCTGGTTTAGTCCTGGTTCAGTCCTGGTTTAGACCTGATTTAGTCCTGGTTTCGTCCTGGTTTAGTCCTGGTTTAGTCCTGGTTTAGACCTGCTTTAGTCCTGCTTTAGTCCTGGTTCAGTCCTGGTTTAGTCCTGGTTCAGTCCTGGTTTAGTCCTGGTTTAGTCCTGGTTCAGTCCTGGTTTAGTCCTGGTTTAGTCCTGGTTTAGTCCTGGTTTAGTCCTGGGGTGAAGGTAAATCTGAAGTTTTCTCCAGAATCTTCGTCTTTCCTTAAATCTGTGTGTGTGAGTCGATCTTCGGTCTTAAATCGTCGTTTCTTCGGTCTTAAATCGTCGTTTCTTCGGTCTTAAATAGTCGTTTCTTCGGTCTTAAATCGTCGTTTCTTCGGTCTTAAATCGTCGTTTCTTCGGCCTTAAATCGTCGTTTCTTCGGTCTTAAATCGTCGTTTCTTCGGTCTTAAATCGTCGTTTCTTCGGCCTTAAATCGTCGTTTCTTCGGTCTTAAATCGTCGTTTCTTCGGTCTTAAATCGTCGTTTCTTCTGCCTTAAATCGTCATTTCTTCGGTCTTAAATCGTCGTTTCTTCTGCCTTAAATCGTCATTTCTTCGGTCTTAAATAGTCGTTTCTTCTGCCTTAAATCGTCATTTCTTCGGTCTTAAATCGTCGTTTCTTCTGCCTTAAATCGTCATTTCTTCGGTCTTAAATAGTCGTTTCTTCGGTCTTAAATCGTTGTTTATTCGGTCTTAAATCGTCGTTTCTTCGGCCTTAAATCGTCGTTTCTTCTGCCTTAAATCGTCATTTCTTCGGTCTTAAATCGTCGTTTCTTCTGCCTTAAATCGTCATTTCTTCGGTCTTAAATCGTCGTTTCTTCTGCCTTAAATAGTCGTTTCTTCGGTCTTAAATCGTCGTTTCTTCGGTCTTAAATCGTTGTTTATTCGGTCTTAAATCGTCATTTCTTCGGTCTTAAATCGTCGTTTCTTCGGCCTTAAATCGTCGTTTCTTCGGTCTTAAATAGTCGTTTCTTCGGTCTTAAATCGTCGTTTCTTCTGCCTTAAATAGTCGTTTCTTCGGTCTTAAATAGTCGTTTCTTCGGTCTTAAATCGTCGTTTCTTCGGTCTTAAATCGTCGTTTCTTCGGTCTTAAATCGTCGTTTCTTCGGTCTTAAATCGTCGTTTCTTCGGTCTTAAATAGTCGTTTCTTCGGTCTTAAATAGTCGTTTCTTCGGTCTTAAATCGTCGTTTCTTCGGCCTTAAATAGTCGTTTCTTCGGTCTTAAATAGTCGTTTCTTCGGTCTTAAATCGTCGTTTCTTCGGTCTTAAATAGTCGTTTCTTCGGTCTTAAATCGTCGTTTCTTCTGCCTTAAATAGTCGTTTCTTCGGTCTTAAATAGTCGTTTCTTCGGTCTTAAATCGTCATTTCTTCGGTCTTAAATAGTCGTTTCTTCGGTCTTAAATCGTCGTTTCTTCGGTCTTAAATCGTCGTTTCTTCGGTCTTAAATCGTCGTTTCTTCTGCCTTAAATCGTCGTTTCTTCTGCCTTAAATCGTCGTTTCTTCGGTCTTAAATAGTCGTTTCTTCGGTCTTAAATAGTCGTTTCTTCGGTCTTAAATAGTCGTTTCTTCGGTCTTAAATCGTCGTTTCTTCTGCCTTAAATCGTCGTTTCTTCTGCCTTAAATCGTCGTTTCTTCGGTCTTAAATAGTCGTTTCTTCGGTCTTAAATAGTCGTTTCTTCGGTCTTAAATCGTCGTTTCTTCGGTCTTAAATCGTCGTTTCTTCGGTCTTAAATCGTCGTTTCTTCGGTCTTAAATCGTCGTTTCTTCTGCCTTAAATCGTCGCTTTCTTCTGCCTTAAATCGCCGCTTTCTTCGGTCTTAAATCGCCGCTTCTTCGGTCTTAAATCGCCGCTTCTTCGGTCTTAAATAGTCGCTTTCTTCGGTCTTAAATCGTCGCTTTCTTCGGTCTTAAATCGCCGCTTTCTTCGGTCTTAAATCGCCGCTTTCTTCGGTCTTAAATAGTCGCTTTCTTCGGTCTTAAATCGTCGCTTTCTTCGGTCTTAAATAGTCGCTTTCTTCGGTCTTAAATAGTCGCTTTCTTCGGTCTTAAATCGTCGTTTCTTCGGTCTTAAATCGTCGTTTCTTCGGTCTTAAATAGTCGTTTCTTCGGTCTTAAATCGTCGTTTCTTCGGTCTTAAATAGTCGTTTCTTCGGTCTTAAATCGTCGTTTCTTCGGTCTTAAATCGTCGTTTCTTCGGTCTTAAATCGTCGTTTCTTCGGTCTTAAATAGTCGTTTCTTCGGTCTTAAATCGTCGTTTCTTCGGTCTTAAATCGTTGTTTCTTCGGTCTTAAATCGTCGTTTCTTCGGTCTTAAATCGTCGTTTCTTCGGTCTTAAATAGTCGTTTCTTCGGTCTTAAATCGTCGTTTCTTCGGTCTTAAATCGTTGTTTCTTCGGTCTTAAATCGTCGTTTCTTCGGTCTTAAATCGTCGTTTCTTCGGTCTTAAATAGTCGTTTCTTCGGTCTTAAATCGTTGTTTATTAGGTCTTAAATCGCCGCTTTCTTCGGTCTTAAATCGTCGCTTTCTTCGGTCTTAAATCGCCGCTTTCTTCGGTCTTAAATAGTCGCTTTCTTCGGTCTTAAATCGCCGCTTTCTTCGGTCTTAAATAGTCGTTTCTTCGGTCTTAAATAGTCGTTTCTTCGGTCTTAAATCGTCGTTTCTTCGGTCTTAAATCGTCGTTTCTTCGGTCTTAAATAGTCGTTTCTTCGGTCTTAAATCGTCGTTTCTTCGGCCTTAAATCGTTGTTTATTCGGTCTTAAATCGTCATTTCTTCGGTCTTAAATCGTCGTTTCTTCGGTCTTAAATAGTCGTTTCTTCGGTCTTAAATCGTCGTTTCTTCGGTCTTAAATCGTCGTTTCTTCGGTCTTAAATAGTCGTTTCTTCGGTCTTAAATAGTCGTTTCTTCGGTCTTAAATCGTCGTTTCTTCGGTCTTAAATAGTCGTTTCTTCGGTCTTAAATAGTCGTTTCTTCGGTCTTAAATCGTCGTTTCTTCGGTCTTAAATCGTCGTTTCTTCGGTCTTAAATCGTCGTTTCTTCGGTCTTAAATCGTCGTTTCTTCGGTCTTAAATCGTCGTTTCTTCGGTCTTAAATCGTCGTTTCTTCGGTCTTAAATAGTCGTTTCTTCGGTCTTAAATCGTCGTTTCTTCGGTCTTAAATAGTCGTTTCTTCGGTCTTAAATAGTCGTTTCTTCGGTCTTAAATCGTTGTTTATTCGGTCTTAAATCGTCGTTTCTTCGGTCTTAAATCGTCGTTTCTTCGGTCTTAAATCGTCGTTTCTTCGGTCTTAAATCGTCGTTTCTTCGGTCTTAAATCGTCGTTTCTTCGGTCTTAAATCGTCGTTTCTTCGGTCTTAAATAGTCGTTTCTTCGGTCTTAAATCGTCGTTTCTTCGGTCTTAAATAGTCGTTTCTTCGGTCTTAAATAGTCGTTTCTTCGGTCTTAAATCGTCGTTTCTTCGGTCTTAAATCGTCGTTTCTTCGGTCTTAAATAGTCGTTTCTTCGGTCTTAAATCGTCGTTTCTTCGGCCTTAAATCGTTGTTTATTCGGTCTTAAATCGTCATTTCTTCGGTCTTAAATCGTCGTTTCTTTGGTCTTAAATAGTCGTTTCTTCGGTCTTAAATCGTCGTTTCTTCGGTCTTAAATCGTCGTTTCTTCGGTCTTAAATCGTCGTTTCTTCGGTCTTAAATAGTCGTTTCTTCGGTCTTAAATCGTCGTTTCTTCGGTCTTAAATAGTCGTTTCTTCGGTCTTAAATCGTCGTTTCTTCGGTCTTAAATAGTCGTTTCTTCGGTCTTAAATAGTCGTTTCTTTGGTCTTAAATCGTCGTTTCTTCGGTCTTAAATAGTCGTTTCTTCGGTCTTAAATAGTCGTTTCTTCGGTCTTAAATCGTCGTTTCTTCGGTCTTAAATAGTCGTTTCTTCGGTCTTAAATCGTCGTTTCTTCGGTCTTAAATAGTCGTTTCTTCGGTCTTAAATAGTCGTTTCTTCGGTCTTAAATCGTCGTTTCTTCGGTCTTAAATCGTCGTTTCTTCGGTCTTAAATAGTCGTTTCTTCGGTCTTAAATCGTCGTTTCTTCGGCCTTAAATCGTTTTTTATTCGGTCTTAAATCGTAATTTCTTCGGTCTTAAATCGTCGTTTCTTCGGTCTTAAATAGTCGTTTCTTCTGCCTTAAATCGTCGTTTCTTCGGCCTTAAATCGTCGTTTCTTCAGTCTTAAATCGTCGTTTCCGTTTGTGTCTTCTGTCTGTGGGGGAAATGATCCGTGAATGGGGGAAATGTTGGACGCAGAGTTCACGTCCTCTTATTTCCGCCCGACTTCCCCATTATCGCTCCAACGGCGACCGGAGGAAACAGAGCGAAGGAGTCCGAAGTGCAGCTCTGGAATAATGTGTCTGCTGTTCTGCACCGTGTCCTGTCCTTTATTTTACTGCACTCATTTTCTCATCGTCTGTGTGAAACGTTTGTATTGAACTGAACAGTTTGTGCCTGTTTTTATGTGGGTGTTAAAGACTTTTGCGTCCCGGGTTTTGATTTTATCTGATCACAGTGATGATCCCACATTCCCCTGATCCCCTCCACCCGCCTGTGTGCAATACTCACTATAGTGCAATATCCGGAGTGCAATAGTCAGTATTTAATGCAGTGTTGGAACTGTTTTGACTGGGTGCAATATTCAAAAACGATGCAGTATCTTAGTTTAGTTTAGCCTTTATTTGAAGGGACAATGTACAGAGACATGAAGCTCATAAAAACAGAGACGTTCTGCACCAGATTAGAGCGAAATAACCTGTTTCCATCTGCAGCCCCTGATTTACATGAATAAAAATACAAAACAATTCCACTCAAACAATCTGAGTAAAAGCAGCAGTTCACAGACTCACACAGACAGAACCACAGCTCAGTCACATTATTTACAGGAACATTTGTCTTATAAAAGGCTCATTACCGAGTTCAATTTAAACAACTACAAATAACAAGAAGGAATTACACTGGTTAAAGTTCACGATCTACATTTATGTCGTCTTTCACTAATACTAGAACTTATTTACTCTATTTTTCTTTTTATCCTGTGTGTAAATGTGTCACGTGTTTGTGCTCTGGGGGTGAGTTTCGTTTAGTCTCATTGTGCTTGTGTAAAATGTGGTTTGTACAAACACATAGTGACAATAAACCACATTCTAATTATGCACCGGGCGAAGGTTCTGCAGGACTTTCCTTCCTGCTGCTGTCAGACTTTACAACGAACTCTGCTGCCTGTGCAATACTGGGACCATGTGCAATGCTGGGAACATGTGCAATACTGGGAACATGTGCAATACTGGGACCATGTGCAATAATGTGGCCATGTGCAATACTGGGAACATGTGCAATACTGGGACCATGTGCAATACTGGGACCTTGTGCAATAATGTGGTCATGTGCAATAATGTGGCCATGTGCAATACTGGGACCATGTGCAATAATGTGGCCATGTGCAATACTGGGGCCGTGTGCAATACTGGGGCCGTGTGCAATACTGGGACCGTGCGCAATACTGGGACCATGTGCAATACTGCGACCATGTGCAATAATGTGGCCGTGTGCAATACTGGGACCGTGTGCAATACTGGGACCATGTGCAATACTGGGACCATGTGCAATAATGTGGCCATGTGCAATACTGGGAACATGTGCAATACTGGGACCATGTGCAATACTGGGACCTTGTGCAATAATGTGGTCATGTGCAATAATGTGGCCATGTGCAATACTGGGACCATGTGCAATAATGTGGCCATGTGCAATACTGGGGCCGTGTGCAATACTGGGACCGTGCGCAATACTGGGACCATGTGCAATACTGCGACCATGTGCAATAATGTGGCCGTGTGCAATACTGGGACCGTGTGCAATACTGGGACCATGTGCAATACTGGGGCCATGTGCAATACTGGGATCATGTGCAATACTGGGACCATGTGCAATACATAAGACGTCCAGCAGTCACTTTACCCATTACAAATTTATTTACTGTAAGATACTGGAGCCACTTTAAAGATATAACGTTATTTATAATGTACAAACTGCAGCCTCTGTGTTCAGTCTTAAGATGCACTTTATTGTATCTATAGTTTTATAATCCTTTATCTGTATAGATCTTTATAGAGTTTGTCTATTTTTAAGTAATGCTGTTCTTCTATTGCTGCTACTGTTTTCTTGCTGTTCTCTTACCTGTGCGTTGCAACACTGAAATTTCCCCATTGTGGGACAAATAAAGGATATTTTATCTTACATTTTACCTGAAGAAGTCCGTACAGAACCATCTCCATCAAACTGGATAAGGTCTCTTTAATCTTGTGCTTGTTCTCTGGAGAAATCAGACGGTAATCAGACTACGCTGGGCAGGAGCGTAGTGGGATTTCTGCTGACGGACCGTGAGTCACGTCCAGGCCTGTAAATGTCGACTCTTTATTACTTTAATTTAAGCTTTTCTGCCATAATGAACCTGTAAGAAACGCTTCAGTCCAGAGGAAACGAGCAGAACGAGACGCTGAGTTTAGATTCATTATAAGGATCAACTTTAGCTAAAATTATTCTTTAAGGTTTGAAATTTCTGTTTTCTTTTTTTTTTTTTTCTTTGATACTTTATTGTGTCCAAAACAACATCTTGGTTGATATTAAAAAATTTAAAAATAAAATAAAATAAAAAAAATAGGGGGAAAATGCCCATGCTTATAGAAAGAGAAAAAAAAAAATAGAAAATGAAAAAAAAAAAAAAGAGGGAAATAAAAACAAAAAGACAAATAACAAAAAACAGAAAAAAAAAATCTTGGTTGATATTAATAAGAATAAAAAATGAAAAAATAAAAATAGGGAAAAAAGTCCATGCTTATAGAAAGAGAAAAAAAAAGGAAATGCAAAAAAAAATAAAAATTGAGAAATAGGATGTCCAGGAAAAAAAAGAAAGACAAAAACCAGAAAAAAATCTTGGTGGACATTACAGTAAACACAATATTTACATTTTGGTTCTGTTTTTATTCTCATTTTTATCCCCCCAAAAACCTGATTATTTTATAAACTGATATAACTAAATAAAGACGTACATGAAAAGATACTGGCAGTGAATTTAAGTAAAAAATATTATTTAAAAATAATCAAAATAATCTTAATTAAAGAATATTGTGTATAGAGAAAGAGAAATTTTTTTTATAGAAAATGAAAAATAAAAAATTTAAAAATAGGGAAAAAATGTCCAGGAGCTTTTTACACAAAATGAACCGGGATATTTTGTTCTTCAGATTATGTTCGGCGCTAAAATGCCGTTTGTGTCAGATGCCCTCCCAGAGTGAGTCTCATGTTTGGGCGTCTGGTGCTTTTCCTCAGGTTTTTGTGTCTGTGGGTGTTTGTGTTGCATAAGCTGCTGCTGCTCCTGAACATTCACACATCTGCAGCACAACCACACGGAAGCAGTGTGTCAGATGCCCTCCCGCCCTCTGAGACCTGTGTGTCAGATGCCCTCCCGCCCTCTGAGACCTGTGTGTCAGATGCCCTCCCGTTCTTCTTTATCTCTATATGTCAAAGTCTAAACCAGGACTAAACCCGGTCTAAACCCGGTCTAAACCCGGTCTAAACCCAGCCTAAACCCGGTCTAAACCCGGCCTAAACCAGGTCTAAACCCGATCTAAACCCGGTCTAAATCAGGTCTAAACCCGGTCTAAACCCGGTCTAAACCCGGGCTAAACCCGGTCTAAATCAGGTCTAAACCCGGTCTAAACCCGGTCTAAACCCGGGCTAAACCAGGTCTAAACCCGGTCTAAACCCGGCCTAAACCAGGTCTAAACCCGGTCTAAACCCGGTCTAAATCAGGTCTAAACCCGGTCTAAACCCGGTCTAAACCCGGTCTAAACCCGGGCTAAACCCGGTCTAAATCAGGTCTAAACCCGATCTAAACCCGGTCTAAACCCGGGCTAAACCAGGTCTAAACCCGGTCTAAATCAGGTCTAAACCCGGTCTAAACCCGGTCTAAACCAGGTCTAAACCCGGTCTAAACCCGGTCTAAATCAGGTCTAAACCAGGTCTAAACCCGGTCTAAACCCGGTCTAAACCAGGTCTAAACCCGGTCTAAACCCGGTCTAAACCAGGTCTAAACCCGGTCTAAACCCGGTCTAAACCCGGTCTAAACCCGGTCTAAACCCGGTCTAAACCCGGTCTAAACCCGGTCTAAACCCGGTCTAAACCCGGGCTAAACCCGGTCTAAACCCGGTCTAAACCCGGTCTAAACCCGGTCTAAACCCAGTCTAAAGTAGTGTATCTGTGGCGCGTTGACAGTTGAACAGATCAATAGAAACTCGGAGCCGCTCGATGTTTCCCACAGATCGAAGTGACCTCTGACCTCTGACCTCCCCGGGAACCCACTCTTATTTATTTTTATTTGTTTGTGTATAGCGGTCAGTGCAGGTTGACCAACAGTAACTGTTTAACAGGCCAGAATTAGCCAAGAGGCTCGTCTTCATCTGTCGTCCGTTGGTGTTCAGACGGCTCCTGTAAAGACATTTGCAGACGTGGTTAAAAAGTAGAAAAGCCGACCCCACACTTCAGCCGAACGGTTTAGGCAACGGTGCTAATGTAAACCAGGTCTAAACCAGGACTAAACCAGGTCTATAACAGGTCTGAACCAGGTCTAAACCAGTTAAACATCCATCACCAAACCTCTCGTGTTTTTGTGTCGCTCTTACCGTGTGAAAGGTCCATATTCAGGGTCATGGAGAACAGATCTGACAACACATCCAGGTTCCTCTTTTAGTCCTGGTTTAGTCCTGGTTTAGTCCTGGTTTAGTCCTGGTTTAGTCCTGGTTTAGTCCTGGTTTAGTCCTGGTTTAGTCCTGGTTTAGTCCAGGTTTAGTCCTGGTTTAGTCCAGGTTTAGTCCTGGTTTAGTCCTGGTTTAGTCCTGGTTTAGTCCTGGTTTAGTCCTGGTTTTACTCGGCTTTAGTCCTAGGGCAGGTCTGCGTTGATCCGGCTACAATTGTGGTTTAATCGAATATTATCACAAAGAAATGTTCAGCTGAACAGACGACAGTATTATTATTTTTATTTTGACTATTTCTCATAAAAAAGCTGCATAAGTGACAGAAACGGTGACTCTTCACGACCAAACCCGGGTCAGTAAAACCATTTAGAGGAGTTCTTTTTGTTTGGGTCTTGGGTATTGTCTAAAATCGATCATTATTTTCCATTTTGTTTGTTGTAAATCGCAGTATTGAGCTAAAATGGCTCCGTAACAGAAGCAGGTTCGTTGACTTTCTGTTCAAAACGACAGAAGCTGGTCTGAAGTTTGGGAATGAGGCGAGTCAGAGCGGAGGGTGGGGGTAGGTGGAAGAGGAAAACTAAGATTTTCTCCACACTCGAGCCTCGTATGGAGAATAATACAGACTGTGAGTGAGACAGAGACGAGGGAGCACAGGTTAAAGCTGATGCACATTTACGTTCATCTGCCCCTGGAACGTGCTCCTCACTCTTACCTCGTCTCCTACCTCGAGTCCTAACGTGCCCCCTGTCTCCTCGCCCCCAGGCCCAGAGGAAGGAGGTGTTTCTGCAGGAGCGTTATGGGCACTTCCAGCTGAGGGACCCGTTCCTGGCCCTGCAGAGGGACATGCAGTGCTCCGTCTCCGGGGACAAAGACGCCCGAGTCCCCGGCTCCAGCCCCATGGCCGTGCTGCAGGCCGTCATGTCCCACTGCCGCAAGATGCAGGAGAGGATGTCTGCGCAGCTCGCCGCCGCAGAGAGCCGGCACAAGAGGGTAAGATCTGGGTTATATCAGGTATAGTCCTGGTTTAGACCTGGTTTAGTCCTGGTGTAGTCCTGGTGTAGTCCTGGTGTAGTCCTGGTGTAGTCCTGGTTTAGTCCTGGTGTAGTCCTGGTTTAGTCCTGGTTTAGTCGTGGTTTAGTCCTGGTTTAGTCCTGGTTTAGTCCTGGTGTAGTCTTGGTGTAGTCCTGGTTTAGTCCTGGTGTAGTCCTGGTGTAGTCCTGGTTTAGTCCTGGTTTAGTCCTGGTGTAGTCCTGGTGTAGTCCTGGTGTAGTCCTGGTTTAGTCCTGGTTTAGTCCTGGTTTAGTCCTGGTGTAGTCCTGGTGTAGTCCTGGTGTAGTCCTGGTTTAGTCCTGGTTTAGTCCTGGTGTAGTCCTGGTGTAGTCCTGGTGTAGTCCTGGTGTAGTCCTGGTTTAGTCCTGGTTTAGTCCTGGTTTAGTCCTGGTGTAGTCCTGGTGTAGTCCTGGTGTAGTCCTGGTTTAGTCCTGGTTTAGTCCTGGTTTAGTCCTGGTGTAGTCCTGGTGTAGTCCTGGTGTAGTCCTGGTGTAGTCCTGGTTTAGTCCTGGTTTAGTCCTGGTTTAGTCCTGGTTTAGTCCTGGTTTAGTCCTGGTTTAGACCTGGTTTAGTCCTGGTGTAGTCCTGGTTTAGACCTGGTTTAGTCCTGGTTTAGTCCTGGTTTAGTCCTGGTGTAGTCCTGGTGTAGTCCTGGTGTAGTCCTGGTTTAGTCCTGGTGTAGTCCTGGTGTAGTCCTGGTGTAGTCCTGGTTTAGTCCTGGTTTAGTCCTGGTTTAGTCCTGGTGTAGTCCTGGTGTAGTCCTGGTGTAGTCCTGGTTTAGTCCTGGTTTAGTCCTGGTTTAGTCCTGGTGTAGTCCTGGTGTAGTCCTGGTTTAGTCCTGGTTTAGTCCTGGTTTAGTCCTGGTGTAGTCCTGGTGTAGTCCTGGTGTAGTCCTGGTGTAGTCCTGGTTTAGTCCTGGTTTAGTCCTGGTTTAGTCCTGGTGTAGTCCTGGTTTAGTCCTGGTTTAGTCCTGGTTTAGACCTGGTTTAGTCCTGGTGTAGTCCTGGTTTAGACCTGGTTTAGTCCTGGTTTAGTCCTGGTTTAGTCCTGGTGTAGTCCTGGTGTAGTCCTGGTGTAGTCCTGGTTTAGTCCTGGTGTAGTCCTGGTGTAGTCCTGGTGTAGTCCTGGTTTAGTCCTGGTTTAGTCCTGGTTTAGTCCTGGTGTAGTCCTGGTGTAGTCCTGGTGTAGTCCTGGTTTAGTCCTGGTGTAGTCCTGGTGTAGTCCTGGTGTAGTCCTGGTTTAGTCCTGGTGTAGTCCTGGTGTAGTCCTGGTGTAGTCCTGGTGTAGTCCTGTGTCATATTTACTTCGATCGTTGTAATAAATCCTCAAACCTCCACAGAGACTTTTGCTTTGACTGGAAATTTCCTCAGTGTGGCATTAAACTTATTCATGTGGGTTTTATTGAATCAGAGGCTCGCCTCTCCACAGGTCTGATCTGGTGATGGAGATAGTTTAAAGTCACACTGCGGGACATTCAATGCCATAACTGTAGTGTGAACAAACAGAACAGAAAGCACCTTTAAATTCTGATTTTGAGCCGGTTTTAGTCTGATTTGACTTGGTCGTGGTGAGAATGGAACCCTAAACCTGCTGGAGAGAGGGCGCGAGTCTCTGCCGCCTGAACTCCAGCCCGGAGCCGCGACAGACGAGCACAAATCTCCTGTTACACTTTTAAATCTGACTCACGAGTCTTTCCTGTGAGGTGGAGTCTACCCGGCGACAGGGGCATTCCAGCGAGCGTCATTGGTGGATTTAAATGTCCCAGGGCGGCGCGTGATTGGCCGGTTTAACGGCTCAGATCTTGTATGACAGGAAGTAAAGCTGTGTAATCTGCTTTGACCCCAGATTTATATGAGACGAAGGATTATTCACACATTCTCCTCCTGCTGTGGGGAGGGAGGCGCAGGGACTAAGATCGAGCACACTGCAGAACGCTGGAGGCAGAAACGCTTAAATCTATCAGAAAACGACCAGATCAGAGAAATTTGCAGAGTATAAGTGAAGTGCTGCATTTTACTGAGTTCTATTCACGTTGCCAATATTTGTGGATTTTCCTTTTGAATCAGAAAATGCCATCTAATAAATACAGAAAAACTTAGGGTTATGGGACACTTTATGAGAGAATTTTTTATGGTCACTATAAAAATCCAATCCACTTTATTTCTACAGCACATTTTTATAAGCAGTTTCCAAAGTGCTGCACAAATACAGAGGAAGAACAACAATAATGCAAATAAAAATAAACACTAAACCAATAAAATAAAATAAGAGAAATACACTGAGATTAAATCACACCAGTCCTAAAAATAAGATAAGAGCAAAATGTATTTGTATGAAACCATCTGAAGAATGAGGCCTAGGGAACCAGAGCAGGCACAGGGAGAACATGCAAACTCCACACAGATACAAAACAACAGACTACAGCTTCACAGAGCTGATGTGAGGTGCAGTCGTTTCATTAGCCGGACGCTCGCTGAAGGGGTTACGATGGCGCTCCGAAGGGAGAGGGAAGCAAAAATGGTGCCAGAAACGAAAGAGAAACTTATAAAACTTTGGTTATTTTTGGCGGTTGCAGCATTTTCAGTCCAGTAAAAGGAAACATGGTGAAAAACATGTGTATATTCTCCGTACAAGTCAAATCCGGCTCTTTAACACCAGTGCTGCTCTCAGTTTGAGCTCAGTTTGACTCCACGGCTCTAAACTAAATCCAGGTCATTTTTTCTGGCATTTTGCTTCTTTTACACGTTCAGACCTGCGGCAGGAGGCGGATCCTCCTCATACGGGTTAGACCAGACTGTGACTCCTGTGACTCCTGTGACTCCTGTGACTCCTGTGACTCCTGTGACTCCTGTGACTCCTGTGACTCCTGTGACTCCTGTGACTCCTGTGACTCCTGTGACTCCTGTGACTCCTGTGACTCCTGTGACTCCTGTGACCCCCGTGACTCCTGTGACTCCTGTGACTCCTGTGACTCCTGTGACTCCCGTGACTCCCGTGACTCCCGTGACTCCCGTGACTCCCGTGACTCCCGTGACTCCCGTGACTCCCGTGACCCCCGTGACCCCCGTGACTCCCGTGACCCGTGTGACCCGTGTGACTCCTGTGACTCCTGTGACTCCCGTGACTCCCGTGACTCCCGTGACTCCCGTGACTCCCGTGACTCCTGTGACTCCTGTGACTCCTGTGACTCCTGTGACCCCTGTGACCCCTGTGACCCCTGTGACTCCCGTGACTCCCGTGACTCCTGTGTGACTCCTGTGACTCCCGTGACTCCCGTGACTCCCGTGACTCCCGTGACTCCCGTGACTCGTGTGACTCCCGTGACTCCCGTGACTCCCGTGACTCCCGTGACTCCCGTGACTCGTGTGACTCGTGTGACTCCCGTGACTCCCGTGACTCCCGTGACTCCTGTGACTCCTGTGACTCCTGTGACTCCTGAGTCACAGGGGCGCCGGGTCGGATCACTGGAACGGTGAACCTCAGAGTTCAGAACGAGGGCAGATACTCTGCACAGTTTAAACATCACAATAATAACAGGTTTTGTCTATTTTTATTTTTCATGTTTTTAGCTGCACTGAAAAACTTTAGACAAACAAGTGTCCAGAGTCTGAGCGGAATTTACACAAACCTGAAATGTTCCTTTGGCTTTTACCTTACACAGTTTGACATAAAACACACAGTCTGCAAGGAGAAAGTTCTGAAAGACAGTCCTGGTTTAGTCCTGGTTTAGTCCTGGTTTAGTCCTGGTTTAGACCTGGTTTAGTCCTGGTTTAGTCCTGGTTCAGTCCTGATTCGGTCTTAATTTAGTCCTGGTTTAGTTCAGACTCAGTCCTGGTTCAGTCCTGGTTTAGTCCCAGTTTAGTCCTGATTCTGTCCTATTTTAGTCTTATTTTAGTCTGATGTTAGTCCTGATTCAGTCCTGGTTTAGTTCCAGTTTAGCCCTGATTTAGTTCTAGTTTAGTCCTGGTTTAGTCCTGGTTTAGTCCTGTTTTTCTCGGTTTTAGATAATAGTAGATTGTCCATATCTAATAAGAGCAGAACAGATTTTCTCTGCATCTTTACTCTTATAAAACCACATTATTCATTTAAACAAAAGGAGCTTTTCTCTCACAACAAATTAAAAACCTTTTACTGATTTCTGTCCAATCAGAGTCCTCGATGGCCCTTCTCCCTCTGTTGCCGGGCAGACTCTGTGTTTCTATCTTTACCCCCTGGGCCTTATTGAATTATCCATGAGTTTGTGCTGTACTTCAGATTGTAGATCACTTTATGACCCACTCTCTTCTCTCTCGTCAAGGATAAAAATAAAACCGGCTTTGTCCATCTGAAATATTCATTACAATGAAGCTGAAGCACAATTTGAATTACAATTCTGACATTACAAAGACCTCAGCACCGCACATTCCTCTGACCTGATCAGGATCTCAGGTTCTTTAAGTTGTTTTCAGGTTTATTCTCCACTTAAACGTTCTGAAGTGGTTTGTATAATCTTAAAAACTGTCCCATATATTTTTGCCATGACTCGACTCGTCACTTATATCGAGAATTTAGCGTCTGTGAATTTATTATCTAAATCTATCATAAACTTATTATTTTCAAGTCTTGCTTTAGTTTTGGTTTAGTCCTGACTCAGTCCTGGTTTAGTTCTGGTTTAGTTCCAGTTTAGTCCCAGATTAGTCCTGATTTGGTCCTAATTTAGTCCTGTTTTAGTCCCGTTTTAGCCCTGATTTAGTTCTGGTTTAGTCCTGGCCATAAACTAGTTTTAAATATGTTTATCTAAAATTTTGCACCCATAAACTTCCAGCCCATGGAGACCAACTGCAAAACTTTGAAGCCATTTTCTGATCAGTTTAAGTGTTTATATCTTACATTTTGGCCCAGCTTTTCTGCAGTGTGGCAATAAAAATCTGCCGTATAAAAAAGCTCACGGACTATAACAGAGCGTCACATTCTAAGCAGAGTAAATCCGAAAAGTTACGCAGTGCACCTTTAATATACATTGAAATTTTGCTAAAATATTCACAGTATTTGCCCAAACCTTTAAAAGATGTGTTTAGTTCAGTGTTTAGCCTGGTGCCAAAATGTTCTACACTGTGGCATTAAAACGATCTGCCCTATAAAAAACACTCTGACTGTGAGCTCGCTCCAACATGGATCTGAACTGTAATCTGACCTGTCTCCATGGAAACAGACGATGCCGTACTACACTGTAAAAAAGCTTGGCCAAAATGTGAGATCTAAACACTTAAATGATCAGAAAATGACTGAAAAGTAGAGAAATGATCTGTTCCTGCAGCGAGATCAAGTTCTCTTAAAGATGAACTCTGTCCCGTCTGAAGCTAAAGTCGTTTCTAGAGGAGGTGGAATTGTAGTGTAGTGATGGGGGCAAGTTCTGAACTAGTGCAGTGATGGGGCAAGTTCTGAACTAGTGTAGTGATGGGGGCAAGTTCTGAACTAGTGTAGTGATGGGGGCAAGTTCTGAACTAGTGTAGTGATGGGGGCAAGTTCTGAACTAGTGTAGTGATGGGGCAAGTTCTGAACTAGTGCAGTGATGGGGCAAGTTCTGAACTAGTGTAGTGATGGGGGCAAGTTCTGAACTAGTGTAGTGATGGGGGCAAGTTCTGAACTAGTGTAGTGATGGGGGCAAGTTCTGAACTAGTGTAGTGATGGGGGCAAGTTCTGAACTAGTGTAGTGATGGGGGCAAGTTCTGAACTAGTGTAGTGATGGGGGCAAGTTCTGAACTAGTGTAGTGATGGGGCAAGTTCTGAACTAGTGTAGTGATGGGGGCAAGTTCTGAACTAGTGCAGTGATGGGGGCAAGTTCTGAACTAGTGCAGTGATGGGGCAAGTTCTGAACTAGTGTAGTGATGGGGGCAAGTTCTGAACTAGTGCAGTGATGGGGGCAAGTTCTGAACTAGTGCAGTGATGGGGGCAAGTTCTGAACTAGTGCAGTGATGGGGGCAAGTTCTGAACTAGTGTAGTGATGGGGGCAAGTTCTGAACTAGTGTAGTGATGGGGCAAGTTCTGAACTAGTGCAGTGATGGGGGCAAGTTCTGAACTACTGTAGTGATGGGGGCAAGTTCTGAACTAGTGCAGTGATGGGGGCAAGTTCTGAACTAGTGCGGTGATGGGGGCAAGTTCTGAACTAGTGCAGTGATGGGGGCAAGTTCTGAACTAGTGCAGTGATGGGGGCAAGTTCTGAACTAGTGCAGTGATGGGGGCAAGTTCTGAACTAGTGCAGTGATGGGGGCAAGTTCTGAACTAGTGTGGTGATGGGGGCAAGTTCTGAACTAGTGCAGTGATGGGGGCAAGTTCTGAACTAGTGTAGTGATGGGGGCAAGTTCTGAACTAGTGTAGTGATGGGGGCAAGTTCTGAACTAGTGCAGTGATGGGGCAAGTTCTGAACTAGTGTAGTGATGGGGGCAAGTTCTGAACTAGTGCAGTGATGGGGCAAGTTCTGAACTAGTGCAGTGATGGGGGCAAGTTCTGAACTAGTGCAGTGATGGGGCAAGTTCTGAACTAGTGCAGTGATGGGGGCAAGTTCTGAACTAGTGTAGTGATGGGGCAAGTTCTGAACTAGTGTAGTGATGGGGGCAAGTTCTGAACTAGTGCAGTGATGGGGCAAGTTCTGAACTAGTGCAGTGATGGGGGCAAGTTCTGAACTAGTGCAGTGATGGGGGCAAGTTCTGAACTAGTGTAGTGATGGGGGCAAGTTCTGAACTAGTGTAGTGATGGGGCAAGTTCTGAACTAGTGTAGTGATGGGGGCAAGTTCTGAACTAGTGTAGTGATGGGGCAAGTTCTGAACTAGTGTAGTGATGGGGCAAGTTCTGAACTAGTGTAGTGATGGGGGCAAGTTCTGAACTAGTGTAGTGATGGGGCAAGTTCTGAACTAGTGCAGTGATGGGGGCAAGTTCTGAACTAGTGCAGTGATGGGGGCAAGTTCTGAACTAGTGCAGTGATGGAGGCAAGTTCTGAACTAGTGTAGTGATGGGGGCAAGTTCTGAACTAGTGTAGTGATGGGGGCAAGTTCTGAACTAGTGTAGTGATGGGGGCAAGTTCTTAACTAGTGTAGTGATGGGGCAAGTTCTGAACTAGTGTAGTGATGGGGGCAAGTTCTGAACTAGTGTAGTGATGGGGCAAGTTCTTAACTAGTGTAGTGATGGGGCAAGTTCTGAACTAGTGTAGTGATGGGGGCAAGTTCTGAACTAGTGCAGTGATGGGGGCAAGTTCTGAACTAGTGTAGTGATGGGGGCAAGTTCTGAACTAGTGTAGTGATGGGGGCAAGTTCTGAACTAGTGTAGTGATGGGGCAAGTTCTGAACTAGTGTAGTGATGGGGCAAGTTCTGAACTAGTGTAGTGATGGGGGCAAGTTCTGAACTAGTGCAGTGATGGGGGCAAGTTCTGAACTAGTGTAGTGATGGGGGCAAGTTCTGAACTAGTGTAGTGATGGGGGCAAGTTCTTAACTAGTGTAGTGATGGGGCAAGTTCTGAACTAGTGTAGTGATGGGGGCAAGTTCTGAACTAGTGCAGTGATGGGGGCAAGTTCTGAACTAGTGTAGTGATGGGGGCAAGTTTTGAACTAGTGTAGTGATGGGGGCAAGTTCTGAACTAGTGTAGTGATGGGGGCAAGTTCTGAACTAGTGTAGTGATGGGGGCAAGTTCTGAACTAGTGTAGTGATGGGGACAAGTTCTGAACTAGTGTAGTGATGGAGGCAAGTTCTGAACTAGTGTAGTGATGGGGGCAAGTTCTGAACTAGTGTAGTGATGGGGGCAAGTTTTGAACTAGTGTAGTGATGGGGGCAAGTTCTTAACTAGTGTAGTGATGGGGCAAGTTCTGAACTAGTGTAGTGATGGAGGCAAGTTCTGAACTAGTGCAGTGATGGAGGCAAGTTCTGAACTAGTGTAGTGATGGGGGCAAGTTCTGAACTAGTGCAGTGATGGAGGCAAGTTCTGAACTAGTGTAGTGATGGGGCAAGTTCTGAACTAGTGTAGTGATGGGGGCAAGTTCTTAACTAGTGTAGTGATGGGGCAAGTTCTGAACTAGTGCAGTGATGGGGGCAAGTTCTGAACTAGTGTAGTGATGGGGACAAGTTCTGAACTAGTGCAGTGATGGAGGCAAGTTCTGAACTAGTGTAGTGATGGGGGCAAGTTCTGAACTAGTGTAGTGATGGGGCAAGTTCTGAACTAGTGTAGTGATGGGGGCAAGTTCTGAACTAGTGCAGTGATGGGGGCAAGTTCTGAACTAGTGTAGTGATGGGGGCAAGTTCTGAACTAGTGTAGTGATGGGGGCAAGTTCTGAACTAGTGTAGTGATGGGGGCAAGTTCTTAACTAGTGTAGTGATGGGGCAAGTTCTGAACTAGTGTAGTGATGGGGGCAAGTTCTTAACTAGTGCAGTGATGGGGGCAAGTTCTGAACTAGTGTAGTGATGGGGGCAAGTTCTGAACTAGTGTAGTGATGGGGCAAGTTCTGAACTAGTGCAGTGATGGGGGCAAGTTCTGAACTAGTGTAGTGATGGGGGCAAGTTCTGAACTAGTGCAGTGATGGGGGCAAGTTCTGAACTAGTGTAGTGATGGGGCAAGTTCTGAACTAGTGCAGTGATGGGGGCAAGTTCTGAACTAGTGTAGTGATGGGGGCAAGTTCTGAACTTCCACGTAAAACACCAATTTGCTTCAGACAGAAGAATCTTAACTCCACTTTAACCCATCTGACAACAGCCACGAGTCTAACAAACCAAACGCTCTGGTTCACTCATTAGTGTCTGGAAACGTTAGAAAACATCTTTATAAGCACCTCACACTTCCCTCTGCTGATTTCCCTCTGCACAGGCCAAAGCCCAAAAGACTTGATCACCGAAGTCGTTTCTAATCCCGTTTATTTACCAGTGAATTATATTTTTTGAAAAACACAAAAAAACACATTCTTGAACCATTTTCTTTCAACACTTTCAGTTTCTCTTCTTCTTCTCCGTCAGTCGTCGATCTTCACTTGTTGCTTCTGGAGTCGACAGGACTGAACCAGGACCAGAGCAAAACTAAAACAGGACTAAAGCAGGTCTACAACAGAACTAAACCAGTACTAAAACAGGACTATCATGGAACTAAACCGGGTCTGAATCAGGACTTAAACCAGGACCATGAGCTCCTCATTTTTGTGGATAAACCAGGTCTAAACTCGGGCTGAGTGATTTTCAATACTAAACTGAGACCAAAACCGGGACTAAACCAGGACCAAAGCCCATAGACTGTTGACTCCAGAAGCAACAATTGAAGATCGACTACTGACGGAGAAGAAGAAGAGAAACTGAAAGTGTTGAAAGAAAATGGTTCAGGAATGTATTTTTTTGTGTTTTTCAAAAAATATAATTCACGTGTAAATAAATGGGATTAGAAACGACTTCGGTGATCGAGTCTTTTGGGCTTTGTCCTGTGCAGTGGGAAATCAGCAGAGGGAAGTGTGAGGTGCTTATAAAGATGTTTTCTAACATTTCCAGACACTAATGAGTGAACCAGGCAGAGCGTTTGGTTTGTTAGACTCGTGGCTGTTGTCAGATGGGTTAAAGTGGTGTTAAGCTTCTTCAGTCTGAAGCAAATTGGTGTTTTACGTGGAAGTTCAGAACTTGCCCCCATCACTGCACTAGTTCAGAACTTGCCCCATCACTGCACTAGTTCAGAACTTGCCCCATCACTGCACTAGTTCAGAACTTGCCCCATCACTGCACTAGTTCAGAACTTGCCCCATCACTGCACTAGTTCAGAACTTCTACTAGTTCTACTTCATTCTAGGCAGAGAAAGTTCTGCAGTGCAGCTTAAATCTTGATTGAAAATGTGCGGAACTCTCCCCCACATTCACCCCGGGCTTTGGCGGTTGTTTTTAGTGGTCTGGGTCGGTCTCTCTCGGGCGTCCAGTGTTGTTGGGTTAATTTTAGCCCGAGCTCGACCGGTGAAGCTGCAGTTACAGAGTTTTAAATAGAATGACCCCACTTCCTCCCCACGACTCAGCAAATATTTAGCAAGGCACTTCACAGCCGAGCTAAAGTTCCCGGTTGTAAAAATAAGGCAAACAAACTTGTAGCGCAGTATTTCAGTGTGTTACGGTAAAAAGCGTCCCCCAGGCCACAGCAGAGGCATGTGGAATGTCACGAGACTAAAGAAAAGCCCCTTTACACAGTGATAAGAATAATAAAAAGACATAAAACTTTACACTATTAACACTTTTCAGCTGATGCTAACTGTGGGCACGGTTCTGTCTGCTGCTCTGTTAGTCAAAGTATTTAATTTGACCTTTAATTTAATGCAATCTGAGCTCTGATTTAGCCGTTAAACAAGTCTGCCAGACATCAGATTACAGTTATAAGCTAGAATTAGCAACAGTTTTTCAGTTCGGGTTACGCGCTGCTATTCCCACACGCCGCTGTTTACACACTGACGACTCTTTGTGGGAGCAGCGGCTGAAACACTGTTTTTCAAGCAAAGGACTCCAACAATGTTTATTTCATTGCCGGAATTGCAGCACTTTAGGATTTTTCAAATATTCCACTTTTCCGACATGAGTAATATGAATGTGAATGTGCCTATTGTACTATTATACAGAGGAGGACAGTGGGAAATGCCCTCAGTGGGGCATTAACGCGTTCATCACAATTACTTAATCACAAAGAAATGAATGCATTAAAAATATGAATGCATTTTATCGCAGTTTGCACACACAAAAAATGTGGAACATTTGTCAGTGGATCATGTTGTGGAACGAAAATTATACCGACGCACAAAAATCTCACAGTGACAACAACAGAGCATGAAGAAAGTGCTGTGTGTGTCGGCAAAAAGGAAATTCAGTCAAGTGAAGATGACTTGAGTTAAGAAAGTTTGACCAGGATCTGAGTAAATTCCACTTGACAAATGAAATGATCTGCAGTGGAATAAGATTTTTGTGCTTAAAATTAGAAAATACATCTGCTGCACTTAAAATAAGAGACAGATTAAAATTCAGAATCAAATGTTGCTTGAATTAAGAAAAAAACACTTATTCCACTGCAGATCATTTCACTCGTCAAGTTGAATCTGCTCAAAGTCAAAAGTTCTTAATTTAAGTCATTTGAACTCATCTAGACTTTGTTTTTCTCCAGTGTGGACGGTAAATTTCTATTCACTAAACGAATATGTCATTTTGAGAACAATAAAAGGAACACGTGGATCTAAATATGAGATGTGTGAGTAGTTAATGCCCCACAGACGTAAAACACTCCTCTCCTCTTTTAGACTTGAGTCCCAGATCGCCCCAGTGCACAGGGAACACTTCTGTATAATCCTGTCATCAGCTTTAACGACTTTCCCCACAGAGACATGAGTCCTGCTGCGAGACTGATTTTCAGCCCCAAGTCTGAGCAAAATCATCTTCAGACTTTTTCTGTGCACTGTTTTTACCCTGAAAGACGCCGAGTTGAACCGTTTCCTTTTCTCTGTCATTAAATACGGACACGTTTGCATAAGAGTCAATGACGTCTGAGGGTTTTCAACAGGCAAATTTTAAAATATAAAAAATATGAGTGAGAGTGAGAGAGAGAACCCGACTCTGTGGAGCAGGGTGTCCCCAAAATGTGATCGGGGGCAGCTACACTCAGCCCCGTGGGGCCTGGAGCTCTGCACCCGTCCTTTCACCCACGGTCCACCTGCTGGTATAGTCCTGGTTTAGGACTGGTTTAGTCCTGGTTTAATCCTGGTTTAGTCCTGGTTTAGTCCTGGTTTAGACCTGACATCGTCCTGGTTTAGGCCTGTTTTAGACCTGACATAGACCTGGTTTAGACCTGGTTTAGTCAAAAATAGGGACACTGGGACATTTCTTGTATAAAACTGGGATAAATCTCTGGTTTTGTATAAATCTGTGGGGACAGGGGGACAGGGGGACACGGGGTCAGGACTGGGACTGTCCCGGGGACACAGTCTGGTCAAAATATAAAATCCTGGTTTTCATTCTAAACCCAAATGTGTGTATCGTGTCCCTGTGATCAGGAGCGTCTTCTGCCTCTGACCCGTCTGTTTGTCCTTTTCCAGTTGGAGATGGAGAAGCTTCAGCTGCAGAGCCTGGAGCAGGAGCACCGGAAGCTCACGGCGCAGCTCAAGGACGAGCGCGACAAGAACAAGCACATCGTGATGATGCTGGTGCGCGAGTGCAAGCAGCTCGCCACGCGCGTCGTCGAGGAGTCGCAGCGATTCGACGAGCTGCAGACGAGATACGACGAGGAAACGCGCGGCTCCGGGCGACTGCAGGAGGAGCTGGAAAACGAGAAGCAGAAATCTCAACAAATGGAGGCGACGATGGAGAAGCAGCTGTCCGAGTTCGACACGGAGCGGGAACAGCTGCGCGCTAAGCTAACCCGCGAAGAGACGGAGAACCAGAACTTACGACAGCAGATGGAAACACTCAGGACTGGTCAGAGCGACGGCGAAGAGGCTCCGGCGGAAGAGCCCGACAGCAAAACGGAAATTAGCCAAGTTGAAACGGCTTCGGTTTCCGTAGCGACAGACCCGGTGCCGTCCAGAACAATATCGTGCCAAACGGACGCCGAGATCGAGGCGCCGAAAAAGGGCCCTCTGAGCATCCCCGTGAAGCCCAGTCCAGCCAATTACGTGGGGCTGAGTTTACCCAAAACCCGAGCGCCGAGTTCGGAAAACGGGTCGGAGTCGGCGCAGCACGGCAGCGGAATCCCGACCGGAGTCAGCCCCCGGGTCCAGGCCGCCAGGTACAAGTTCCAGGAGCAGGACCAAAACCAGAACGGGTCTCAGAGCAGCCCCCCCGCCAGAGACCTGTCCCCCACCAACAGAGACACCAACTTCGCCGCCAAACAGCAGGCGCGGCACACGGTCACACAGGTCAGTCCCACACAGGTTCTGTTTGTCTGAGACCCAGAACACGACTTTAGTTCTGATGTGAGTCGGGCCAATGGGGAATCTCCCTGTTTTCAAATGGGCACAAGGACAAGTGTCAGGGACTAATCCATAATTGACCTTTGAGAATTTCGATGATCACGTTCATTTTTAATGGACAAACTGAATTTTGTCGCTGTAGCGTCTGAGCACAAACTCTGGAGCCTCACAGTCCCACGTCTCGGCTCTGGCTCCTTGGAGATCCCTATATTCCTCAGAGTGCGTTTCCCTGCACATCAGTGTCCCGGGTATGATCGGGTTTGTGAGTCCCGGTTTCACATGTTTACGCAGCATCTGCAACGCGACACACGCACAGAACAGACTCAGCATCAGCAGAACATCCTCTGTCACAGAGAGAACACTCATATTCACTGAGTCACAGAGAGAACACTCATATTCACTGAGTCACAGAGAGAACACTCATATTCACTGAGTCACAGAAAGAACACTCATATTCACTGAGTCACAGAGAACACTCATATTCACTGAGTCACAGAGAGAACACTCATATTCACTGAGTCACAGAGAGAACACTCATATTCACTGAGTCACAGAAAGAACACTCATATTCACTGAGTCACAGAGAACACTCATATTCACTGAGTCACAGAGAGAACACTCATATTCACTGAGTCACAGAGAGAACACTCATATTCACTGAGTCACAGAGAGAACACTCATATTCACTGAGTCACAGGGAGAACACTCATATTCACTGAGTCACAGAGAGAACACTCATATTCACTGAGTCACAGAGAGAACACTCATATTCACTGAGTCACAGAGAGAACACTCATATTCACTGAGTCACAGAGAGAACACTCATATTCACTGAGTCGAGTCCTTTAGTCCCACAGAAGCTGAAGCAGCAGCACAAGGAAAGAGCTGCTTTTTTCAGCTCTTACAGTTTATGCAAATGAGCCGTGAGGTTTTAAGTTTAGTTTGTGTAAAACATAAATGTTTAAATCTGCATTAAACTCATTCTGATCTCACACTGATGAGGCTCTGGAGTCAGGACCTTTATGTGTTTAAAGTTTAAGTTTATTTATGCAGATTAGGAACAGGAAGAATAGTGATGATAATTTTAATATAAAATGTTAATGATTAATCGAAAATCAATCGATAAAGAAAATTGCCCATCACTGACAGGTGGATTCAAATCTAAAAACACTTTATTTCTACATTTTACAAACAAAACCATTTCCAAAGCTCTGCACAGAGATCAGGGAATGAAAACACAAAGGGAAAATACTAAACTGTGATCGCACTGGTCCTGAAACAATAAAACAATAAAATGAAATAAAAGCAAAACCACAGAAATCATAAAACAGAATCTGAAGAAATATCACAGGACTGAAAACCTCACCTGAGGTCGTCCAGGGAAAAGGAGAGAACTGGACAAAAGTTCAGTTTTAATAAAAGTTTAAGATGATTAAACTTTTGTCCAGTTGACAGACTGAATTCTGTCTTTGCCGCCTGAGGTGAGGTGATTATTCGTTATTGATCTGATTGGACGATCGGGTTTGGGCTCCAGACACAGCGGAGGACTTCAGGACCGGACTCATGTCCATCTGTGTTCAAATACACAGAGATTTTGGATTTACACTGTGGAACTTTTCTCGTTTAACCTGTAAATCTCCACAAAGACCAGCAGAGGCCACAGGTCGGAGCCGCTGGTTCGATGCAGATTATTATTATGTTCGACACTGTGGCCGCGGTGCTTTTATTGCTGAAAGTGTGAGTGGATTTGCTCCTCCACAGATCTGACCTGTAACTTTAACAATGTGCTTTGCTTCAGCCGACATTTGACATTTATGTGACATTTATGTGACATTTATGTATTCATTTCAGGGACAGTGCATATTAATAAACATTTCTGTAAATATGCCAGGATTCGCCCAAAGGAAAGGACTAAAAGTGTCGGACATATGTGTAGTGAAGCTAAAACGTACAGTTTACACACAGCAGATCAGCAGGCAGAACAGACGGGTACATGAACACACACAAACACAACGTTCTTCACAAAGCAAAAACAAGCACGAAAATGTACCTCACGCACATTTAAAGGGTTATTTAAATAAAAGGTTCAATAAAACGACTGTGACTCTCGATGGGCTTCAGAATGAGACAGAAATGGGGCCGTAGCCGCAGCATTTACGAGTGTAAAACAGCACATGTGCAGTGATTTTAATGGAAAAAGTCCTTAAATGTTGAATATTAAATATTAAAGTGAGTTTGAAGAAGTGATTCTGAAGATCCTGATGGTGCGAGCGTTATCTCCTCCTCAGTCAGTCCGAAAACCTGGACTTTGGCAGGAGAAGCTCTGAAATGGAGCTTGGTGCAAGATCTAAACCTGCTTTAATCAGCAACAGTTTTATTTGCTCCTTCAGTTTTTATTCTCAGGGTTCCCGCGGCGTCTCAGAAAGTCTTAAAAGCACTGAATTTATGAATTTGGAAATAATACTTTAAAAAGTTTTATATCTGGGTCTTAAGGTTTGTGCAGTAACTTTTCTCCGTATCACATTTCTCCTCAAAAGTTTAATGTGTCACCTGCCGTCATCTGGTTAAATAACGTCGCCTGAATAAAAAGCGGCGAAACCAGTAATTAAAGACGTAAAAACAGCCTCGGGTCAAAATCCTCCGAACACGACACTGAAGATCAGGAAACACAAGAAACACAAGAAACAAACTCAACAGAAGAGTGAAATCTGAGACAATCTGAGCAGAACAAAGTTTGAGTAACACATTAATGTTGTTTTTTTAGTGTTGGTTTGACGTCACCGAGCGACACGTCTCTACCCCCCACATTCATCTGGAAATAAATGAACACAAATTTAAGAATTGTGTTTTTCTTTTCCGGTGAAACAGGTGTTAAGCTTTTATTAGTGCCGTCAAATTTTTTTAAAGTCAGATTAATCACACTTTAGAATTTTGATTAATCGCAGTTAATTATTCTTCAAAAAAAGACCAAAATATTTTGACAAAATGCAGTTTATTATCAAAAAGTTAGATTCTTGACATGTTTCTATCGCTGTAGGTTTGTTGTCGTGTTCGGTTTGTTGTTGGTACCAGCAGCGTCGCCGCTGAATCAAACCCGTGTTTTGCTTTAAGTTGGTGTTTTAAACTTGTGCTTCTGTGGAAACAGAGTTCATCACTGTGACATCTGCAAACTCCCTCAGTTTATCTAAAGTCCTGTGGGGCAGTTTTGTGCAGATAAATCTGCCCTGAGCCCCAGTCACCGTCTCATCTGTCGTCTTCACATCCGTATGGACCTGATCACTGACCTAATCACCTGCGCCGCCTTCAGGACCATCTGCACTTTAACAGAGGAGCGTTCAGAAGAAACTGAGATTAATCTGCGTTAAAATAAAACATTGGTGCGAGATTTTTGTGTGATTAATCGCTTGTGTTAACGCGTTAATGCTGACAGCCCGTGTTTTTATGTACAGTCGTCCCTCACTGTGGTTCACCTTTCGCGTCCTCGCTGATTTGTGCAGTTTTCCGTTCTCTTTTCTTTTACCGCGTATGAACATCGTGTTCTCGCCCTGTTGGCTGTTCTGCGTAATCGAAGGTCTCACGCTCCTGTGTGAAAATCTGTCTGTGTAAAGTGTGTAAAGTGTATATAAGTGTGTGCTGAGGGGTTTTACAGCCTGAAAACATATAGAATAATTGTAAATAATGAAACGAACAACCCGCGATAAATGAGGGACCAGTGTGTGAAGAACCCTGTAGGAACCCTGTATTCATGACCTTTTTTCCCTTTATTTCCCTTTATTTTTGCAGGTTTTATCGCGGTTCACGAGTCCCCCGAGCTCCACGCCGCTGCGGCCGGGCCTCCCGCACTCGGCCTCGGAGAGCGGGCCTTTCCCGGGGCGACTGAGCCACCCCATCGGCATGAAGTCCCCCACCGTCGCCCGCATCGACCGAGGGAACCCGCCGCCCATCCCGCCCAAGAAGCCGGGCCTGTCGCAGACGCCGGCGCCCTCGGTGAAGGCGGGCGAGGGCGGCCGGGCCGGGCTGAAGATCACGCCGCAGCTGCCCCCCAAACCGGCGCTGGACCTGGTGCCGCCGCTGGCCGCCTCGCAGGTAGGAGCAGCGCCGAGTGCGGACGCGGCGCTGAACTCCGCGTGTTTAATGTGTCGTGCACGAGTCATTGAAGTACAGCGACGCGTGGAACAGTCGTGTTTCTGGTAGAGACGCCGGGACGAGCCTCATTTATCGGGTTTTTAGCTCAAAACAAATCTAAAATATGAAAGAACCGCTCGAGTTGGGCCTGTCACGGTAACAAATGCTCAAATAAATACAATATAGGCGATAAACAATGAGACTGAAACTGCACCTCTGACTCTAAAACCCACAAAACTTTTCTAAATGTTCAGTATTGTTGAATAAATCCATAAAGCGCAGTATGAAACACTCGGGTAATTAGTTTGCATCTGAGTCAGAGAAGTTATGCAACCGTCTGCAGCTCAAATCTGATCATGGAGCCAAAAAATAACCACAGATTTCCCAGTACACACAATAAATACTGATGCAAAAAATTTAAAAAAATTAGCTTTCATATATAGTTTTTATGTTGTCGTTCATATAGTTTATGAGTTTATGTTGTCAAATACGTTTCTCAGTTTATCCAAGCTGCTGCTTCAGTTCTGCTCAGACGCTGGAGGACGCTGCCTTAAATCTGCCTTCGGGAGGAGCTGACTACTATGAAATTACTCTGAAACTATCACACTTTATAGTTTAGAGTTTCTGTTGTTGGTTTGACCTGTTGCACTGCCCTGAGCGTGGGATCTCCGGCTGTTTGAAAGTTGTTTGTCAGCTGTTTTTTGACATAAATCTGTTGGTCTCCGTCAGCTCTGACTTTCCTCCCGCAGCGTCTGAGCCGTCGGAAGGAAAGTTCTTCTGGTTTTGGTGCTGATGAAAGTTTCCTGGAGGCTGGAGTCATGAAAATAAAGAGTTTTTTCTTCTCAAAACAATCTGTGTTCAAAAGAGGTCAGAAGAAAAGGTCAGAGCTGATGCGACTCTGCTGACGGAGACAGATTCAGGTCCAAAAACACAAACTGTCCCTTTAACCTGCTGCTCTTCTATGAGTAACGTCGGGAGGTGTGATGCCAAAAAGCTCAAATATGTTCGTTTGTAGTATTTGTTTTTATAAAAAAAAGGTAAAAATGCGCTCGCTAGTATGTGGCCGTATTTGTTTTCGTGGCAAAGCATTCTGGGTAGCGTCGGGTGGTTCGTGGATTCTCCGTCTCTGTGGATGAAGGTCGTGTCGGGCGGATCAACACGGCTTCTGTTCGGCTTTTCCACTTTGGACCTGAGTGTGACTTTATATAAACTCTTGGCGTTAGTGACTCTGAGTTTTGAATCCAGCAACAATAACCCGGTGACGTCATCATCCCAGAATGCTTTGCTCCGAAAACAAATATGGCGACCTGCTAGCGAGCGTATTTTCGCCTTCTTTATAAAAACAAATACTACAAACGAACATATTTGAGCTTTTTGGTCTCACGACTCCCAACGTTAATCATAAGAGCAGCAGGTTAAAGGAGCCAGGAGCCTTTTCATTTGTTTTGCTTTAGGTTTGAGGATGAAGTTAGAGGTTTTTGTTAAGAAAAAGAACTGTTTAAACAGAAATGCAGGACTCCGGCGCCGCCTGTCTCCATCTGTAACTCCAGCCTCAAACTTAAAGCAAAACTAATGAAGAAAACAGCAGCTGCACCAGGTCAGACCCAGAGGTGCGAGAGCTCCATGACCCTGGATCATTCTGTTCATATGAGCCACACTCGGGGTCATTTTCAACAGGCCGAACGCACAACACACACTGTAAACAAGCAGGGTGTTAGTTTCAGAGTCATTTCTTGGGATCTGACTCCTCCCTGCAGGCAGATTTAGGCTCCAACATCTGACCTGAGCTGAAGAAGCAGCTTGGACGAGCTGAGAGACGTCTTCAACCAACTAAACTCTGATGTAATATTCTCAATAAGTCGATATAATAACGACCGTGACCGGCTGGAGTTTAAGAGCAAATATAGAACTGAAGAAGTGAGATTTAAAACGAGAAAGACTTGGGGGTCAGTCCAGCGGTGGATGAAGAACTCAGTTTGGCTTCTTAGGTAAAAAGTTACTCAAGTAAAAGTACAAATATCCACTTAAGTAAAAGTACAGACTTGTTTAAACGTGTACTTTAAGAGTAAAAAGTAAAGGTATTTTGCAAGATTTTTAGCACAATTTAAGGATGAAATGTGATTTTGAAAAAGAATTTAGCAGATTTTCAAGTGATTTTTCTCGCCGCTTTGTGCATTTGTCGTTAACTCAAATTAAATGTGCAAAAAATAATAAGAATAATAATAAAAGCAGATCTCAAACCATAAAGAAGCACTTTTTGATTTTCAGTCCAGATTTAATATGTAGTGGAGGAGAAAGTGCAGATAAACGTTCTCAGAAGTCAAAATAAAAAGTTCCCACTGTAAAATTGACTTAAGTAAAACACAGAAGCCTAAAATTTGTACTTTTCCTTTTGTTCTTTGTTATTTTCCACCTCTGGATCAGACATCGCTGAACTGAACCTTTTTGTCCTTAAAGTTTTTGTTTCTGTCGCTGTGTTCAGATATTAATCGTCTCGGGGTGAAGTTTCCTTTGTCTTGGTTCTGCCCAATGATATTTTATTTTAAACGTTGAGCTAAAGCGTCTCGAGCATCTTCACTAAACACAACTTTAACTCACACAACACAACAACTCTGCAGCGACGCCAGAGTTCACGACCACAACTGAAGCACAAGAAAACACTTTATAATTAGACATGGAGAGGACACAGTGGACTTATTCTCATCTGAAGAGCTGCTTATGCAATAGATTTGTGCCGGGGCCAGACGAATGTTGCTCAAACACATGAGGGAAAAACAGGTCAGAGCGACTTTAGCGTCTGTGAACAAACATCTGTGTGGAGCAGTGACGTCTGAGGGTTTCAACAGGCAAATTCTAAAATATCAAAAATATGAGTTTCTGTTGAACTTTTTCACATATTTCCAGAGTCAGGAGCAGAAATCTGTGTTTAACATTTATATGAAGCATTTTTACTGTAAAATGTCCTGTGGAGTCACAGAGAATAACCTTAAAATAGTTTTATTTTCTCAAACATGTTGTTATATTAATCTAAGTTGTGAGTAATATGAAGTGTACAGAAACAAACTGTTGTGTTTCTTTAGGTTTTTAAAGCACATTGGGTTCCTACAGTGTCTTAAAAAGTCTTAAAAAGTCTGAATTTATGAATTTGGAAATAATACCTTGAAAAGAAGAAATTGTCTTTCATTTTTATATCTGGATGTTAAACTTTGTGCAGGACATAATTTCTGTGTTTTGTATTTCTCCTCAAAAGTTTAAAACATGAACATTAAAAAACATTAAATGAAGAGTTTATCCAAACTTTTGGCTGAAGTGTTTTTCCAGCAGGGCCGTAGACAGAGGAGGACAAAGGGCCCAGGTTTTTAGGAGCCCAGAATTTCTGTTCATTTATGATGAGGTCAGTGATGTGACGCCGAAATTCCACTTCCTCAGTTAAAAGGTTCAAATTTCAGAATAATTCAGCACATTTCTGCAGCACCTCTGTGGAACCAGATCCTTTTGTTCATAAATCCTGAGTTCTTCTGCATGTTTTTTGTGCTTAAAGTGTTCAAATGTCATGTGGTGCGACCGTGCATCATGTGGTGCCACTAATAACAGCAGAATTCTGTGGCTGGAGTTTAATAACAGACAAAGTCGACTTGGGTGAACGGTTCTTTAGGCATTTTTCTTCATTTTCAGCATTTTCCAGGGCAGTAGTTTGTTCATTAAACACAAGCAGGCGACTGTCATATTGGAGCAAAAGAAAATATCAATATGCATTAAAAATCTAAAGAAACACAACAGTTTGTTTCTGTACACTTCATATTACTCACAACTTAGATTAATATAACAACATGTTTGAGAAAATAAAACTATTTTAAGGTTATTCTCAGTGACTCCACAGGACATTTTACACTAAAAATGCTTCATATAAATGTTAAACACAGATTTCTGCTCCTGACACTGGAAATATATGAAAAGTTTCAAATCCCGTTTTTGTGTGTGAGGTTCGAGTCTCTCCGGGTCTCGCGCCTGTTCCACCGCTGCTCGTTTGTCCCGTTGTGTCGTGATTAACCGTGTGTCATGTGACTGTCATGTGATCGCCTGGACAGACCAAGATGGCTGCCGCAGCATGTGCCCCTCCCCCTCCATCCTCCCCCGACTGCGTTAGCCTCCCGGCAGCAGCACCAGGTAAACGGGGCTCCTCCCACCTCCTGCAGGCCCCGCCCCCCACACACCTGTCCTTCCTCCTGCAGAATCTGTTCTCGTTTGGACAGCACAGGCCACGTGTTGGGAGTTTTATTTCGGCTCCGTACGTCAATGCAGCGTTCTTGAATCCCGATAGTTTAACTTTGAGCTGGTTTATGGTTCGTTTCTCTGTAATTCCTGGGTTTATCCACATGAAACCGAACCTGACACAAAGTTTAATGTCTTTACAAATAAAGTGAAGTTATTTTTTCACATTAGCGCTGCCAAAGACATGATTGTTGTCAGCTGAAAAGACTTTAAGACACAAGAATAATATAACAAGTTTGTGGAGTCGATCCCAAACAAACACCTGCCACGTTTCCATGAACATTTAATTCTGAATCAAACTGAGTTCCTCTTTAAAAAGTCCCTGTAAACTCTTAATTCCTGCTGAAAATGATTCTTGTGAATTAATCTTAGTCCTGAAGTCAGTGGGTTTATTCTGATTTTAAAGCCGAATGAATTTCTTCCTGGATCCTGTAAACGTTTCTTCTTCTTCACAATAATCCCGGTGGTTGGAGCTCGTTGGCTCGTCCTTCTGACTCGATCCGGACGATCCGGCTCCTCCAGTCGTCTCTTGGGACTTTCCTCCACGTCTCTTTGGATTTGTGAGCGGGATGTGGGAGTGGGCTGAGGTGTGGCAGCCTCACACTCAGTTTGTCTTCTTCCTCCTTCTCCCACACTCTTCCCTTCTCCTCCTCAGCTCACAGACGGAAAGTGTGAGGACAGAATTCTCCAGCTGCTGCTTCATTATCATCAGAACCACTGCGGGAAAAGTTCTGATCGTGTTTGTGTCGGCGGCGAAACGACAAACGGAGATGACAGAAAAGAGCAGCTGAAGTGTGGGTTTTCTTCCCAAAGACGGAAATACGTTTGTGTCGCTGTCCAATCAGAACCTTCCCCAC
The DNA here is from genome assembly GCA_034769755.1 of Odontamblyopus lacepedii. Lineage (NCBI taxonomy): Eukaryota > Metazoa > Chordata > Actinopteri > Gobiiformes > Gobiidae > Odontamblyopus > Odontamblyopus lacepedii. The sequence goes on from CM068348.1 coordinate 1,194,533, forward strand.
CCCCAGACGCTGAGAACTATTAAATAAAGACCATTTAACCTGTTTCCATGGACAAAACATCCAAGGAGGAGATTTGAATTCAGAACTATTTAATTCAGAATTCAAAAACATCATGTAAACGTGGCAAATGATGAGGTTTTATTTCGGATATTTCTTTCAAACACAGTGAATCTCGTCATCAGATAAAGTCGAGGGACGTTAGATTAGATTAACTTAATCTCATTCCCCGTGTACGAGTCTTGTACACACAGCTGCAGTTTGGTGATGCAAATGAACGAGGAGACAGAGACTTTCTGTAATTCAAAGGGCTTTTCAGAACTAGAACAGTGTGTTAAAATTAAAATATAAAACGACAAACAAAAGTTCTGCATAAACGACGATGTTAGAGTTCATTTAAAGAGTGTTTGCTTCTCTATTTTTTCTCTTGAATCTGGACTGTTTCCCTCCTGTTTTTGCTTCTCCCTGGTTCTTCCTGCAGCGCTCTTGCTCTTCTCAAACGAGTGTCCTGAACCCTTCCCTCGTTTATCAGAGCCGATTATCTCTGTCTTATTGATTTCGGGCCTTTCTGTTCCCTGGTTTCTCTGACGCTGATGCCAGAGGCTCCTCGCTCCTTCTGCTCGTCCTGCTCCATAAACCGTCCGCTCGCTCCACTGCGCTTCAGAGACAACAGCCTCGACTCTGACGTCACAAACCAGGAAACGGGAGATGAAACTCTGTGTTTTCCGACACTGGAGCGACACAGAAATCGTCCCTGCAAACCCACCGGAGGGAACGTGACGGACGAGGGGGGGGGAAGAGAGAGTGATTACAATGAGAGAGAAAGAAAGCGAGAGATAAGAGAAAGAGAGGAGAGAAAGAGAGAGGAGACAGAGAAGAGAGAAAAGAAGGTATGGAAGAGAAAAAGGAATAAGAGAGAAGAGAGAGAGAGAGAAAGAGGGGAGAGAAAGGAAGAAGAGAAAGAGAGAGGAGACAGAGAAGAGAGAAGGAGAGATAAGAGAGAAGAGAGAAGGTATGGAAGAGAAAAAGGAATAAGAGAGAAGAGAGAGAGAGAGAGGGGAGAGAGAGAGAGAAGACAGAAAGAGGAGAGACAAAGACAAGAGAGAGAAGAGAGAAAGAAGAAAAAGAGAAGAGAAAGAGGAATAAGAGAGAAGAGAGAGAGAGAGAGAGAGAAAGAGGGGAGAGACAGAGACAGTGAGAGAGAAGAGAGAGAGAGGAGAGAGAAAGAGAGAGAGAAGACAGAAAGAGGAGAGACATAGACAAGAGAGAGAAAGAAGAAAAAGAGAAGAGAAAGAGGAATAAGAGAGAAGAGAAAGAAAGAGAAAGGGAGGAGAGTGAGAGATAAGAGGGAGAAGAGAGAAAAGAGAAAGAAAGGAGAGAGAGATTACAACGAGACAGAAGGGACGGAAGAGAGACAGAGAAAGAGGGAAAACAGAGCTCCCACAGAGCGACAGAGGAGAGGGGGAGGTGTGTTTGGAGTCGTGGATGATCCGAACACGTCGGACGCTGCAGTGACCCGGAGATGAAGGAAACTGGGACATTTCCTCATTTTTCCTGCAGTTTGTCCGACTCACGACTGAACTGAACGGAGGAAAGTTTCACCTCCGGTTTCCACACGTTTCCTGTTTGTGACGTCGGCGAGAATCGAGTTCATTTCTCTGGAAGCTTCTCGTGATATTGTTGGTTTCAGACGACGACAAAACATTTTATTGGCTCATATTATTTAATGCAGATGTGAAAATTCATCTGGAGAAACTGCAGATTTTTCTTGGGTTTTGTCGCTAATATAAATGATCAGGTTAAACATGTGTAAATATTTTCCGCTCTGTACAGTGAAATCAAAGGGAAACTGTCCCTGAAAACCACCAATATATGAGAATATAGAAGAAGTATTGAATATTGGCTCATCCATCTTGCATTTATTTCATTCCGGGTTTTTATTGGTCAAAAACACCTCCTTCCAAATTGTCTGTTTAGCTTCAGATTCTTTCTGTTTTTTGGGGGTGTGTTTTTATTAAACTACTTTGACAAATGCATGAACATAAATGTCTTTTCTCTTTCTTTTTTCCTTTTTTTTTTGCAGCACTTTTAACCATTTCCACCTCCAACCTCCTGTTTTCCCACATAACCCTCCTCTGTCCATCTTAAACCTGCTCGTTTGAACAGTGAGACGGAATAAAACACAGAATACACGTTACACACTGGGGTCTGTCTCCATGGGCGTTATTTTGTACGACTCGGATCAGTGGTTCCCAAACTCTGGGGGAACAGGGAGAGTTTTGGAAAGAAAGAAAATTGTCATCTCATCTTTAATGTATAAGAATTGTCACGATTTGGGGTTTTCCCGGCTCGCTTGAAAGTGCGTTAATATAATATGAGCTTTAATATGAGCTTTAACATGAGCTTTAATATGAGCTTTAATATGAGCTTCAACATGAGCTTTAATATGAGCTTTAACATGAGCTTTAATATGAGCTTCAACATGAGCTTTAATACTCTCAGATATGCTGTAATTATCAGGGTCGTTGAGACTAAAACTGGTAATGAAACTTACTCATTTAAGCAGGTATTGACATTAACCCTTTCAGACTTTAGTACATTTCTCGTCACCTGGATTTTGTTCTTAATGTTGCTTTTAAAACTGCCCCTTTTACCCCCTAATGAAGTGTTCTACCTCCTTTTGTTCAGTCCAACCTGTTATTTCACAATCTGCTGCTGTAGTTGGACCAGAAATACAAATGAAGGAAATATTCACACTCTTTTTCTTGAAGAAAAATGCAATTTTGATGTTTGCGATGTATTTAATCCGTTCAGAGCTGTTGAAAATCGAATTGAAAGTTATAGGGAAAAAAATGTACAGTTATATAAAAGGAGAACCAAGAAAATCTTAAGCAAAAATGGTCTCAGGTCTGGGAAAGAAACACAAAGAGTAAGTTCAACATGGACTGAGGTGACAGAATGTGAAATTAGACGCGTTCAGGGTGGAAAAGACAAATATCACATCAGAATCAGAATCAGAATCACTTTTATTCATCCCCGAGGGGAAATTTAGTTAGTTAGTGACATTAGTTAGAATAAAAATTTCAAAATAAGGTCAGATAATTACAATAAGATAAAAGGTAAAAGATAAAAAATAAAAAGATAAAAGATATGAATCCACATCCACAGGCTTTGCCTAAACCTAACCTGACCCCCATCAAACCGTAACCCCTAATCCTGCCCTGACTCTTACCCCCTGCCTAACCTATAACCCTATAACCCTATAACCCTATAACCTATAACCCTAATCTATAACCCTAACCTATAACCCTATAACCCTATAACCTATAACCCTATAACCCTAACCTATAACCCTATAACCCTAATCTATAACCCTATAACCCTAATCTATAACCCTATAACCCTATAACCCTAATCTATAACCCTATAACCCTAATCTATAACCCTATAACCCTAATCTATAACCCTATAACCCTAATCTATAACCCTATAACCCTATAACCCTATAACTCTATAACCCTAATCTATAACCCTATAACCCTAATCTATAACCCTATAACCCTATAACCCTATAACTCTATAACCCTAATCTATAACCCTATAACCCTAATCTATAACCCTATAACCCTAATCTATAACCCTATAACCCTATAACCCTAATCTATAACCCTATAACCCTAATCTATAACCCTATAACCCTAATCTATAACCCTATAACCCTAATCTATAACCCTATAACCCTAATCTATAACCCTATAACCCTATAACCCTATAACCCTATAACCCTATAACCCTAATCTATAACCCTATAACCCTATAACCCTAATCTATAACCCTATAACCCTATAACCCTAATCTATAACCCTAATCTATAACCCTATAACCCTAATCTATAACCCTATAACCCTAATCTATAACCCTATAACCCTAATCTATAACCCTAATCTATAACCCTAAAAATAAAGATTCCCATATAATTAAATGTTTAAAAATAAAAATCAATTTAAGATTAATAAAGTCAAACGTTTTAAGTTTAATATTCTCTTTCTAATAAGATTCTTTTTCTAATGAGATTGAAATAAAATGAAATCCTTTTTTTCTTCCAAACATATGTAAGAAAAACGCGTGTATGATCAGTGTAAATGGCGTGTGTAGGTATGATGGATTTGCTATTACCACAGATTAACCTTATACCAAGAAAAGGGGCACCAGATTATACATTATAATAAATGTAAATCTTTATTTCTAAAGCACTTTTAAAAACAAGGTTTACAAAGTGCTGTACAAGCAGCAATGAACAATACAAAACACAAAAAATCACAGAAAACGAAACAGTCAATGACGCGACAAATCTGATTCATTCTAATAAATAAATAAAAGAGATCAAATGACAATAAATAGGGAATAAACAGAACTAAAACCAGTTAAAGGAAGGCCAACCCATAAAAATGGGTTTGAAGAAGTGATTTAAAGATGATCCTGATGGTGCGAGTCTGATCTCCTCAGGTCGCTCCAGAGTCGAGGCCCCGGACTGAAAATCACAGTAAAAATAACACTGTCCAATTTACACTGTTCTCTCAGTCTGAAGGATAAGAGTTCTGACCCATCAGGGATCTGAACACAGCTCTGACAATACACCAGAGCCAAAAAGGACTTTGTGTGGTTTATTTTTAGCAGCACATACATAACAAACAGACATGTTTAACGACTGTATGACACACATAAAAAATGATAGGAAAATGGAAAGTGTACAGAACGAGTCGCCCAAAAAAAACAAACTTTGGGAACCACTGGCCTAGAAAGTTCCCCAGAAAAAGACCATGGAGACAAGAAGGTTTATAGGTAGATTCATTATTCAAACACGTCGCTGTGGAAGTGTTTTCCTCCGTCTCTCTGGTTTAACCCTGTAGAATCAGTTCTTCTTCTTGTAGTTCTAACCGTGTAGTGTTTCCCTTCCGTCCTCCAGGCCGCCGCCCCCCCTTAGCGCCCGGGTCGGGGGGAGCCGGGTCCGGAGCCCTGGACTCGGACCTGCTCACGCTCCCCGCTGCTCTCCAGGAACACGCCACTTTAATGTCAATGTCAATGCTGCTCAACCCACGACAAAAACTACAAAAACTGCAACGCTCTGACTGTGATCCCGCCCCCGACCTCCCCTCCGCCAATCAGAACGCTCTCCTGGACTGTGATCCCGCCCCCGACCTCCCCTCCGCCAATCGGAACGCTCTCCTGGACTGTGATCCCGCCTCCGACCTCCCCTCTGCCAATCGGAATGCTCTCCTGGACTGTGATCCCGCCTCCGACCTCTCCTCCGCCAATCGGAACGCTCTCCTGGACTGTGATCCCGCCTCCGACCTCCCCTCCGCCAATCGGAACGCTCTCCTGGACTGTGATCCCGCCCTCCCTCTCGTCTGCGCCAATCACCGTACTTGCCTGGACTATGGATCCGCCCACAACCTGCCGTCATCCAATCACAGTGCTCCCTCGGACTGTGAGCCCGCCCACAATCATCTCTTCTCCTATCACAGCGCTTCCTTAGACATTGAGCCTACCCATAGCGTCTTCTCCAATCATAACGCTCTCCGAGACTGTGAACACGCCCACGACGCACTCTCCGCCAATCACAGCGCTCCCTCGGACTGTGACTCCGCCCACAACCTCCTTTCGTCCAATCAGAGCGCTCTCTCAGACTGTGAACTCAACTGTAACGTCCTCTCCACCAATCACATCGCACCCCTGGACTGTGAACCCGCCCGCTACCTCTCCTCGTCCAATCACGACGCTCTGCCAGACCTCTCGTCCAATCACGACGCCCCGCCTCACCTCTCATCCAATCACGACGCTCCATCTGACCTCTCGTCCAATCACGATGCTCCGCTCTTTGGCGTTCGTGACTCCATTGAAAACCTCCGGGTCTCTGCTCTCTTTGCTGCTGCTCAAAATGGACAAACAGGTACAACTTTTATATAGAATTTTAATTAAAAACTGGAAACAATAAAATGGGAAAACAGTTTATTTCATTTTTCTGTTTTAGTGTCAAACAAATAAACAGATTTCAGCCTCTATTTCCAGTATTTAATTTAAAGTTTATTTCAAATCACACCGATTAAAAAACAGTCTTGTGCCTATTTTAGTGTTGATATTTTCTTCTCTGGTTTATCTGAAGTTCTGCTGAAGGACTCGCCTGAAACTCAAAGCACAAACGTGTTTCTTCTTCTACAGCGACGTGTTTCCTTTGGCGTCTTAGGCCTCGTCCACACTCGTGCGTATTCCAGTCGTTTTCGTTGTGGATCCAGAGTTCGTCCTCACTGATCCGATGGAAAACGGCTCCGGAGACAGAACGATCTGGTGCCGTCGGCTCCCGCGGATTCGCCTGAGCACAGATCTGATCCGGCGCCGTGTGGACGAGTGAAAACTCTGATACTCTGACGCAGGAGCTCGAGTCCTCGTCTTTATTGGTCCACGTCACTGTGACCTGCTCCTTCCTGATTCGCTGGTTCGTGACTTCAGTCATGTGACGCTGTTGCAGAAAACAGTTTAAACAAACCCGAGACCAGGCCTGTCCAAACTACGGCCCAGGGGCCAAATGTGGCCTTCAGACCAGCTGTTTGGGCCCTCAGGCTCCAGGTGAAAGTTGTCCTTTTTACCGCAGGTTTTTGAAATCTGCCGTGATCAAGCAGATGTCGTGTTTCCTTCTGAGGGTCTGAGGGTCGTTCAGACCTGTTATAAATGCACAGATTTGAGTTACTCACTGTTTTGACCCTCAGTCTGTGACCCTCAGGCCTCTGTGTTTAACCTGTGGCCCTTGAGGAAAAAAGTTTGGTCACTCCTGACATTGAGAAACAGTTGTGTCGATCCACAAAAACACTGTTTTCACTCATTCATTTTTCTCGGCTCAAAATCGGCTGCTGCAGCTTCCACAGAACTACGACACATTCAGACACGCTGCTCCACCTCCGTCGTGTTTCCTTCTGAGGGTCGTTCAGACTTCTTCGTTTTTATCGCCCACGTGGAGTCGTGACGATGTGACTCGACCTGTGTGGACGCAAATCGTTTCCAATACAATGATACGGTGATTGGTTTGAGTGTAAACGAGACCTGAGAAAGTAAATGTTGAACTCAGGACGAGAAACAGAAGCAGCGAGAAACTCTCCTGTGTTCAGTGACTCCACAGAACCAGAAGAAAAACAGTTTTATTCTAGATCCATGTTTGAATCCACAGGCGACGCTGAAGCAGAACTTCAGATAAACCAATACACTTTATAACAAACTGTTTTCCCATTTTATTGTTTTTCGTTCTTAATCTGGTCACTGCAGGAGGAACGTCGACAGAGTTTAGTGGTTTTATGTGAGAAAGTATCAGGTCAGACTGACAAATTACAGAGGAGCTTTAATGACCGACTTTTACTTTCCTCCTTTGGTCCTGATTTAGACTGTTTTAGTCCTGCTTTAGTCCTGCTTTAGTCCTGGTTCAGTCCTGGTTTAGTCTTGGTTTAGACAGTGTGTTTACTCCAGGCTGGAGTTTAAAACAAACATAAACTTTACAATGTTGTAGGAAAACAATTGGACTCATGTTGTGCCTTTTTCTGATATTTAGTCATGAATTACCAAATATATTTTTACATTTTAAACCTCAGCATTAACTAAACCCGACTTGATTCGTTTGATTCGTGGACTTCCTGCGGGCCCTGGCCAGGCTCATGGGGCTGTGTCCGGTCAGGCTCACAGGGCTGTGTCCGGTCAGGCTCACGGGGCTGTGTCCGGTCAGGCTCACGGGGCTGTGTCCGGCCGGGCTCACGGGGCTGTGTCCGGTCGGGCTCACGGGGCTGTGTCCGGTCAGGCTCACGGGGCTGTGTCCGGCCGGGCTCACGGGGCTGTGTCCGGTCAGGCTCACGGGGCTGTGTCCGGTCAGGGCGACAGTCGGTTCAGGCGTTTCTGCTCTAATGTCCTCCAGGATTTTGCTGAGTCGAGCTAAAATCGATAAATCCTGAAGGAGCAGGCCGTGCAGGGGAGCAGTGTGTGGAGGAAAACTGCACTGAAGGACATTCAAACGCCAATTCTATCATAATACTCAAGTGCAATCTGTTGTAAAGATGAAACTATTATTTTTAGGTGTTGATTATTTCAGTTATTTGAATATTTCTTGCTCTGAGATTCGCACGAGCGCTGCTTAACGTGGAAACACAGAATTGTCGTCCAGTGAAGCCTCCTCCTCATTTGTAAAGTCTTTAACATTCTGTGACACCCACAGCTCCCGTCCACCTCCACATCTGTCAGGATTTATTGATTTCAGTGCAAAACCTCATAGGGATGGAAAAGAACGAGCCTCCGTCTGACTCCGGGGCCCTGAAAATGCAGAATCGCTCCAAAACAAAGAGGAAGTAAACAGACATTATAAAAACTAACAACAATCCACTTAGTTTATTTATTCTGGATTATCCTGGAGATGCACCGTCAGGGTCACAGTGTCAAAGTGACTCGATAAAAGTCTGTGGCGTCTCTGTGGTTTAGTCCTGGTTTAGTCCATGTTTAGTCCTGGTTTAGTCCCGGTTTAGTCCATGTTTAGTACTGGTTTAGTCCATGTTTAATCCATCTTTAATCCTGGTTTAGTCCCTGTTTAGCCCTGGTTCTGTCCTTGTTCAGTCCTGGTTTAGTCCTGGTTTAGTCCATGTTTAGTCCTGGTTCTGTCCTTGTTTAGTCTTGGTTTAATCCATGTTTAGTCCTGGTTTAGTCCATGTTTAGTCCATGTTTAGTCCTCGTTTAGTCCTTGTTTAGTCCTGGTTTAGTCCTTGTTTAGTCCATGTTTAGTCCCTGTTTAGTCCTGGTTTAGTCCTGGTTCTGTCCATGTTTAGTCCTTGTTTAGTCCTGGTTTAGTCCTTGTTTAGTCCATGTTTAGTCCCTGTTTAGTCCTGGTTTAGTCCATGTTTAGTCCCTGTTTAGTCCATGTTTAGCCCTGGTTCTGTCCATGTTTAGTCCTTGTTTAGTCCTGGTTTAGTCCTTGTTTAGTCCATGTTTAGTCCCTGTTTAGTCCTGGTTTAGTCCATGTTTAGTCCCTGTTTAGTCCATGTTTAGCCCTGGTTCTGTCCATGTTTAGTCCATGTTTAGTCCTGGTTTAGTCCTTGTTTAGTCCATGTTTAGTCCCTGTTTAGTCCTGGTTTAGTCCATGTTTAGTCCATGTTTAGCCCTGGTTCTGTCCTTGTTTAGTCCATGTTTAGTCCCTGTTTAGTCCATGTTTAGTCCATGTTTAGTCCTGGTTTAGTCCTGGTTTAGTCCTGGTTTAGTCCTGGTTTAATCCATGTTTAGTCCTGGTTTAGTCCATGTTTAGTCCATGTTTAGTCCATGTTTAGTCCATGTTTAGTCCATGTTTAGTCCATGTTTAGTCCATGTTTAGTCCATGTTTAGTCCATGTTTAGTCCTGGTTTAGTCCTGGTTTAGTCCTGGTTTAGTCCTGGTTTAATCCATGTTTAGTCCTGGTTTAGTCCATGTTTAGTCCATGTTTAGTCCCTGTTTAGTCCATGTTTAGTCCCTGTTTAGTCCATGTTTAGTCCTGGTTTAGTCCCTGTTTAGTCCCTGTTTAGTCCATGTTTAGTCCCTGTTTAGTCCCTGTTTAGTCCCTGTTTAGTCCATGTTTAGTCCATGTTTAGTCCTGGTTTAGTCCTGGTTTAGTCCTGGTTTAGTCCTGGTTTAATCCATGTTTAGTCCTGGTTTAATCCATGTTTAGTCCTTGTTTAGTCCCTGTTTAGTCCATGTTTAGTCCCTGTTTAGTCCATGTTTAGTCCATGTTTAGTCCCTGTTTAGTCCATGTTTAGTCCATGTTTAGTCCTGGTTTAGTCCTTGTTTAGTCCTGGTTTAGTCCATGTTTAGTCCTGGTTTAGTCCATGTTTAGTCCTGGTTCTGTCCTTGTTTAGTCCAGGTTTAGTCCTTGTTTAGTCCATGTTTAGTCCTGGTTTAGTCCATGTTTAGTCCTTGTTTAGTCCATGTTTAGTCCTGGTTTAGTCCTTGTTTAGTCCTGGTTTAGTCCTTGTTTAGTCCTGGTTTAGTCCCTGTTTAGCCCTGGTTCTGTCCTTGTTTAGTCCCGGTTTAGTCCATGTTTAGTCCAGGTTTAGTCCAGGTTTAGTCCTGGTTTAGTCCAGGTTTAGTCCATGTTTAGTCCTGGTTTAGTCCATGTTTAGTCCATGTTTAGCCCTGGTTTAGTCCATGTTTAGCCCTGGTTTAGTCCATATTTAGTCCATGTTTAGCCCTGGTTTAGTCCATGTTTAGCCCTGGTTTAGTCCATGTTTAGTCCTGCTTTAGTCCTGGTTTAGTCCATGTTTAGTCCATGTTTAGTCCATGTTCAGTCCTGGTTTAGTCCATGTTTAGTCCTGCTTTAGTCCATGTTTAGTCCATGTTTAGTCCTGGTTCTGTCCTTGTTTAGTCCTGGTTTAGTCCTGGTTTAGTCCTGGTTTAGTCCATGTTTAGTCCATGTTTAGTCCATGTTTAGTCCTGGTTTAGTCCTTGTTTAGTCCATGTTCAGTCCTGGTTTAGTCCATGTTTAGTCCTGCTTTAGTCCATGTTTAGTCCATGTTTAGTCCTGGTTCTGTCCTTGTTTAGTCCTGGTTTAGTCCAGGTTCTGTCCTTGTTTAGTCCTGGTTTAGTCCAGGTTTAGTCCAGGTTTAGTCCATGTTTAGTCCATGTTTAGTCCATATTTAGTCCATGTTTAGTCCATGTTTAGTCCATGTTTAGTCCTGGTTTAGTCCATGTTTAGTCCATGTTTAGTCCCGGTTTAGTCCATGTTTAGTCCATGTTCAGTCCTGGTTCAGTGTCTGAATCCCGGTGTTTGCCGCAGACTTCGTGGAGGAGCTGTTGTGCGTCGTCTCCGCTGACGTCGCTGATCTGGACGGACTGACTCCGCTGCACTTCGCCGCCGCGCAGGGACACTCCAGGTGGGTCTGAAGGTCTGAACGGGAAAAGGTTTGAGTGAATAAAGTGAGGCCAGACGCGGAGCCCGGGTGTGAAACGTGATCGAGCGTGAGGCTCCGGCCCCGACAGGTTCAGAGCAGCTGGACTCGGAGTGAGGGAAAGAACCCGGATCCTCCCAGGGAAAGACGATCCACTCAAACGTGAGTCACTGCTCAGGCCAGAAATATCCCGCTCCCTGCTCCAGATCCCAGCCGGAAGAGACAATTCTCATCCTGTTACTGAGGAAATAAACCTGCGTGAAGTCGCCCCATCAAACGCAAACCTGCACAAAAACTGTGTCGTTCGTTTGTGCTGCAAAAAGTTTGGTTTGTGCTGCTTTAGTTTTGGAGAAATGAACGATTCTTTTACAGGTCAAACTGGGGTCAGACCCACAGGAAGAAGAAAAATGCTCGAAAACGCCCAAAATGGAGTCAGTCGTTTGTGCTGCAGAAAGTTCAGTTTGTGTGATTCTGGTTCTTCAGATATTCACAGTTTTATTTTGGTCGATGACGTCGTCCAGAACCTCAGAATGTGAAACAGGAAGAAAATGATGTCAAACGTTTGTATTTGGTTTGTGCTGTTTTGTGCTGTGACAGTTTCATTTGTGTGAGTTTATTTCTAAAATTATTCATTATTATTTCTGTGGTAATTATACGACCTGAGGCTGTGGAATAATACGTGAAAATCTATCATTTTCTTCCTGTTTTGAGGCCGTTTCACATTCTGAGGTTCTGGACGACGTCATCGGCCGAAAATAAAACTGGAAATATCTGAAGAACCAGAATCACACAAACGAAACACAAACGATTGACAGTTTTTGTGTAGGATTGAACTGGGGGCAGCTTCAGGCAGGTGGGAAATAAAGAGATTTGGCAAATGTGTTTCAGGCAGATTTATATTAGAAACAATATTCTAGAACTATAATTATGGCAGTTTTTAACATACCATTTAAGCAAATCCATAAAGAATCAATATTTAACCAGCACAAAATAGAACTAAATTGAAGATTATGACTAAAATGGAGCTTCACACTGTAACACTCGATATTCATCATTTACACAGAGCAAAATAAATGACACACTGTGCACACTAAATATCATTTGAACCCAATTTCTTTCTCCTTTTTTGTATTGTGCTGTATTCTGGTCGTACAAACTGATAATAATGATAAAGAAACACAGAAGTTTATCGTTTATGATCGTAGCAAAATGAGAATGAAGAATGTGAGGATTTTTTTTCATTTATATATTCGTATATGGAGATGGTTCAGGTTTTCAGAGGTCGAACGTGTGCAGGTTTAGTGCAGCTCTTTATTTGACATTTCACTTTGTTTATTTTGGCTCCTGTTGTGATGAAAAGACTGAAAAGTGTTTGTTTTTTGGACCCATTCGACTGCTGCAGTGACTGGGACACTGCGTATGAGGGTCGAGCTGATGAGTCGACTAATCCATATTTGCTCCTTCAGAGTTTGGTGGATCAGGTTCATTTTAATGGACAAACTGAGCGTCGGTGTCTGTGTAACGCAGCCTGAGGAGTCGAGGTCTGAGCACAAACTCTGGAGCCCGATCACACCCGGGACACTGATGTGCAGGGAAACGCACTCTGAGGAATATAGGGATCTCCAAAGACGTGGGACTGTGAGGCTCCAGAGTTTGTGCTCAGACCTCGACTCCTCAGGTGACGTTACACAGACACCGACATTCAGTTTGTCAAGTAAAAATGAACCTGATCAATGAAATTCTTAGTGATGAGTTAATCGTGTCCGTCCCCATTTCTGCCCCTTTGTTTAGTCGAGATCGATATTCATAACGGGGCTGAAACATCACCGGGTGGAACAGAACGGCGTAAATGTGCAGGGTTTGTGTGTTTAACGTGCAATAATGAAACCAAACTGCAGATATTCCAGGTTGTGCAGAGGGATCAGAAACAGCAGTGCATTGTGGGCGCTGTAACCCGGTGTCGTGTCCCTGCAGTTGTGTCTCTGCGCTCCTGTCCTCCATGGCCCCTGTGGACGCCGTCTCTTCTGGAGGCGTCTCTGCCCTGACTCTGGCCTCTGAGGCGGGACAGACTCACTGTGTGCGGCTGCTGCTGGAGGCCGGAGCCGACCGCAGCCTCTGCACCGCTGTGAGTAACCACCAAAGCACCGGGGCCGGGTTTGAAACTCTAAACTGGGACACACCCGGGGCGGGAGGTTTGGGGCAAATAGAACAGTGAAAAGAGCGTGTGAGTTTGTGCTTTCTCCTGTCACTCATGATCTGAGGGACTCTGATGCTGTATTTTTTTTGCTTTATGGTCGTTCACAAACGGATTTGTGTATTTGGGCAAAACAAAAGACAATTTATGCTCCTCTTTACTGTTGGCAGGATCAGATTAGTCAAATGGACTGTTCTAAAGTGGCCTGACCTCAGTCCTATGGAGCATCTTTGGAAGGAGCTGAAACAGGCTCCTTCAAACCTGAGACAGCAGTTTGCTCATGAGGAGGAGGTCAGAACACCTGCTGAGAGCTGAAGTCTCTCTGACAGTTACAGGAATCGTTTGATTGCCTCTAAAGGTTGTGCGACAAAATATTAAGTCTAGGGTCCCATCATTTTTGTCCAGGCTGTTTCAGGAGTTTATCTTTTTTAAATAATTCTGTTGCAGCTGGTGGTTGAAAAGCAGTGTCTGACTTTCACTGGTTAATATTCATAGAATTTGAATTTATTATAACTTTTGTCAGATTCAAGTTATTTCTGTGACCGTTGTGAGTTTGTCTTTCATTAACCGAAGGCCACTAACAATTTTGTCCACGTGTGTAGTCCTGTTTTAGTCCTGGTTTAGTCCTGTTTTAGTCCTGGTTTAGTCCTGGTTTAGTCCTGGTTTAGTCCTGGTTTAGTCCTGGTTTAGTCCTGGTTTAGTCTCAGTTTAGTCCTGGTTTAGTCCTGGTTTAGTCCTGGTTTAGTCCTGGTTTAGTCCTGGTTTAGTCCTGGTTTAGTCCTGGTTTAGTCCTGGTTTAGTCCTGGTTTAGTCTCAGTTTAGTCCTGGTTTAGTCTCAGTTTAGTCCTGGTTTAGTCCTGGTTTAGTCCTGGTTTAGTCTCAGTTTAGTCCTGGTTTAGTCCTGGTTTAGTCCTGGTTTAGTCCTGGTTTAGTCCTGGTTTAGTCCTGGTTTAGTCCTGGTTTAGATCAGATTGGTCCATAATGAGTTCACCTCTTGGACATTTCTTGTATAAAACTGGGACAAATCAGTGGTTTAGGATAAATCTGACGCCTGATGCAGGAGACACACGGCTCAAAACTGAAATAAGGACGTGTGGTTGACTTATCCTACTGCTACTACTACTACAAACACTAATAATACTACAAGCACTACGACAAAACTACTACTGTGAGTGCAAAGACAAAAATACTATTAACTGCTGCTACTAGTTTTTTTACTACTTTAGTACTACTACTGCTGCTGCTTCTGCTAATACTACTGCAACACTACTACTATTGTGAGTACTAACAAATACTACTACTGTTACTACTGTTACTACTGTTACTACTGTTACTACTGTTACTACTACAAATACTGCACTAGTTTATCCTGCTTTAGTTCTGGTCTCCACAACTGTGAGTACTACAAATACGTGTACTGTGGCTGCTATTAGTATTCATACTACTGTCACTACAAATACTGCGACTATTTTTACTACTCCTCCTCCTCTTATTACTGCTGCAGTTGTTCCTGGTTGTGGGTCAGACTCCGGGCCCCTCTGTGCTCCTGTGTGTTGTTCTTGGTTGTGGGTCAGACTCCGGGCCCCTCTGTGCTCCTGTGTGTTGTTCCTGGTTGTGGGTCAGACTCCGGGCCCCTCTGTGTGTGTGTTGTTCCTGGTTGTGGGTCAGACTCCGGGCCCCTCTGTGCTCCTGTGTGTTGTTCTTGGTTGTGGGTCAGACTCCGGGCCCCTCTGTGCTCCTGTGTGTTGTTCCTGGTTGTGGGTCAGACTCCGGGCCCCTCTGTGCTCCTGTGTGTTGTTCTTGGTTGTGGGTCAGACTCCGGGCCCTCAGACTCCGGGCCCCTCTGTGCTCCTGTGTGTTGTTCCTGGTTGTGGGTCAGACTCCGGGCCCTCTGTGCTCCTGTGTGTTGTTCCTGGTTGTGGGTCAGACTCCGGGCCCCTCTGTGCTCCTGTGTGTTGTTCCTGGTTGTGGGTCAGACTCCGGGCCCCTCTGTGCTCCTGTGTGTTGTTCCTGGTTGTGGGTCAGACTCCGGGCCCCTCTGTGTGTGTGTTGTTCCTGGTTGTGGGTCAGACTCCGGGCCCCTCTGTGCTCCTGTGTGTTGTTCCTGGTTGTGGGTCAGACTCTGGGCCCCTCTGTGCTCCTGTGTGTTGTTCCTGGTTGTGGGTCAGACTCCGGGCCCCTCTGTGCTCCTGTGTGTTGTTCCTGGTTGTGGGTCAGACTCCGGGCCCTCAGACTCCGGGCCCCTCTGTGCTCCTGTGTGTTGTTCCTGGTTGTGGGTCAGACTCCGGGCCCCTCTGTGCTCCTGTGTGTTGTTCCTGGTTGTGGGTCAGACTCCGGGCCCTCAGACTCCGGGCCCCTCTGTGCTCCTGCGTGTTGTTCCTGGTTGTGGGTCTGACTCGGGGCCCCTCTGTGCTCCTGTGTGTTGTTCCTGGTTGTGGGTCAGACTCCGGGCCCTCAGACTCCGGGCCCCTCTGTGCTCCTGTGTGTTGTTCCTGGTTGTGGGTCAGACTCCGGGCCCTCTGTGCTCCTGTGTGTTGTTCCTGGTTGTGGGTCAGACTCCGGGCCCCTCTGTGCTCCTGCGTGTTGTTCCTGGTTGTGGGTCTGACTCGGGGCCCCTCTGTGCTCCTGTGTGTTGTTCCTGGTTGTGGGTCAGACTCCGGGCCCCTCTGTGCTCCTGCGTGTTGTTCCTGGTTGTGGGTCAGACTCCGGGCCCTCAGACTCCGGGCCCCTCTGTGCTCCTGCGTGTTGTTCCTGGTTGTGGGTCAGACTCCGGGCCCTCAGACTCCGGGCCCCTCTGTGCTCCTGCGTGTTGTTTCCGTGTTGTTGCTGTGGCAGAGCGGTCGTCCTGCGTCTCTTTTCTCGGCGGTGATGAATGGGGGGCTCTGTCTGAGTCTGGTCATGATGAGAGCGCTTCCTGCGTTGCCGTGGTAACCCCCTGGAGGCAGCGGTTGCCATGGCTGCGGGCGATGACGATGACAGGGCCCTCTGTTCCTTCACATTTGACACAGATTCAGGCGCAGCTTATTCAGACGAGCGACACCGAAAGCTTCTGTTTTTGGCCTCGTTTAAACCGGACTCGCAGATTAGAGGATATTCCACCGTCGTACCAGAGTCAGCACCGAGGACAGCGCCGTATATAACATAATAAACTCATAACTACTAAAGGCCTCCACACACTGCAGGAGAATTTGCCCGATTTTGGCTGCGATTTCTTCTCCCGTCATGTGTCAGTGTCACATCAGAACCACCAAACATCAGCGACGCTATGACAACAACCGATAAACAACCGATAAACCAGAGCGATGACACAGAGACGCAACAGACAAACTCAGGAAACAGAGAAAATAAAGACTCCGTAAATCCTGCCCCCAGTCCACAGATCCGCTCTGTGAGTCCAGTTTTCTTGGTTCTTTAAAGAAAAAGTGTGGATAGTTCCTCCGTGTGTCTGTTTCATCCACAGTGACTCTACTTCCTGTGGACTTTATCTCCTCTTTTCTGCTTTAAAAACCCTGGATCTGAAGTGTGGCTCCACATTTCCCACAGAATAATCCCACAGTTTGTGTCTGAAGTGGAAGTGCAGAGTCTGATCTTTGTGGAAGTGCAGAGTCTGATCTGTGGACCCTTCAGAGTCTCAGAGCGACTGGTTTTACTGCAGACAGGAAACAGCTGAGGCCAGAACATTTAGAGTCTCTGAGATTCTCCTCGAGTCTGTGGAGTTTGTGCTTTTATCACACATTTAAAAATCATTTAAGACCGAAAAATCCTGTCGTGTGCGGTGGCCTCAAATATCAGAAATTAAGCCAGATGCCCTCCCTGACAAACTCTTTGTTGTTTTATGACACAACAGTTTTAAATACTTTTACTGTAAACTTTGTACAACGTGAAAAATGACCTGCACGAGTTAATATGGCTTGAATATGAATAATGCCGCATTACGTAACTTTTCTGGTGAAGGGTCTGTCTCCATGGCGATGTGATTGTGTTGAATGTTCCGCAGTGTTTACCCGGCATTATCGCAGTGACAGGTTTTATTATCGCTTAAAATAACACTCGGCCGGTGTCATGTTCTTGTTTCTATGGAGATAAGTGTAAGTTTAATGCCACACTGCGGAACATTCCAGCCGACGCAGTAACTTCTCCATCGTGTACGTGTGTTTTCAGTGTATTTCAAGTTTACGTCAATACATTATACGGTTTTAAAATAAGACGATCCACCTAAGGAATAAGAGAATTCTCCTGGTGTCTGTAAAACCAAAAACTGAACTGAACTGAAAGTGTGTTGTGGCCGAAAGGTGTAAAAAAATATATAAATATCCAGAAATCTTGGACCTGGAGAAGCAACAAAAACAAGACTAGACCAGAATTAAACCAGGACCAGAACAGGACCAAACCAAGTCCACATCAGACCAGGACAGGGCAGGTCTCTGCTTCAGACGATATTTTTTTGCACTGCTCCATTTTCTGAGTCCCGTTTTCGAGCAGAATGAGTAAAAAACAGAAAAGTGTCGTGTTGCTGCGTTTCAGGTCCGTGTACCACTGGTTCTTTTGAATTTCACTGAAGAACGAAAGGCAATAAAATGGGAAAACTGGTTTTAGTGTCAAACAAAAAACAGATTTCAGCCTCTGTTTCCAGTATTTAAATAATCAAACCAATTACATGTGATCATTTTCCTCTCTGGTTTATCTGAAGTTCTTTCTCTGGTTTATCTGAAGTTCTTTCTCTGGTTTATCTGAAGTTCTTTCTCTGGTTTATCTGAAGTTCTGCTGAAGGACTCGCCTGAAACTCGTTTTGTGCACAAACGTGTTTCTCCTTCTACAGCGACGTGTTTCCTTTGGCGTCTTAGGCCTCGTCCACACTCGTGCGTATTCCAGTCGTTTTCGTTGTGGATCCAGAGTTCGTCCTCACTGATCCGATGGAAAACGGCTCCGGAGACAGAACGATCTGGTGCCGTCGGCTCCCGCGGATTCGCCTGAGCACAGATCTGATCCGGCGCCGTGTGGACGAGTGAAAACTCTGATACTCTGACGCAGGAGCTCGAGTCCTCGTCTTTATTGGTCCACGTCACTGTGACCTGCTCCTTCCTGATTCGCTGGTTCGTGACTTCAGTCATGTGACGCTGTTGCAGAAAACAGTTTAAACAAACCCGAGACCAGGCCTGTCCAAACTACGGCCCAGGGGCCAAATGTGGCCTTCAGACCAGCTGTTTGGGCCCTCAGGCTCCAGGTGAAAGTCGTCCTTTTTACCGCAGGTTTTTGAAATCTGCCGTGATCAAGCAGATGTCGTGTTTCCTTCTGAGGGTCTGAGGGTCGTTCAGACTTCTTCGTTTTTATCGCCCACGTGGAGTCGTGACGATGTGACGTCAGCCGAGTCATGTGACCAGCGTTTCAGGCGGTCTGGGCACGACGTGTCTGGACGCAGATCGTTTCCGCTCCGGTGATTGGTTTGAGTGTAAACGTGACCTGAGAAAGTAAATGTTGAACTCAGGACGAGAAACAGAAGCAGCGAGAAACTCTCCACAGAACCAGAAGAAAAACAGTTTTATTCTAGATCCACGTTCGATTCGCTAAGAGAAGAACTTCTTACTCCTACTTCAAATGAAATATTGGAAATAGAGGTCGAAATCTGAAAAATGAAATAAACTGTTTTCACATTTTATTATTTTCGTCCTTAATTGAAATTCAAAAGAACGAACAGCACACGGGCCATTTTTACACAAATATTCCAGGTAATTACATTTATCCATCCATCCATCTTCTCCCGCTTAATCCAGCTGGGTCGCGGGGGCAGTTTGCTGCCCAATCCTCATAGCACCTGACCCCCCCTATGAACCCCTCTGCAGGTGGTGAACCCACAGGAGGGTGGACAACATGGTCCTTGATGTTAGTTCATAGGGGTGTTTTGGGTTGATGGGAAACACAAGTACCCGGAGGAAACCCATCCAGACACGGGGAGAACATGCAAACTCCACACAGAAAGGCCCGGGCGACCCGGGGATCGAACCCGCAACCTTCTTGCTGTGAGGCCTGAGTGTTGCCACTCAGCCACCGTGCCGCCTTATTACATTTATTATGAAGTGAAAAGTGATCTTTACTTCAACTTACGGTCAGTTTGTGGGACTGTGGATTTTAAGAGCTAAATATCGTCTTAAATAAAAAATAATCATGTAAAATACTAAAAACTCGTCCACGTTCTGTCTTCAGACTAAACTGTGTGTGTTCAGGACGGCTGCAGCCCGCTCCACGCCGCCGTGCGGTCAGGGAACCTCCAGCTGCTGCGTTTGCTGCTGTACCACACCAACGACCCCCGCACGACCCCTGACCTCCAGAGGGCCCCCAGAGTGACCCCTGACCTCCAGAGGGCCCCCAGAGTGACCCCTGACCTCCAGAGGGCCCCCAGAGTGACCCCTGACCTCCAGAGCGCCCCCAGAGTGACCCCTGACCTCCAGAGGGCCCCCAGAGTGACCCCTGACCTCCAGAGGGCCCCCAGAGTGACCCCTGACCTCCAGAGCGCCCCCAGAGTGACCCCTGACCTCCAGAGCGCCCCCAGAGTCACCCCTGACCTCCAGAGGGCCCCCAGAGTCACCACTGACCTCCAGAGGGCCCCCAGAGTGACCCCTGACCTCCAGAGGGCTCCCAGAGTGACCTTTGACCCCGCGGCGCCCCCAACTGTCCAGCCGGCGACACTGAACATCTCCCCCGAACTCCTGAACCAAACCAACACAGAAGGATGGACCGCGGCTCACCTGGCTGCAGCACACGGACTGAAGGTGAGACCAGGACTAAACCAGGACTAAACCAGGACTAAACCAGGACTAAACCAGGACTAAACCAGGACTGAACCAGGACTGAACCAGGACTAAACCAGGACTAAACCGGGACTAAACCAGGACTAAACCAGGACTAAACCAGGACTGAACCAGGACTGAACCAGGACTAAACCAGGACTAAACCGGGACTAAACCGGGACTAAACCGGGACTAACCCAGGACTAAACCAGGACTAAAGCAGGACTGAACCAAGACTGAACCAGGACTGAACCAGGACTAAACCAGGACTGAACCAGGACTGAACCAGGACTGAACCAGGACTGAACCAGGACTGAACCAGGACTGAACCAGGACTGAACCAGGACTAAACCAGGACTGAACCAGGACTGAACCAGGACTGAACCAGGACTAAACCAGGACTAAACCAGGACTGAACCAGGACTAAACCAGGACTAAAGCAGGACTGAACCAGGACTGAACCAGGACTGAACCAGGACTGAACCAGGACTAAACCAGGACTAAACCAGGACTAAAGCAGGACTGAACCAGGACTAAACCAGGACTAAACCAGGACTGAACCAGGACTGAACCAGGACTGAACCAGGACTAAACCAGGACTGAACCAGGACTGAACCAGGACTGAACCAGGACTAAACCAGGACTAAACCAGGACTGAACCAGGACTGAACCAGGACTGAACCAGGACTAAACCAGGACTAAAGCAGGACTAAACCGGGACTAAACCGGGACTAACCCGGGACTAAACCAGGACTAAAGCAGGACTGAACCAAGACTGAACCAGGACTGAACCAGGACTAAACCAGGACTGAACCAGGACTGAACCAGGACTGAACCAGGACTAAACCAGGACTGAACCAGGACTGAACCAGGACTGAACCAGGACTGAACCAGGACTAAACCAGGACTGAACCAGGACTGAACCAGGACTGAACCAGGACTAAACCAGGACTAAACCAGGACTAAACCAGGACTGAACCAGGACTAAACCAGGACTAAAGCAGGACTGAACCAGGACTGAACCAGGACTGAACCAGGACTGAACCAGGACTAAACCAGGACTAAACCAGGACTAAAGCAGGACTGAACCAGGACTAAACCAGGACTAAACCAGGACTGAACCAGGACTGAACCAGGACTGAACCAGGACTAAACCAGGACTGAACCAGGACTGAACCAGGACTAAACCAGGACTAAACCAGGACTGAACCAGGACTGAACCAGGACTGAACCAGGACTAAACCAGGACTAAAGCAGGACTAAACAAGGACTGAACCAGGACTAAACCAGGACTAAACCAGGACTGAACCAGGACTGAACCAGGACTGAACCAGGACTAAACCAGGACTAAAGCAGGACTGAACCAGGACTGAACCAGGACTAAACCAGGACTAAAGCAGGACTAAACCAGGACTAAAGCAGGACTAAACAAGGACTGAACCAGGACTGAACCAAGACTAAACCAAGACTAAAGCAGGACTAAACCAGGACTAAACCAGGACTAAACCAGGACTAAACCAGGACTGAACCAGGACTGAACCAGGACTGAACCAGGACTGAACCAGGATTGAACCAGGACTAAACCAGGACTAAAGCAGGACTAAACCAGGACTAAAGCAGGACTAAACCAGGACTAAAGCAGGACTAAACCAGGACTAAAGCAGGACTAAACAAGGACTGAACCAGGACTGAACAAAAGGCAGATGCAGCCGAATTAAACCAACACTCAACAATAACTAAACTGAAATTAAATGGGTATTTAGATGAGTCCTGGACCTGGTTTAGACCTGGTTTAGACCTGGTTTAGTCCTGGTTCAGTCCTGGTTCAGTCCTGGTTCAGTCCTGGCCCCGGGTTTACCCTTCGTCCTCAGTTGATCATTTCCTTTCCTCTTTCTGCTCTTCACATTTTTGCTCAATCATCTCATTTGGTCTGAAGGAAACGCACCTTCCTCCACTCACTCCTCCACTCACTCCTCCACTCACTCCTCCACTCACTCCTCCACTCACTCCTCCACTCACTCACTCCTCCACTCACTCCTCCACTCACTCCTCCACTCACTCACTCCTCTATCTGTCTCTATCTGTCTCTATCTCTATCTCTGTCTGTCTTTCTCCTCTCTCTTTCTCCTCTCTCTTTCTCCTCTCTCTTTCTCCTCTCTGTCTCTGTCTTTCTCTCTCCCTCTGTATCTCCCCCTCTTCCTCTCACTCTCTCATGCTGATTGCCGCCCCCCCCCCCTTCTCTCTTCTCTCCTTCTCTCTCTCTTTCTCTCTTCTCTCCTTCTCTCTCTTCTTCCCGCCCCCCCCCCTTCTCTCTTCTCTCCTTCTCTCTCTCTTTCTCTCTCTCCTTCTCTCTCTCTCTTTCTCTCTCTCCTTCTCTCTCTCCTTCTCTCTTCTCTCCTTCTCTCTCTCCTTCCCGCCCCCCCCCCTTCTCTCTTCTCTCCTTCTCTCTTCTCTCCTTCTCTCTCTCCTTCTCTCTCTCCTTCTCTCTCTCCTTCTCTCTCTCCTTCTCTCTCTCCTTCTCTCTCTCCTTCTCTCTCTCCTTCTCTCTGTCCTTCTCTCTCTTTCTCTCTGTTCTGTCCTTGTCCCAGGACGATCACACAAAGTCTAGACCAGGACTGGACCAGAATCCCAACGAAGGAATTAATATGTGTCACTGACCGAATACTACAGATACTACATGTACTACATATACTACATATACTACACATACTACATATACTACATATACTACATATACTACATATACTACATATACTACATATACTACACATACTACATATACTACATATACTACATATACTACATATACTGTACTACATATACTACATATACTACATGTACTACATATACTACATATACTGTACTACATATACTACATATACTACATGTACTACATATACTACATATACTGTACTACATATACTACATATACTACATATACTGTACTACATATACTACACATACTACATATACTACATATACTACATATACTACATATACTACATATACTGTACTACATATACTACATATACTACATATACTGTACTACATATACTAC